>CAUYWK010000023.1:0-31992 GCA_963576725.1 Azorinus chamasolen | reverse complement strand
TAAGACCTTTGTTTGCATTTTGGCTTTGTTAAAGTTATTTAGCTGAGACCTTTTACTCGTGGTTTTGTTGACCGTTTTGCATATTTCACCATTGTGAATTTGAATTTGCTTTAACTGTATCTTATACTAACCTAATCTTAATTTGGGGACAAAATAAATGAAAAAGTTAATGGGCATTGAGTCGACCCATCGGAATAAATTCATGTAGACTGTAACATTGGTCTGTGACGTAATGTGTATTATTGGTGTCAAACACAGGTATTATGCATCATGGCTCATTAAAACATTCCCCCGTTTCTGCTGCATGTATTAATTCATACATAACAGTCATGTTTTCCCAATATTGCTCCCTCTTTTTCTTCTATCCTGCTTAAATACATGTTACGCAGCCATTTTACGCTTGCGTAAAACCTTGCTTGTATAATATGTAATAGGTGTTATATTTTTATCAACTCCAGTTTTCCCCTTTTGAAAAGGAAGTAACTGTGGCTTAACTATAAAATTTTGCAGGCAATGGTTACCTCCCTTTGCAAGGATAAAAAGTCTTTTTGATGCCTTTAAATTTGCTTCATTACGCTTTATTTGGTTATATTAGTTTGTGTTTGCTTCTTTTATTTTCGTTTATGTCTTGCATAATACTGTCATTTTTTCTCTGTCAGTCCCTTAAAATACTCTCCCTCTTTAGAAATGACTCTTTTGCAACGTTCTATCCATTTATGGAAAGCCTCTCGATAGTCCGAAGCTGGTATATCTTTCATACATTGATAGATGCTACAGTCAAAACTGGTTCTGGTTTCCAAATGACCACCTGCAAGTATTTCTTTTAAATTTGGGGGAAAAACCCGTCAAAAGGGGCGAAATCGGGGCTGTATGGTGGATGTTCAATGACGTTTAGTTTAATTTCCTGCAAATTGTTGACTACAACAGATGATTTATGAACCGGCGCATTGTCATGGAGTAGATGAAGGTCCCGCGTGCCTGTGCGTGGGCAGCGGTCTGTTTACACTTTGACGACCTTTCCGAGAATCTGCCACTTGTAAAATTGTCCAGTCACCGACAAACCTTTCGGAACAGGTACTTGAAGTACTGGACCAAACCCATCAAAGAAAACAGCGTACATTGTTTTACTTAGAGTATCGTTTCTGCGTGCGATATCCGGTCGGTTACCGCCTGAAGCCACCCAAACCTTTTTCTTTGTTTTCCGCCTCAAAATAAAATATCCAGGTTTTGTCATCAGTAACAATTTCCATTAAACGTCGATCGTCACATTGATCAAATTGTTCAATGACAGCTGAAGCAAATTGAACTCGCGTTTCCTTCTGTTCTTGTGTTACTATATGGGGGACCCATCTTTCACATAGTATTACATTTTTTAGCCCTAGTCGATCAGTTAATACACGGTAAACTGACGACGAACTAATGCCAGATACATGAGCTAGTTCTTCCACTGTGTATCTTGCATCATTCTCAATTAATTATTTTAGCAGAGACGTTTCCTCTTCGTTCATCGTCTTCAACAGGGTCACGCCCCTCTTAAAAGCGACGGACCCATTTTGCAACCGCACCATATTGTAGGGCATTTTCTTCATACATTTTCTGCAAACTTGCATGGATATCGGTTTCGAACGAATTTTGCAATATAACCTTCATAGGCGGATCCAGGCGGGGGCGGACCCGGCGTACGCCCCCCCTAAAATCGCCGAAGTAAAATTATGTTTGTGCCGTGAAATCCATTTTTGGAGCATAGAAAAATGCAAAAGTTTTTTTTTCTGCGCGCCAATCATTTTTCACTGATGGTATTTGCGCTAATATGCACAGTTGGTTTAAACTCTTATCCCGCTACTCAAGTCGAATTTCGCAATTCAAACGTAGCCTATCCCTCTTTTGCACATTGATTGTGTTTTCGCTGATTTTTATGCCAACAATTTGAAGATGGATGCAGCCAACTCCGCATTAAAGCATATCAAAAACAATTTGCTTTCCCAATCCAGGTCGGCAATGAATGAAGATAGATTTAATGCACATGCATTAATGCTTATGAATACATAAGGATATTGACATAGATATCAATGAGGTTATAAACCTCTATGTGACAAGACATCCTCGTAGGATGCTGTTACTTAACACTCTGTCTGACAGTTAAGTGTAATTGAAAATCAAATTTAATAAATGCAGGTTTTTAGGTGACCGTAAGACTGATGGTGGGTGTCATACTTATTCTGTTTCTCAGTGTTGTTGTTATAATGAATAAATTCTGAAAGTGGGAGATCATTCGAAAGCAAAAGTAGCAATGTGAAAAGAGAAAATTGCAGACTCGGTTTCAGTGAGCCTTTTCATGAGTAATAATTAGAATTGCAACACTACTCACGCCCCATAGCATTGGCTTAAGCAGTATTCACTTTTCCAAAACTAATAACTTAAAAGCTTACAGTCCCGAAGCACCAGAACATATAACAACACTGAGAATGAAGTACTTTTTACGGCCGCCACACACGCACTTAAATTCAATGAAAACTACTTCAGCTTGGTCAATATCTTACTCCAATTACTAAACAAATGTCTTCAAATGGTCAACATTTGATGAGTGAAAGTCCATCAAAACATCACCAGAAACCACTACACACACGACACCGCCGGACGAGAAGGAACAGAACAGAACATATCTTTTTATTCATCTCAGTTACAGAAGTAAAGCATGAGATATGTAATAATAGTTTTATCTAAATACAAAGCCTCCGATAGTAACAAATATCCGGTAGATGTAGTAAATATATTTGGCAATGCCCGTTTTAACCCTAGAGATGGGTAATATACTTCATGGACAGAGCTTGACTTAGTTCAATAATCTTAGGCACATTTAATCTATGCTTTAGAGTGTGCCTCTGTGCATGTGGGGATCTTACATATATCATAGCGTAAGGCATCATTTAACTTATAAAATAAAGATGACAAAGCCTTCGAAAAAAGCCAACACATACATACAGTATAGTCTGTCAATTTTCCTACTATCAATAACATAACTGTGGTTAAGTAGAATATTTGTAGTTGCAAAAACATGTTTTCTCAAAGATGGTGTATCATGTACGTTGTTAGCAGTGGCTTTATTTCAACCAAATATTTATCGTTGTAACATATCTTCACTCAAGACTAAAATGTGCCTAATTTATGTTACATATATCTAAAATATAACATAAATGGTGTAATCCGTGAGTGCACTCTCATATACAGTAGAACCCATCTTAAGCGACCCTCTAATTACGGGTCTATAGGTTAGGCGACAGCCTAATGCAGGTCAAAAGCAATGCAGAAAGCTCAGGTAGTGGTCCTCCACATTACTTCCGCCCTGCACCAAACAATCGCCTACTTTCTGTGACTTCTGAGCTCAAGTCGTTTAAGACAGGTTCCACTGTAAGTACAGTTAACATATAGTAAACGTAGTACCGTAAGATACGTGCACGATCTTTACGAATGGAATTGAAAAGAATGCTATTGAGTCCTTAATTGGTGGTCGTCAAAAAACCGAGTATGACTGCGTGAACAAGTGAAATTACAAACTCGGTACGATACGGGCGTTTCTATTCCAAAAAGTGTGATTACACTATAAGCCTGCGATTCGTTATTCGATTTGCCGGATATATATAACGAATTGGACTTAACGGCCAGGTTATTTACTTACAGAGTACATAAATATAGCTTTCCTAAGAAAGTTCAATATTCGAAGGGTGTAAAAAGGGGCATTTATGCTTTATAATTCTCCTGTGCTCATTTTTAATTTGCCGTAAGTGTCAAAGATCTGTACACTTCGCAATTTGTACTAGGTAAGTTGTAATTAACCATTCGACTAACGCTCTTGAATTACTAAACAAGAGGTGAATATAACATTTAACCAATGCCTGATGTACAGTTTTAATGGCATCAAGACCTTTCTAAAAAATTCATTAGAATACATCTTATGAAAATACTAAGAGGTTTGAGCACTTGCATATTTCGATTTGACAAGAGTCTCTCGAAAAATACACATTGACATATTACATAGTCTTGTTAACTTTTGACTCTCATAATCGAAGAAACTACATTTTAAAAGATAACGTTGTTCTGAGCCGACAAGTCCAGAGTTGCAGGGGATGTGTCCCTCTCGTGCTCTCCACCTCCCTCCTGCTTCGGCCCATACCTTTGACGCGGGCTTCGTTATAGCATATCTTCTGGCTAAATCCATAGACCTATACTGTTTGTAAAATGCCGTGCATTTTAGCACGTTACTCTGATGCAAGTACATAATAATACTCGACATGCTCGAGGAGTGCTTGTCTAAGTATTCAGAATCACTAAAATCCAGGGCTTCAGGGGGGGGGGGGGGGAAGCCCCCCTGAACCCCCTACCAAGGCTTTGCCCTGGACCCAACAGGGGCCCTTGTCCCCCCCCCCCCCCCCTGGACCCCCAGCATATATTTCAGTTTACGCCCCCTCTAACAACAATTCCTGGATCCGCCCCTGGCCTTTGCTCTATCTTTAAATCGACCATGTTTTTGCAAGCTAAACTGCAGTTCAACTGTGGCGTAGCAAGCATGAGAAAACGGAAAAATATGATTTGTAAAGCTGTTTTACGAATTTATGAAATGCCCCTTGTAATTTGGATATTTTCATGGTTTTCGGAAAGCAGCTCATGAGCTAATATTATTTGTCACTTATAAATATCCAATTCAATGTTCAATTCAATTATTTAATGCATAATCAGGCCCCTGGTCTGTACACAAAATACATATACTAATACAAACATATAGTCATAATTTAGAGATGAAATGACAAAGAGCAAAAGGTAGTTTAAAGTTCAAACAGTAGAACAGTTATACTCCCCCAACGTATATGCCTATATCGACATACATACACACACATACTTACATACATCTATGCATACATATAAATATACACACTTACATACATATGCACACATACATATGCACATACACATATATACATTTATACATGAGCATATACATATACACACGCACATAATGCATATACACTTATATATTTACATATAATTATATGCATACACAAATACATATACTGTATACCATCACATAAATACATGTATACATACCCATGCATGCATACACATACATGTCCAACGTTGTCCGTACACATACGTATATATACATACATACATGTGTACATGTACACGTAAAACAATGGCACTCTTTAGGTAATCATAAAACAATTCAAACCCACAGGACGTATCCAACTTGCATAACAATTTGGCAGACATAATTCTAGTGATGAAATGATTCTAGTTTGATAAATCAAATTCACAGCATTGCATCGTCCTAAAATAATCAAAGACAGTATTCGGTATTTCCTGCATGACTCATACATATACTTTTACTGACTGTATGGGCAGTATTGAGAAATACGTTCTTTTCACATTTGCAGTTGGCGTCCAATTAGCCCATAGTGAGCAGAAACGAGCGTTAATCAACACAAACAAACTTTACTGCTTGGACACAGTGAAGAAGCACGTTCGCTTCAGACTTGCTGTATCGGCAGTATTGAAGAGTAGATTCTTTTCATCTTTACATATGGGCAGTATTGAGCAGTACGTCGTTTTGTTTCTCATTGCTGCATTGAGGAGTATGTTCTTTTCACATTTATTGTATGGGAAGTATTGAGAAGTAGGTGCTCCCTCTCTACAACGACACCCTTTGGGATACGGGGAGTGTATGTGTTGTTCAGAGGGAGTTGTTATAGGGAGGGAAAATCAAACATAATTAGCTTGTTTGCAGATCCCCAGATAAGGTGTACTTCGAGAACTAAAACCGTTATGCCTCTATCAAACCCTATGTTGTGACCACTCTTTAGAATCGTCACAAAGTGACATAGGGTTTGATGGAGGCATAAAGAAAATACGATGGAAAAAAATTGTTTCTGGAGCCTTGTTGTTTCGGAAACAGTAACATGCATTGTTGTAAGGAGGGAATCATTATTGAGAGGGACGTTGTAGGGAGGGAGCACTGTAGGTGTTTGTCACATTATCGTCACTTTTTTTCAAAAGAGTTTTTTTGTATGGATAGTATTGGGAAGTAGGTTATCGTCACTTTGCTGCATGGGCAGTATTGAGCAGTACGTCGTTTTATTTCTCATTGCTGTATTGAGGAGTATGTTCTTTTCACATTTATTATATGAGGAGTATTGAGAAGTAGGTGTTTGTCACATTATCGTCACTTTTCTGTATGGGCAGTATTGTTCTCTTCCCGTTTGCCGTGTGAACAGTATTGAGAAATAGTTATACCCCCACAACGAAGTTTGGGGGGTATACTGGAATCAGGTTGTCCGTCTGTCCGTCCGTCCGTCTGTCCGTCCGTGGACACAATTTTGTCCGGCCTTCTTCTTCTACAGTTTTTTTTCAATTTTGTTGAAAGTTCATGTATAGCCATATGACCATATAAACCTGTGCACGGCATATTTCCATTACGATCGGACCACTACTTCAGGAGTTATCTCCCCTTTTTAGTCCCCTACCAATGTTTTCCGGTTTTCTGGACTTTTATGGAAGTGACTCAAGATATCAACTTTATATTTAGTACAAAGCTAAATCTAGATAGGTTACAGCTTATGTAACAATCTCAGCCAGGTTGAATAATTATTTCCAGAGTTATTGCCCTTGGACTTTAATTTTTTTTTTAAATTTGGGATTTTCCAGACTTATTTTGAAGTGGTTGCAGATATTAACTTTATATTTGGCATAAAGCTAACTCTAGATGAATTACAGCTTAATTCCCAATCTCAGTCTGGTTGAATAATTTTTGACAGAGTTATGGCCCTTGAACTTTAATTTTTTGTCAAATTTTCAATTTTCCGGTCTTTCTTTGGAAGTGGTTAGAGATAATAACTTCATATTTAACATAGAGCTAAATCTAGATGAGGTACAGCTTAAGTTCAAATATGGGTCTGGTTGATTAATTTTTGTCAGAGTTATTGTCCTTGAACTTAATGTTTTTCTGAAAAGGTACCTAGCTTTAGAACTTTGGATTTGACAAAAACCTCATGAAAGGGTCTTGTTTCTCTGAATTATTCTTCATTTTTATTACATAAATTAGGTTGGGGCATGTATTGTTTTTAAATCTCTTCATTTTTCTTATGTACATATGTTCAGATTGATGATAGGTGTTCTGACAAGCAGACAGGTGGGGGGGGGGGGGTATTCGTTAGCCTTTGGCTTACAGTTCTAGTTTATCCTACTGTTTGCTGTATGAACAGTATTGAGAGGTATGTTATCTTCCCTTTTGTCGTATGAGTAGTATTTGTATTGAGAAGTTAGGTCCCTTCAACTTTGCCGTTTGGTCAGCATAAGAGAAGTAGGTTGTCTTCCCGTTTACTATTTGTATATGGACAGTATGGACAGTATAGAGAAGTAGTTTGTGTTCTTTTAACTGTATGGGTCACACTGAAGTAGGTTCTCCTCAGTTTTGCGGAAATGCAGTATTGAGTTTAGGTTCTCTTCACTTCTGTTGTATGGATCGCAATATGGATAGTATAAGAGGTAAATCCCCATCTCTTTTGATGTATGGGGAAGTATGCCTCTTCGCGTATATGGGCAGTATTCAGAAGTAGGTTGTCTTCTTTTACCACATTGGCAGTACTGGGGAGAAGCAGGGTTTCTTCACTTTTATTGTATTGGCATCATTGAGAAGTAGGTTTTCTTCACTTTTACTCTATGGCCCTCCCTCAACTTTTACTCTATGTGTAGCATTACGAGAAAGGCCCTCTCTCCACTTTTACTCTATGGATAGCATTGATATACTGGTTTTCATTGGCAGCGTGTATATGTAAATTTTCTTCGCTTGTATTGTATGCACAACTTTGAGAATTTTGTTTTCTTCAATTTTACTGTATGGATATCATTGAAAAGTATGTTTGTTTTGTTTTAACCCTTTCCCTGCTCTATGTTTATTTCAAATGTTAATACCTATTGAATATTCAATGCAAAATAGTTGAACATGGAAAAAACATGGAAGGTAGAACAGTGTAGCCATTTCGGAAAGTAAAGAAACATATATATCAAAATCAATAAGCAAACAGAGCAGACCCTGATCAGACGGCTCCTCTAGGAGCCATCTGATCTTGGTCTACTCTGTTTGCAAATGCTTGAAAACACGTTTCTATTAGGGAAAAGCTTAACTACATTGGCAGCATGGAGAAGTAGGTTCTCTTCACATTTACTATAATGGCAGCATTGAGAAGTAAGTTCTCTTCACTTTACTGTATTAGCAGCATGGAGAAGTAGGTTCTCTTCACATTTACTATAATGGCAGCATTGAGAAGTAGGTTCTCTTTACATTTACTATAATGGCAGCATTGAGAAGTAGGTTCTCTTCACATTTACTACAATGGCAGCATTGAGAAGTGGGTTCTCTTCATATTTACTATAATGGCAGCATTGAGAAGTAGGTTCTCTTCACTTTACTGTATGGGCATCATGGAGAAGCACTGTATCACCTGTTTCTTCCAAACTCATTGAAATGCTTTTCACATAGTCACTGTCCTGAAATTTGATACTGTAAAGTCATTTTATAATAACACAAAGTATTGTTTCATTCCTTTTCACTGATGTTTTGAAGTCCATTTTACAATAACACTAATGTCCTGTTCAAATCTTAAACCATTTCAATATTCCAGGCCACCATAGGTAAATCAGTCCGAGGGAATTTAACCCTCCATCTTGAACATTCAGCATGAGTTGCAAACATTTTGGATCCAGATGAGGCACCAAATTATACCAGACAACTTGCGAGACTGCCAAAAGTTAAGATGTAGCATTGACTGCTTAAGCCCCGATGGTCAGAATTAAGCGAAATTCTACGAAATCTTGAGATTTTGAAAAAAGTGACAGTGTAGAACCAGACCATCTGCCTCGTTTTAAACCCGTCATCTATTCAGTTTTTACACTATTTGCCACCGCTTTTAGCCTATTGTTTAACGGATGTTTTAAACATGTGGAGTAAAACACGACTGCTGATCTGATTCTGCACTGTGCGGAGAGCAACAAGGTTTGAGTACATATTTGACGGATTTTCACAGTTGTTGTGCTATGTTTTACATATTGTGATGTGTTTACCGTCTTCTATATTGTAGGTAAGTCCGGCGGGGATACCTTTATTTACACTATTTGTAAAGCTAGGGTGAATTTGAGATAGGTGTGCGGTTAGGACTTCCATAAACCGGTTTAAACCCACAGTGGTGATTTTGCAAATGACCGTGCCAAGGTGGTACTCTCTTTCTCACCCTTACTTTTGTCTTGTGTCTTTGTACTTGTACTTTGTTCATGTATAGAATGTTTATCTCTAGTACGTGTGTGTTTGTTAGATTTACTTAAGCTAGAATTCATTTTAACAAATTTTAACATTGCAATAACTTCTGAACTACAAATAATACAAAGCTATTCGAAATTAGGGCAAGGTCAAGGTCACTATTTTGACAAGTTGGCCATCATTGAAAAACTTCAACATTTTGTCTTAACTTCTGAACCACATATGCTAGACAATTCATAAACGGTATGGAGATATCTTTGGTGAAGGCCTTACAGTCGATACAAGGATACATGAAATCGGGTCAAGGTCACTATTTTGAAAAATTGGCTGTTTTAACAGTACGGTGCTAATAAGACGTATTTTTCGAGAGGTTAATTTTACGCTTTCTTTAACTATAGAAACTTATAAACATGGCAATAAAATTATAAAATTGTAAATACATAAATAACATTGTATCATTAAAAATTCATGGAGTAAATTCATGCGGAAGCCTTCCAGCTGAAGTCAGGATGGTCAACCGTACTACTCAGGTGCCAATTATAACCCGAAATTGGATTCAGGTATAATGTTTTAAGTTTCAAATTGCACATTGCGTCTTCCTCCACCTGTAATTAGTTTGTCGTCATGAATTAACTGAATCTGTGTTTGTCGCGATGTAAAACCCTATCGGAATGTTTACACATTTGACAAGAGTAATAACTCTGGTGTCACATGTGGATATATGTATCATACCAATATCTCAAAGGACACATTCTCAAAGTGATCTAATACACAGGACTCCGTGTTAAATGCGACTGATGGACTTACTAGCAAGAAAACGATCAGTGATAAGTGACTGATAACTCTATTTTCAGAAGTGATGACCTACAAATCAAGTAGAAACATTACCAAGCGAATGAAGAGTTAAGCGGCCTCCAACCTTCCCTACAGCCGTGCCTACACCACCATGAAAATAAGATCAATATCTAAGGTACAACACTTGTGAGTCTCAGTTCATTCTCAAGTATATGATTGGTCAAATTTTGAGCTTGTTAAAATCTGACCAATCAGATGCTTGAAAATGAATACAGACACAAGCAAAAACTATTATAACCTCGGGACTGAGTATTCTATTAGATGCTTTGCTTGAGCTTGCAGAAATCGTGTCTACACATTACAAACTCTAGTTCGTATGGAAAATGCACATAAATTTGAGTAACGTATCGGTGATGAGCCCCCACCCCTTCACCCATTCACTCTCATACACACCTTCACCCATTCACCCTCATTCACATACGTGCGCATAAAACTAAACTATGGCCTATGTGTAACCTTTTGGTATTTTGGATATTAATAATGAACTAAAACTCAAAGTTTGTTAACTTAGTTGTGATGAATATCGATGACAGTCAAATAGATTTAAAGTCTTGTACGGTATGAAGATAGATAAATTCTCCCTCTCGCCTTCGCTAGCGTACAAAATGACTGGCTGGTCTAAAGAGTCAAGCCAACGCAATATGACTGACAGGTGAATACAATTCAAAGAACTTAACCAACATTAGATCATCATATGACAAAGGGCATATCTATATTTCAAACAGAACAGACCCTCACCACACTGATCTTGGTCTTCTTTGTTTGCACGTGCGTAGAGCGGCTATTTTTATGGAGTAAAGGGTTCAGGCAGATTGGTGTTACTGTAGCTAAGTGCTGTGAAACTGCCTGTGTGTTAATGATAACACCGTACTTCTGTTTACCGTTTGGTAATTAGAAGAAAACCGTTCACTAAATAACTAACTCGCGAATTCACTGGATTCATCTGAAGACAGAGCTATTAGCATCTGACATATGTTTGTCTTCTTTTCAATTTAACTAATAACACATATAAAACCTTCTAACATTGTGTCAGTAGTGGTCATTTGACAATTATTAAAGTAAAACCCAATCTATATTCGTTCAATTAAATGCTTCAAACAAATAAACCTAAACCAGTTTGACACTACTCTCGTATCTTTAATTCTTCGGGAATAACAAGTTATAATATTGAAACCAAGCATCCATGTGTTTGTATACATCAAGGAGTGTCTAAGTAAGTAACTTACTTCTTTGCGACGGTTTCAAATCAACTGGGTTTTTTTTAGCACTTTATTTTACAGCACTTGGTGGAACTTAAAAAGTATGATTTAACCAACTGTTATGGCTTCGACATTGAGCGTGTGAATGATGACCATATGTCTGAATAGCGTTGGTATTTATTAGAAATAAAAGCAAATACCCTACTGTGAATCGTTAATTGAAGTTGAGCGTCTGGGAAACCGTTTCTTACAGTGGCTCCTTTACTAAATAAAGCCTTGGTATCACATAGGTCGAGGTATGGCTATAATGAAATATATGGACAGACAGACATACTTTAAATAGTATTACCCAAAACTTGAAAATATCTCAGAGGACGTTGAAAATAAAATAGTGAACGAGGTTGCGGATTTGAAGAAAATTACAATGTATTATGGAGGAGTTAAAATACATTAAAAATAAAATCGATAGATCAAAGTTCGTTACAAACAATGATGATGATAAAATGTCTACGAACCGAAATACTTCACATACTGAGGATGCTTGCAGAATTCCGACCTCAGTTTTGGACCAGCAAATACTACTGTAACAGCGATGCTGATAGGTATATAAGCACTATAAACTCTTCTTGCCAGGGAGTTAACTCTTTGGCGACTCAATAAAACCGAATCTGCAATTTTCTCTTTTTGTGTTGCAATTTTTGCTTTCGGGGGATCACCTTTCTTCAGAATATAAGCACTATAAACTCTCCTTGCCAGGGAGTTAACTCTTTGGCGACGTAGTTTAAGTGCTTGGAAATGTTGCGAAGTTAAGCAACAGTCTGTGCGGCTACTGGCTGGATGGGTGACCGCCAGGGATTGCCGATGGTGCACGTTATAATGGTGGCAGCGGTGGAATGAAGACAATTGCCGGACTGGAATTGCCTTACCCACGGTTATTTCCCAGGCCAAATCTCGGGTCGAGATTTCTCGGAGGGGAAGTAATGTAACAGCGATGCTGATAGGTATATAAGCACTATAAACTCTCCTTGCCAGGGAGTTAACTCTTTGGCGACGTGGTTTAAGTGCTTGGAAATGTTGCGAAGTTAAGCAACAGTCTGTGCGTCTACTGGCTGGATGGGTGACCGCCAGGGATTGCCGATGGTGCACGTTACACTACCATGTCAAATCAAGAAAACAAATATATTCCGCCTCTATGGAATGCGGGGGTCGGGACATGCCAATTGCTACTTTGCCAGTTGCAAAATGATAATTGCTAATTGCTAAATGTCAATTGCTTATTTGCCAGTTTAGTTTGTCAAGTACCGCCACCGCATTGCCTTTTCGGGATCCAGATCGGCGGGTTTCATTCCACAATATGTTTTGTCTTCTTTATGAATGACATTGTCCAGACATTTTATAGAAGTAAGATCCTCGTCGGTACCGCATTAAATGCGGATCGAACCATGCCAATTATTACATGCCAATTGCTAATTTGCCAGTTGCTTAATGCCAATTTGCCAATTGCTAATTTTGCCAAAATGCCATTTGCCAATTGCTAATTGCCATATTGTCATTAATTCTAGTTTCTTTTCTCTGAAAAGTGCTTGGCGGATCCAATGATTAGACAGTTCGGCGGGCTTCATTCTACAATATGTTCTGTATCCTTAAACAATAATACATGTATACCCAATTTCTGTACATCTGTACTCGAGAAGAACACGTCCGTAAATTTTTCATTTTTTCATTTGGCAAATGGCAGTTTAGCAAATGGCAGTTGGCATATCTGGACCCGCATTCTATTATGATCAGATATTTCATAACAAGGGTTCTAAGCAGAGGCAAAATGCGCGAAGAAAATAGATGTTCAGATTAAGACCCAACCCGGAGGGAAAGTGAAGACCCTATAGATGGAAAAGTAGTAAAGTCAAGCAGGCAAAGCCACATACAAGACGCAACCACCACCAAAGCACCGATAGACAGCATGACACACACACACACAACCACACACCCAAACGCACACACACACACACACACACGAAATGAACACAGAAAACATCAAAAGACACAAAAGAACCAGAGACAAACGTTCCACGCACAAACAAAATCACAAGCACAAAGACGCAAGGCAAACAAATGGAAGGGTGACAAAGAGAGTACCGCCTTGGCACGGTCAGTAGCAAAAACACCACTGGGGGTTTAAACCGGTTTACGGACGTCCTAACCTCACACTTCTCTCGAAGTCACCCTAGCTTTACAAATATTGTAAATAAAGGTATCCCCGCTGGACTTACCCACAACATAGACGACGGTGAACACAGGACAACATGTAAAACATAGCATAATAACTGTTACAATCCGTCAAATATGTACTCAATGACTTTGCTGAAGTCAGAGCACCTGCAGGTAAGCCGTTAAGGGCACGACAGGGAAAAAGTAATACATGAGTCTGGTAAGCTCATCCTGTATCCAAGTTTAAGAGTATACCATCATAGAGTACTACCCTCGGCCTGTCATCGCGCAAGCAAAGAGGGAAGCGTAGCTACCGACTGTAAAAGGGTCGATAACCAAACATGCAGTGCGTTGCAATATAATAGGATCATAACCTTTCTTTTTAAATGTTTTAATGCGTTTTATGAACAAATCATGAAAATGGATATGACCCCGAATTTTCCTAAGTTTGTAGATAACATCCCCATAAAATTCTGGTAGAGAAATGCCTTGTCGCAGTAACGTCCGTAGATTGCAATTATATTTACTAATGAGAGGTAAATTTCGATAATAAAATTTAGAAAAAGTTTTCCGAAGTTTGTGATATCTGTAACCTTGCTTAAGAAGTTTATCAGTTATAACTAAATTACGTCTGTTAAAATCTTCAAGCAAAGAACAGGCTCGGGCAAACCTAATAAGTTGAGAAATATAAACCCCATAAGATGTAGAACGTGGCACATCTCCATCTAGAAAAGGATAATTAACAATTTTAAAATTAAAATCTTCTCTTTTATCGTATACTTTGGACGAAACTTTATCATTTGTAATTGAAAGATTCAAATCTAAAAATGAAGCATTAATGTCAGATTGATTAGCTTTGTTTAATGACAGTTCTTTTGGGTAAATTGAAGAAATCATAGTATCAAAATAAGGATTATCTAAATTCAAAATATCGTCTAAATACCTTGAAGTTTTATTAAAAGCATTAACAATATCGGTCTGTGTATCAGGTTTTAAGCTAGGCATAAAATCCCTCTCGTAGCAATACAAAAACAAATCTGCAACAAGAGGGGCACAATTTGTACCCATGGGTATACCAACAACTTGACGATATATGGTATCCCCATAACGCACAAATATATTATCTAAAAGAAAGGTAAGAGATCTACAAACATCAAGGCAAGTCCACATTGTGTAATGTTCAACTTCTGAATTCGAAAAGAATGAACGTTGAACATTACAAGCAATGAACATTTTGTTTTCTCTGGCAAAGGTTTTTTCTATTAATTTAATAAGTTTATCCTTTATAAGATGGTGAGGTAGAGTAGTATAGAGTGTAGAGAAATCATAAGAGCTCAGTAAAGAAATGTTATACTATTCATTTTCAAGTTTTGTTAAAACATCATTTGAATTTTTTATGGACCAAAAAACATTAATACCAGAATTTTCATATATTTTACCGCAGTAGCGTTTTACATGTTCTTTGATCGTAGTAAGACAGGACGTCAAAAGTATAGATAATTTAGTAGTGGTACAACAGCTAGAGTTGGCAATAAAACGCGCCTTATAAGGGTTTTTATGTAGTTTCGGAATCCAGTACAAAGTAGAAAGTTTATGTTGTTTTATGTTAGGACCAGACTTAAAATTATTGTACATTTTTACATGTTCCGAGACTATATCTTTTTCAGGTGTTTGAACTGTAATATAAGTTTTTGAATCAGTTAGCTCCTTCTTTAAAACATCAACATAATACAATCTTCAAATAATGATTACATTGTTTGATGCCTTGTCAGCAGGAACAAGAACATAATCTGAATGAAAATTAGAAATGTTTTTCTTCAAGTAGCGAAATGTAACTCTAGGTCGAGGTGGCAAAAGATGGTAATTTGATTTGTAAAAAGTAATACGAGTATCAATAATATCGAAAATACATTTCTTCCAATCCGAAAGGGCATTAACATCAGCAATTTTTTTTCACAAATGAACGACAGAGATCCCGGTCAACTGATATGTTTGGACGAAGTAATTCTGCACGTTGGGACAGACAATGCAGTTCAAAAGAACACGTGTCGCCTGTTGGGAGAATAAACTCGGCAGACCAAAAGACAGCTAAATCCCCCGCCGCCGCCTGAATTAAGACATACAATTTGACCTTCAAATGTGAGTTTGGTCTTAAGCCGACATGACTGCCACGTGTGTTCTGCACGTCGTCTCAAATTAGTTAACATTTGACTCAAATTTTACGAAAAGCCTTCAAGGGTTTAATAGATATGGAGCGGACACAAAAGTGTAATGGAAATTGAAGGTTAAAACACTAGACCTTCACATGTGACATTGACCTTGAGTTAACATGACTGCCATATGTGTCCTGCACATTGTCTCGATTTTGTTGACATTTGAGGCAAGTTTCATGTTATGCACATTGTCTGAACTGTGTTAACATTTTAGACAAGTTTCATGAAACTCCTTCCAAGGAGATATGCAGCAGACAAGAAATTATACTTGACCTCCTAATGTGACCTTGAGCTGACATGACTGGCACATGTGTTCTGCACATTGGCTCATTTTAGCTAACATTTAACTAAAGTGTTGTGAACATCCTTAAAAGGGTTTAGAAGATATGGAACGGATACGAGAATGGAATGGATATTGACCTTCAAATGTGACCTTGACTTGACATTGAGCCGACATGACTGCCACATGTGTTTGCACATTGTGTCAACTTGGTTAACATTTGAGTCAAGTCTCATAAAAATCCTTCCATGGGTATAGGAGATATGGAGCGGATACGAAATTACACTTGACCTTCAAATGTGACCTTGACCTTGGGTCGATATGACTGCCACATGTGTTATGCACATCGTCTTAACTTGGATCACATTTGAGGCTAGTTTCATGAAAATCCTTCTAAGGGTATAGGAGATATGAAGCGGACATGAAATTGTTACGGACAGGCAGACAGACGGACAGACAGACGACGGAAAAACCATCCCTATGTGACTGTGTCGGACGGGGATCGTAGTGAGATATTAGTAATGTATATAGAGATGTAATCACCACTTTAAAGTCAGCCAATCAAAATGCTAAAATGTTGGTATCTTCACTTATACTTAAGAGGAATGACAAATTGGTGAATAACCACATCAATGAAACAAACTCAGAACTGAATTTGATGTGACACAAGAAAGCTATTTCTTTATCAATAATTAGAGCCGCTTCATATGCCAGAGTGCACCCGGCAAATCGTTATATCGTGACAATGCAAAGACGGGAAAGGTATCTGAGAGAGTATGCGTAACGCCCTGGATGACGTCCTAGAAATACCGACATCTACAAAGAGCAAGTTTTCGAAATAAGGGGGGGGGGTGTCAAAAACTACCAAAACCAAGGCTTCAAAAACTACCAAAGCCAGCGGGGCCGCATGCTTCAACAGTGTGCTTCACATCGGCAGATGTACATGCCTGCTCAGTGGTTTCGTCGGAACGACTGGTATTAATGTTACAAAATGAAGGTTCTGTTCTGTTCTGGACAGCCAGACTTACCTAATATAATAAGTAAACTATTTGATTTGGGACACAACAACATGTATACCGGGAAAAAAGCAATAATCGCGGTGCTTGCATTTTTTGTAAATTTATTGAAATACTTTATGTGGGAAATTGTCGTTCTTACTGGTAGTGGCTTCTTTACTAGTAAGTTAAATCTTGTTATCATATAGCTCGAGGTATGGCTATAATAAATCTATGGACATACAGATACATCTAAAATATGGTACAATATTTGATTCTTGGACAATGCCAATAATTATTATGCAGGAGACAAGCAATAATCACGTTGCTTGCGTTTGTTTTGTTCATTTTCCTAATTATTTTATGATTTTTTTTAAAACATTTTAATATTTTTTCCTACAACTAACCTGCAAACTACCTTGCTACTAACCTGTGCGAAACGTTATATCTGTCCTAGATATCTGTCCATGACTTCAAAATATACAAGCAAATATTTGTTGTCAAACTATTAATCAAAGAAGTGTACATTGTATATAGAAAAGTGTCATTCTTGGTGATAGTGGCTTCCTTGCTAAGTTAGTAAACACTTGATTTCGTATTGCACCATGTATGGCAATAATAAAATATAAATTATGGACAGATAGACAGACAGACAGACTTAAAATAATACTCCGCAATATATGATTCTCGGAGCATAACAATAATAGCTATACATGCAACAAGCAATAATCACGTTGCTTGCATTTGTTTTGTACATTTTCTTGATTGTTTTATTTTTTTTAAAGAAACGTTTTTAATATTTCTTTTCCTACAACTAACCTGCAAACTACCTTGCTACTAACCTATGCGAAACTTTTTATCTGTACCAGATATCTCTCGATGACTTCAACACAAACAATAGATCAACATGTACAGTATTTATGACTATCGCTGGGTAGCAAAATATTTGATTAGATGCGATTAATCAAATAAATGTATACAGGAAAGTGCCATTCTTGCTGATAGTGACTTCTGTACTAAGTTAGTAAACACTTCTATTCGTATTGCTCGATACATGGCTATAATAAAATATATGGTCAGATAGACAGACTTAAAATAATACTCTACAATATATGATTCTCGGAGCATAACAATAATAGCTATACATGCAACAAGCAATAATCACGTTGCTTGCATTTGTTTTGTACAATTTCGTGATCGTTTTTTATTTTTTTTTAACATTTTCAACATTTTGCCTACAACTAACCAACAAACTACCTTGCTACTATAATGTGCGGAACGGTTTATCTTTTCCAGGAAACTGTTGAATAATTTTACGCACAATAATAATGAGTTTGGACACATTAAGGTTAAAAACATAATCTGCCGTGTTGGAGTGTCGAAACAGGGTGCCGCAAATCGCGAAAATGCACTCATGCATTTTTTATGCAAATGAGAAGTTTGAATCCGGATATGTTACGCTGTAAAAAATGGCCGAAACAACCGTCAGGTATAGTCTGTTTCACTTTCTTTAGCACTTTTTAAGGGTTATTTGATAAAAAGAATCTTACATTCGTGTTCATTACAAATTACAATATACTGTAATTGTGCAATACCAGTATGCCAATTGCTACTACTTCATTAACCCTTTACTCCATCACTATAATATTCATGTAAGAAATAATGACATCATGAATATTAATTGGATTAATTGTTGTAACAGCACTACGGACATAGGAAAGTTGGTCATGGCAGAAACTGCAGAATTATATCTATGTTATATCATATTAAGCAAACAGAGCAGGCCCTGATATGACGGCTCCTATAGACACCGTCTTATCTGGATCTACGATGTTTGCAAAGGCGGATATATGTGTATTTACGCAGTAAAGGGTTAATGCGTATCTCCTTAGACTAAGAGGAGGAAATACAGAAAATTGCATTGTTTTGTTATATTGTGTTCCAACATTATTTTGAATTCCGTCAACGCAAAATACGGTAATGGTTCGAGAAAAACAATAATACTCGGACGGGTAGTTACAGTAGAATGCACGTACACTCGTGTCACTGCCAACATAGCTACCGTCCAATTTGTGATAATATATTCTGAAAATGGGTGATCCCTCGAAAGCAAAAGAAGAAATGCAAAAAGAGAAAATTGCAGACTCGGTTTTATTGAGTCTGTTCATGAGTAGTAATTAAAAGTGCAACACTACTCACGCCCCCTAGCACCGGCTTAAGCAGTATTCAATTTTCAAAACTAATAACATTAAAACTTATGATCTCGAAGGACCAGAAAATATAACCTTTGCAAATAGTTTAGGTGTTCAACTCTTGGATGCTGTGAGTATGGCCTTTGAAACAAAGTGTCATCCTACAAATACTCCCAAAAGAAACTTTCAACATTTCTGAGTTGGAATTTTTTCAGGTTGTTCCTGTATATAGTACTCCTTTAGGACAGTATGAGATAAAATCTAACACTACACTACAATACCTTACTTACCGTATACTTACCCTGACCCTTTTTGTACATTGTTTTTAAAACAAATGCCTAAATCTGGCAAGTTCTTTGTTGATGTACACTTTGGCGGGCGGGAGGAACTCAGAGCTAGCGTCTTCACAGAGACGTTTTCTGCTGCCAGACTTACAGCCATCTACAAAATAAATATATGTCTAGCGTTCTGCAGTTCTAATATCGCGTTTAGTCAGGGCTGTATTTATCTATTCCCTCCTAGACCTAGACTATCTTTAGACCCGACCTCTTTGACTAAATCTACCGAAAAGGAGCATTTACTACAGAAAATGGAAATTTTAGAAGTGTGTAGTTTTAAAACCATCGTGGTAAATAGAGCATTTGACCCTATGGATCAAATTCTCTATTTATCACAATGGTTTCAAAGGGACATTCACAGCTCTATATGCGTCAAACGGCGTCAGTAGGAGGGAATGTGTACTCATAAAATTGCATCGAAGTGGTTACTGAACCGTTATTCTAATAAGTACCAGCACGACAAGGTTAGGTTCAGAAATACAGAACACAGTTTCGTGAGTTCAGAATTCTTACGCCCCTGTTTACCTTTCCGAGTAAAACAATCTAAAATTATAGGGATTTTCTTCATTTCTTTTTTATTGAAAAATCAGAGTGCCAAACACTTTGATCCTAATGAGGCGCCCTTGTAATAAAAAAACAAATACAGTTAAACTTCGATATCTCGAACTTCAAGGGACCATACAAATTAGTTCGAGATAACAGAAGTTCGAGTTATCCGATTTATGACCTGCATGGACAATTTCTAAGGTTCACAAGCTTAATGCTTGTCACAAATTAGTTCGAGATAACAGAAGTTCGAGTTATCCGATTTCTGATCTGGACAATTTCTAAGGTTCACAAGCTGTAGGAGCTTTCAGCATTACTTTAGAACTGCATTAAGATGTTCCACATGCTTCTAGATATGCGTAGTTATACATTTTATAGCAATTTTGTTTTGCAAGGTTTAGAAGGACTGAACTTTTAGCTCGAGTTATCCCGAGGTTCGAGTTATCCGTGTTCGAGATATCAAAGTTTAACTGTACGCCAAAACAGGTTAACCCATTCTGTACGACACACGCACGTACTGTCATTTGCAAACAGTGTAGATCCAGATCAGAGGACTCTTAGGTGAGCCTTCTGATCAGGGTCTGCCTTGTTTATCATCTAAAATCCCACAGCAAGCTCATACCACATGGACTCTATAGCTAACTCTTTTCCTGTTCTATGTTTATTCCAAATTTCAATACCTACTTAATATTCATGGACAAACTAGCTATAAATAATGAAATGTGGAAGATGGAACATTAAAAGAGTAGATCCAGATTAATATCATTATGATCAGGGTCTAAGTACTACGTTTGATAATGGAATTATAAAGATTGTATTCTAAGATTTCTGTCATAACGAGAATACACTGTGTTTAGACGCCATTATAAAAAAAGTCAGCTATTTATATTAACGATATAATTATTCCTTACATGAATATTCACCAGATAAAGGGTTAGACAGAAATCCGGTCTAAAATGATCAGGGTATATTTGTACTAATTCATATGGTTGGTCAACATTTTGAGAAATAGGTAAATGATCGGATGTATGAAACAGCTGAGGCCGTTGTCGAAGAGACCTAAGTACGTGTAATAACCAAATCACTCGAGAAAATACAGAAATGGAATGTAATTTGCATATGAGGTACAAGAGACTACCGTTAACTAAGAGCTAAACTTATAGCATAAAACGTACAAAAAGACATTTTCTAATCTGACGATATAGCATAAAACATATAAAAAGACATTTTCTAATCTGACGATAGATAGCTAACCTAAGACAGCTTGACCCCTAATAGCACTCGGGGTGCTGACCATTTCCTCGGCCTCCCTCCGCCATTCGTCCATCAGTAACTCATCAGCCTCAGCCACACTATACACAGTACAAGACACATTACAGTACAGGAGACACACATAACAATACAGGTATAAATATGCTTTACAGAGTACAAGAGACGCGACAACACGGGTAACACTTTATACAATACTAGAGACATGCCAATACGGGGTAACACACTTTACACAGTACAAGACACATTACAGTACGGGTGACATACTTTACACAGTACAAGAGACGTGACAGTACGGGTAACACACTTTACACAGTGCAAGAGACGTGACAGTACGGGTAACACACTTTACACAGTACAAGAGACGTGACAGTACGGGTAAAACACTTTACACAGTACAAGAGACGTGACAGTACGGGTAACACACTTTACACAGTGCAAGAGACGTGACAGTACGGGTAACACACTTTACACAGTACAAGAGACGTGACAGTACGGGCAACATACTTTACACATTTTAATAAAAATGATAATACGGGTAACATACTTTACACAGTACAACAAATATGACACTAGGGATCACAAAAATTACACAGTACAACAGACAGGACAGTACTTAAATCCACTATAATTACACTACACTACACATACATGCTTTGACCGGTCAAGCTTTTGAAAAGCCAGGGTCTTTTTCAACATTTTGGGAAGATGACCCATACCCCTGAAGTTGGGAATTTTGTCTAATTTTAGTGATTTGGGAATCTGTTAGTTGTAAGAAGATTTCAACAAATTCCCTCCTACAAATTTCAAATGCAAACACAATATAAACCAAGTCAGATCAAAACCTCTACAATTCATACACAAACAACAGACCTAGATCAGACATCTCCTGCAGGAGTTGTATGATTTGGAGTTGTTGTTTTTTATGATTTTTATCTTTACTGATTTACCTTTGAATTGGGAATTTGTTTCAGTCAAAATTGAGGAAACCCCACTTTTGCCATTTATGATTAGGAACATAGCCTACTAACGGCTTTATCACTTAAAACAAAAAGCCCTTGAAGCCTTGAAGCTACTGACTTGGATCATGATGCGACGGTGAATTACTGACGTGACATCTGGAACCAGGCTGTTTACAAATGCACGTCAGATCTCCAACAGCGGTATAAGGGTTAAGTTAACATAAAGATATTAATTTAAATCAGAATCATTTCAGTAACTTACTAAGTTCCCCACAACTCCGGGAAAGTCACGGGTTGTTGGGCTTCAGTGACTTCAACATGCACCTTCTCAACAGGAGACTGTCTTCTGTCACTTGTCTCATGCCTCTCTGTGGCCAAAGGCCGGTCTCTGTTGTGAGACTGGTGGCGTGTCGTGTGCCTCTTCTCTTCAACAGGCCTTCGCGTGACGTTTCTCTGGTGCCTTTCTCTTGTCGAATCCCTATATGACTGGGAATGTGGTGCATGGTCAAACTTTGACCTTTGAGAGCTCCTATGACGGATGCCCCTGTGAACACCATCAACGTTGTGACGAGGGTGCACTGTAGGCCTTTGATAAGGGTGGTAGTGGTTGTAGTGATCAGGATATCTGTCCAGACCGCGCTCAACAGGTCTCTTTTGTGAGTCATATCCCGACCTGGAGCGCGGTCTATATTCCGCATAATCCACGCGCCACCCATGATGACCATGATACCGCTCCTCTCGCTCACGACTGTACATCCTGAAAGCATATAAAATGGCTGCATTACAAAATAGAAACTATACAACCAATATCTATAACACTTATCATTGCGCAGTAGAACCTTCCTATAGCGACCATATAATGAAAAGAATAAACACACGCAGCGGGTATATAAGAGTAAGTGGTTTGCTTAATGCAGGATAAAAGCAATGCAGAAAACTCCCAGGGGACATCGTTGTATATTAAGCTACCACCTGTCTAAAAATTAAGAATATTTTGGGTTATAATGTATACATATAAATATAGAAATATATACATGTATGCAATATAACTGACATGAAACATGAAAAATGGTAGCCTGTCATTGCGTGTCTTCTAGATTAAACATCGTGCTGCTCTCAAATGTCACTATCGTCTCCATTTTGAGACACAGGCTAAAAAAGTGTACTTTTCTCAATTTCAACTTGTCAGCTTAATAATTGCATGTCAGTCCTCATATAAACATGCAATGACTCACGTGACCGTTCAGCTTAACCCTTTACTACATAAACACGTTTTTCTACACCTTTGCAAACAGAGTAGACCCAGATCAGATGGCTCCTGTAGGAGCCTTTTCAAACAGCATAGATACAGATAAGACGGTGTCTATAGAAGCCGTCTGATCAGGGTCTGCTCTGTTTGTTTACGATATAATATCTATATGATTCTACAGTTTCTGCCATGGCCAAACATTCCTGTGTTCTATTATAACAATTGATATTATTAATATTCATGACGTCGGTGTTTCTTACATGAATATTCATGGAGTAAGGGGTTTAAGCGTAATGTACACATCTGACTGTTTACTCGATAGAGACGCGTTTTCACGCCTTTACATTTCGTAGACACAAATCAGACAGCTCCTATAGGATTCGTTTTATCAGGGTCTGCTCTGTTTTCTTAGGATATAGTATGGATCTGATTCAGCAGCTCCTATCTTGACATATGGTACAAGATCCGCGTAGGTCGCAAACGCTCGTCTGATTTGGTGCCTGTCCAGCTAAATTATAAGCATAAAGTTGAAAAAAGAGCCATAACAACATTTTAAATCAAGAGTTACGTTTATTATGTAGGGGCCCTCTCCTCAATGAGATCTACCCACCTATGAAGTTTCATGTTGATACCTCTTATACTTTTACGAGTAATGAGCTACATTAAAGTTTTTTATGCCGCCGCCGACGACGACAACGCCTACGACCCAGTGATCACAATAGCTCGCCGACGAGCTAATAATAATTCTCGAAGTCGTGAACTATTCTATAAATATTCATGAGCTAAATAGTTAATGACATAAACACTCTGTTCTGACAGCGTATTTAGGTAATTACAGTTGAACTTTACTTTGATATCTCGAACTTCCCTCATATAAATACTTTGATAGATTTGTTTCTTTAGTTTCTATAATGGATACAATGCTTCTCCTTCCATATTTCATTAAAACTGTTTTGTCCATGAATATTCAGTAGGTATTGAAATTTTAAATAAACACAGACCAGAGAAAGGATTAAGAAGAGGTACTGAGTAACTACAGCCTATAAGGGCAACTCGTCTCGAACTTGGAATATTTACGAAATGACATAAGAATCATGACATTCAACTTATTACTATTTAACCACTAAAACAGGATTATTTACAAATATAGAGTTGCCAAACAGATGAAATACCTATTCATAAATCGGGAGGAATGCATTTCTGACGATCTTTTCTCCAATTAAAGGAACAAAGTAATAGAAATATAAGAGCTAAAAACCCACAGCCTCCTCAAGTTTGATACTAACGTAACTAAGGACTCGATGTTAAGGATATGACGTCACAAATAGTTTGAACAAAATCGCAAGTTTTTGGACATGTTTCTACAGAAACCACAAAAGATTTCCGCATATGGTTACTTCCGAAGCAATCGTAACTACTCGGCGGTTTCCGACAAGCTCCGAACAATTTAAGCCGATGTCCCGAGGCGTTCCATATGTTCACCGATAAACACTTTGTTTATTATACATGTATTCTGAAGTCTTATGGACGAACCATGTCAGTTAAAAAGTATTTTTGTTTAAAAAAAATCTGAAGTTAGTTCTCCATTTTATCTTTTATCCGATAAGCACATACAATTTGAAGTATGTGTACACGTCTTAAGGAATGGCTATCAAATTCAATAATTTGCATTGATTTCGGCGCCACGGCAGTAGATAAGTTTGAAACAAACAGACAGTTCACAGATACGAGCAAATACGAGTGTTTTACTTGACTGTTGTTTTTTTGTTGTTGATGATCTTTTGTGTTTCTCTGGCAAGACCTCTCCGGCTCCTAGATATAGGTACCCAACCGGCAAAGGCCTTACCGTCATAGGTAACTGTACTCAGTCCTCTGTCGTGACAGTGCCCAGGTCAGGGGCATCCACTACTGATACGGGCTATGGGTTCCATAGTGGGACTGACGAACTACTATTAGTAGTTCCACATTCTAAACTGGAAAAGTGTGTCCATATAGGAAGCGGATGTCCCGCTTCACGAGTGGCGACATTGTCTCTAAATCAAGCACGTTTCACTTTATATTACATAGTGAATAATTTTCAAAGTCCCATAACTCGGGTAAAAATGGCCGGAGCAAAAATTCCATCCTTTGCATACATCTTCACATAATCATTGTTCATCTGTAAAATTTTGAAGTAAATCCTCCCATTGATGTATGAGAAGTTTGACACACAAGAAAGATTAGTGTGACATACGAACGTACGGGTGTATGGAAACTATGGACTGACGAACAAGAGCAAGGCTATATGCCTAGCATCGTGTGGAGCCATAAAAAGGCGCATAAGGGTCCAACTATTATAAAAAAAGAGCTAGATATTTTATATTTCATATCCAGTTTTTTGTTGTTTTTTCGTCGTATCTAACAGAAAAAATATAGAATTTAGAATTATTATGTTCACATCATTTTCAGTAACTCTGCCTCGTGACAACCAAATTCAACCAATGGCCATAAGTTTGTCAACACTGATCACAACAGGAACTCCTTCCTATAATTATTTCACCGCCTTGTTCCCGGAAAACGTCTCATACGCACTGTATTTCTCCGATCACCTTTGCGAAAAGTTTGGATCAATATACTTCCACCAGGTATATCCTTTTCATTTTCTATTGTTTGTATATATTATTCAAATTGCTACATGCATGTCCTAATTGTAAATTCAGTATTGTGGTGTGACGATGAATTGTATTGTTTAAGTCCTTGAATAAAAGTATGTTCTGTTCTGTTCTGTTCTAAAGAGTCGATAGAACCTAGACTACTCACTAGTGTTTAGTGAGACATACAGGTGCATACTGAAATACAAAAATCGTCATTTCTACACTAAACCTTAAGTGGAAAAAGAGTGTTCGGAGAACACATGTGTCACCTGTTTGCAGCTGACACAAAAACTGTTTATATACTGGAGTGAAATCAGAACATAGGGAAATAACTCAAAAAGGTAATGTATGCAGAGTGATGGACCTTAGTTACATCAATGGTCCTCAATGAGTGGAAGACACATGTGAAATTTGAAAGCTCTATAATGATTAGTTTAGAAATGACAGCCAAAAAAAGAAAGTGTGACGGACAGACAGACAGACAGGCAGACATCAGACAGACAGACAGACACTGTCAGACAGATATACAGATAGATATATAGATAGAAGACAGACAGACAGATAGACAGACAGACAGACAGACAGACAGATAGATAGATCGATCTCGATCGATCGATCCTATAGTAGCCTTCTGATCAGGGTCTGCTCTGTTTGCTTATTGTATAATACAGATATGATTCTACAATTTCTGCATGGCCAAAATGCCTGTGTCAATGTGCTATTTATAATTATAACAAATTAATATTCATGACATCGTTATTTCTCACATAAATATTTATGGAGGAAAGGGTTAAAATACAAAGGGTACAATACTAGTTTTCTAGTGTCTATAACATTGTGGCATTATGAAACGACGTGATTTGACTGTAATGCATTTTAATGAGGTTGCGTTCTCTTTTGTCCCCGTCCAGTGAATTCATTCCATAGCTGTGGATTGTAAGAATGATTTCAGTTTATACTGATGCAGTGCATAGCCATGTCTAGTTCTTCAAAATATCTATTTAGCGTGGTTTTATTCTTTCTCTGAGATTCTCTACATGTTCAGGTTGTGATTCAAATAGTTGGAGTTTTACTGCAAGTGTCGGCGATCCACAAGCAAACCCAGCAGCGACAAGCTGGTGGTGTCGATTGTTTTTATTTTCTTTGACAGACGCTTCTTCGTAAATCTAAATGAGCTCGCTATAAGAATGTTGCAAAAAGCGTAAGCCCAGATCAGATGACGCATTAACTTTAAAACACCGTAAGATGTGTAAAATATAATGTTGACCGAATTGCGCAATTATAAGCGTAAGAAGTTAAGTAAGCTGTTATCCGGAATCATGAGATGTTACCCCACCCACGTCCAAATCACACAAAATGATTGTTTATGGCTCTAAGTATGTGTACTATGAAAACTACAAAATATTTACATAAATAAAGTAGCCAAGTATATAAAATACCTGTTCATGAATCTCGGTGAATAATTATCCGGCGATTTTCTCTCCATTTGAAGGCAAAAATTATCAAAAGTTAACGAACTACAAATCACACAGCCTCTGCAACCTTGAAACTGACGTAACTAAGGAGTAGCTGTGAAGGATATGACGTCACAAACATTTGTTCAATTCGCATCATATCGGACATTTGTCTCAAGGAAAATCACAAAAGAATTCCGAATACGACAAAACACTTCTCAAAATTCGGACACCTGTATTGTTCGGATAGTGTTCAATACCGTTAAACAAAAATATTTAATTTAATATGTAGTTACTACAATAGTCATTTATATTTTACTTTCATTATGAAGACTTCATGAAGATTGTAAAGCTACACCAATGAGGTCTATGAGCACATGCCCTATTTATCACAATGGTTTCAGGAAGTGACTATTACTGAGGCGTATTGAGGAAAGTGTTAAGCGACACATTTAGATCTCCAAAACGTTGACTTGCTCATGAAAGTTTTCACTATGTTGAAAAAAAAGTCATATTAAGAGTCCCTTCTGTATAGTTTACATGTATATTATCTTAAAAAGGCACTCGAATTTTCACATGCATTTCTGCAACTAGGAAAGTCCCTAGTACAACATCTATGCAGGCCAGATAAGCATATTTGAGTTCACTACAGTAGTGTCTTAATCTTGAATGTACACTCCTAGTTTTCTAGTGTTTTTACATAATGACTATATGAAATGACATGATGTAACGCACATTTAATGAGGGTACATTCTCTTTATTTCTTATGTCCCTGTCCATTGAATTCATTCCATAGTTGTCGATTATAAGAATGGTTTCAGACTTTTAGTTGTCTATACTGGTGCAATGCATAGTCGTGTCTACTTCTTTATTTTATTCTTTGTCTGAGATTCTCGAGATGTTTACGTTCATGTGATTCAAAGTAGTTGGATTTTTACTGCAAATATTGCCAAACCACAAGCAATCCCATCAGCGTCAAGCTGGATGGTGTCGGTTGTATCTGTGCATGGTTGCCACAAATCAGATAAAACAATTTTCCCTGACAATCCCCTGACATATTTCTAAATTTCCCTGACATATAATGTTGCGACATTTTGTCTTTCTGTCATAAATTATGTTATATTTTTAAGAAACTTTAAAATACATGGTCTTGGTTATCCGTTTTTACAAAATTCCCTGACGATTCGCTAACATTTGCCCATATTTTCCAATTCCCCTGCCCATATTTGGCAATTAATTATATGTGAAATATATGGAAATTTCACAAAATTCCCTGACAATTCCTGACCTTGAATTTTTTTTTAATTTCCCTAACTTTTCCCTGGGACCCTGACACGTGGCAACCCTGCTGTATCTTTATCTATACAACGTAGAATCCTATAAAGTGCTTTTTTACAGGAAAATCGTTTTTATTTTCTTCGACAGACGCTTCTTCGTAAGTGTGAATGAGCATCTAGCTAATGCAGGCCAGATAAGCATATTTGAGTTCACTACCTGTAGAAGAATACCTGTAGAATGGTCTTGGGCTCTTCGGTAAGGATATAATCCTTTTTAAGCCCCCCCTCATGTATCACATCTTCAGCACAGGATTTCTGCAGTTCTTCAACAATTTATTACAATGATGATATGGATAGGTTTTGTTTAGTCTATGATAATTTTTCTGTTATCCTATGATAACTATCACTCTTAATTGTTACTAATAGCTATACGTGTTCCCCTGCCAGTGACGATCAAAACGTATCTTGAAGGTCTCTACATCTTTCGAGTCGACCACATATTGAGGTAGTTTGTTCCAAGAATCAATCACCCTTCTTGAAAACTGATTTTGACAGAAAGTTGATCTGCTGAGTGGCTTTTCCAACTTCAGGTTGTGTCCTCTTGTAGATGCTGCATATCGGAAAAACTTCTCAAAAGAACAATCATATATCCCTTTCACAATTTTGAATGTTTGTATAGCATCAGCTCGTACTCTTCGATGAGAAAGACTTGGAAGTTTCAATTCCTTCAAACGATCTTCATATTCCATATTCTGAAGTTTCGGAACTAGTTTTGTGGCTCTTTTTTGTAACTTTTCAAGGCTTAAAATGTCTTTCCTCAAGTATGGGTGCCAGACAACATTAGCAAATTCCACATGTGGCCTAACCATGGCTGTATATAACTTAATAAATGAGAAATTGTCAATGAATTGAAAAGAGCGACTAATGAGTCCAAGAATGCTATTTGCTTTGTTGATTTTGGAAGAAATATGTTTTGAAAAATGCAAATCACGCTCAAAAATAACTCCGAGATCATTTTCTTCTGTGGCAGATTTAAGTTTGTCCGTGTTCATATAGAAATCTCTTTCAGGGTTGTTATGTCCATAGTGAATAATTTTGCACTTATCCACATTAAATGTTAATTCCCATCTTTTTGCCCATTCAGTGACTGAATTTAAATCTCTTTGTAGTTCTGCCGAATCAGATGATGATGCATACAACTTCGTATCATCAGCAAAAATCTTGATGTTTGTATTCACAACATCACATATATCATTCACGTACATAATGAAGAGAATCGGTCCCAATACACTCCCCTGAGGTACCCCACTATCAACTTCTTTCCATCCAGATGAACATCCCTTGATGGAGACGCACTGTCTTCTTTTTTTTAGAAAATCTTCAATCCATCTCAGCACATTTCCTTTTATTCCAAACGACTCTACTTTCTTAAGCAATCTTTTGTGTGCAACTTTGTCGAATGCCTTGGCTAGATCTAGGTACACACTATCCCAGGATTGGCGGTTTTCAATGAACATTGTCCAATCTTCCAAAACATTTATCAATTGCAATGCACATGATCTGTTTGATCTGAAACCATACTGTTCATCCGCGAGCAATTCGTTTTCTTGCAAGTGTCCTAATATACTTTTCCTAACAATCTTTTCAAGTAGCTTGCAAACTACCGAAGTAAGGCTTACTGGTCGATAGTTACTTGGTTCAGTTTTACTGCCTTTCTTAAAAATTGGTGAAATCCGCGCATCTTTCCACTCCGACGCCACTTTGCCAGAGGAAAGAGACATTTGGAATATCAGAGTTAGTGGTGTAGTAAACACTTCAGGCATACTCTTCAAAAGATGTGGATGAATGTCATCTGGACCCATAGATTTAGCTGGATCAATACTACAGTGATGTCTTAATCTCGAATGTACAATCCTAGTTGTTATCAGCGAATAAGAATGTTGCAAAAAGCGTAAGCCGAGATCAGATGACTTTAAAATACTGTAAGGGGTGTTTATAAAATATAATGTTGACTGAATTGCGCAAATTACAAGCGTAAGAAGTTTAGTAAGCATGAGCTGTTACCCCACCCACGTCCAAATCACATTTTTTTTCTTTATATGTCTTCTATTATTAAAACTACAAAATATTTACAAAAAAAGTAGCTAAGTCTATAGAATACCTGTTCATGAGTCTAGACGAATAGCTGTTGTAAGGTTTTCTCTCCATTTGAAGGCAGATTATCAATAGTTTAAGAGCAGAAAATCAAACAGCCTCTGCAACCTTGAAACTGACGTAACTAAGGAGTTGTTAAGGATATATGACGTCACTATCATTTGTTAAAATCGCATCGTATCGGACATTTGTCTCAGGGGAAATCACTAAAGAATTTCGAATTCGAAAAAAAATACTTCTCAAAATCCGGGCACCTATCTTGTTAGGATAGTGTTCCGATTCTATAAACAAAATAATATTTAATTTATGTAGATCTAGATCTAGTTGATATTTTACATTCATTATGAAGGTTGCTTTTTTGCATGGATTTGTCTGTTTCTATGTACAGTAGTGTCTCGCTTAACCGACCACGTGATTTAATTATTGACACATAAGAGACTGTAAAAGCCGATTGCGCGAGATGCACGACAAAAGTAATTCCAAAAGCTCATGGATATATATCTATAGAAAAATGAAAATCCAGAACCAAATATTTTTGAGTGATCGTATTAGCGAGACATAATTGTTTTTACAAATGGACGCATCATGGCCATGTGTGTAGAAAATAATGTACTGTACATAGTAGATCTACAATAGAACCTATCTTTCATAGCGGCCATTCATTTATTGATCACAGGCGTGATAAAAAAGCAGATGGTTTCTTAATGCAGGGCAAAAGTAATGCAGAAGGCTCCTTTAGGTGCTTTCGGCATTACTTTTGTTCTGCATTAAGCTACCACCTGACGTACAAACCCATAATTAGACTTACTTTATGGCCACCTAAGACAGGTTCAACTGTAGGCCTACTAATATAGAATCTACGTG
>CAUYWK010000022.1:0-15374 GCA_963576725.1 Azorinus chamasolen | reverse complement strand
CCCTTCCAACCTACTGACGCCTTTTGACGACTCTGTAAAGTAATTTTTAGAAACCATTGTGATAAATATAGTATTTGCTCTCATAGGAACAAATGCTCTATTTATCAAAATGGCTTCAAAACTACATGTATATAAATCTGAAAAAAAAACTCCAATCTTTTTCAAGTAAATGTTCCTTTTCAGTGGATTTATTAAAAGAGGTTGTGTCTAAAAGTAGTCAAGGAGAGAAAGGGTTATTTTCATCTCGAATCAAACCCTAAGTTAGTCAGATGTTTGTTATTAATACCAGTCCTGATTCTGCTAATTACGACCTGATTGGCCATTGTCAAAAGTTTAGATCCAGTTTTAATGTAAACAGACATGTTAGACCGCTCCCTTTTCCTCTTTACTTCCATGTTTCGTACATTTACCCGTGCAATGTATGATCGTATTTAGCAAGGAAATTTAACCCTTCGCTTGCTATTCACGTCAATATACCTTCCTGTAAATAGTGAAGACCCAAATGAGACAGCTCCTGTAGGAGCTGTCTCATCAGGGTCTGCACTATTTACAAGTTGATTGTGCAACCAGTGCACTCCACAGCAGTGATTGCACAGCGAAATACTTGTACACAGTGAAGATATATGTAATTATACAACAGGGAATGGGTAAAGAAGGAGAAATGTATTTTAAAATTCAGCAAGCGAAGCGTTAAAGACAGGGCTAATGTGTAAATATGTTGTTGTTGTTGTTTTCAAGGGAAGGATACTGCTTCCGCGGTTGCCCAAGGGCGGACCAGTCGGACGAGTCAACAAAGCCGAGACACAAGAGCATCTCCTCGTTTTGAACCACCGTATTCAGGCTTATCATACATAGATGACTCGACCGACAGTAAGTGATTGGCATTAGATCAGTGGCATGAGTTATCTCCCTTGTAAATTGTCCGCCGTTTGGGGGGGGGGGGGGGGGGGGCAATGAATATTGTGTGTTCTTCAATTTCAGTTTTGTTATTTCAATGACCTAGCGATTCGAATGCTGTAGGGCATTAACCCCTCACTCCATTATTACATTTATGTCATAAGCAAACATAACAGACCCTTATCAGACGGCTCCTACAGAATCTGTGTCTACTCTGGTTGCAAAGGCGTAGAAAATTTTTATTTATGAAACAAATGCTTAATTTCATGTAAAAACTTTTGCCATCATGAATATTTACGGAGGGAAGAAATTAGATATTTGTATTTTGCCAGTTCTGTCGTACCCCAAATGACTTCTCCACAGCTGTTCTGACCTGAATAGTCATCGAGTACATGTCTACGATGTCAAGTTTATTCTTTTTCAAACAAAACAGTTGTGCATGCTTAATATCCACTAGTAATTTATCTTCTTGCGACTTATCTTTTATTAAATGTCGGTGTAGAAGTGTTTCAAATAGTTTTCCCGTACTTTTTAAATTATGACGTCATTTACATGATGACGTCGCTTGTTTACCTCTAACGTTTATTTTCAAATCATTTTCATTTTGGCAGACATCGTTCTGCATGCTGTGGAGTTGTCTGGAGGGGGAAATTTATTTACATTTTGACTTTGGTGAAAGTGGGATAAGGACGAGGTTGGGTACCCGTAAACCAGGTTTAAGTCCCCCAGTAGCCCCCCTTTTTTTTTTGGCTGCTGGCCTTTCCAAGGCGGCACTCCTGCTTTCAGCCTACGGTCAATTTTGTTGTTTAATATGCTTAATGTTTAATGTGTTTCGTCTTGCGTCCTGTTATGTTTTGTCTTGTGGCTTTACCGTTTCTTGTTAGATGGTGTTTGGTGCGGTGTCATTTCGTGTGTGGCTCTCCCTGTTTGACTATTTTTCCATATTAGAAAGTTTCACTATGAAGAATCTTTAGTCATGTCTATATATTATTTTATAAGCAAACCCTGATCAGACAGTTCCTACAGAAGCCGTCTGATTTTGGCCTACTCTGTTTGCGAGGCGTAGAAATGTGTATGTATGGAGTATTCATGTAAATTTTACTCATTTGGAAACAGGGAACACCTTGACCAATCTAATGAGCTATGAGTCAGCCAAGAAGAATTTTTTTAATAAATGTGCCAATAAATATCCTCAACCTTGTTTTTACTTAGCATCATAACTGTCACCCATCTTGTCATAATTTGTAAATATATATATAATTATATATATATATATATACATTGTATCTATATATTTGAGAACCAGATGTTGCAGTGCTTTACCTGCATACAAAGTGCTTGCACGTGCAACCAGTCGTATATAGATCAAAGCATAGTTTTGTCAAATACAATAAGTAGTAGTTACTATAGCTGCGGTGCTTTACCTACATGCAAAGTGCTTACATGTGCAACCAACCGTATACATATACATGTAGATCAACGCATAGTTTTGTCAAATACAATAAGTAGTAGTTACTATAGCTGCGGTGCTTTACCTACATACAAAGTGCTTACATGTGCAACCAACCGTATACATATACATGTAGATCAACGCATAGTTTTGTCAAATACAATAAGTAGTAGTTACTATAGCTGCGGTGCTTTACCTACATACAAAGTGCAACCCACCGTATACATAAACATGTAGATCAAAGCATAGTTTTGTCAAATACAATAAGTAGTATTTTCTATAGCTTATACCCTCAGGCTCTGATTGGTCCTCGAGTAAATTTCCCTCAGAGTGCTGCTGAACTGTTTGTCTGTAATGAAAAATGACTAACATTTGAAATATCTCTGAAACCTAACCATACTGGAATACACTGGTATTTTAATCATTTACATGTATTTTTATGGATCAATGTATAATTTTGTCAAATACAATAAGGAGTACTTTTCATAGCTTTGCCTTCAGACTCTGGGATAAGTTTCCCTTAGAATGTGCGTATCCCTTTACTCCATGAATATTCATGTAAGAAACAACAATGCCATGAATATTAACCCTTCGCTTGCTATTCACGTCAATATACCTACCTGTAAAATAGTGAAGACCCAGATGAGACAGCTCCTGCAGGAGCTGTCTCATCAGGGTCTGTACTATTTACAAGTTGATTGTGCAACCTGTGCACTTCACAGCAGTGATTGCACAGCGATATACTTGTACACAGTGAAGATATATGTAATTATACAACAGGGCATGGGTAAAGAAGGAGAAATGTATTTTAAAATTCAGCAAGCGAAGGGTTAATTAGATTCGTTGTTATAATGGCATATGAGCACAGGTCATTTTGGCCATGACAGAAACAGTAGAATCAGATTTATATTACAGTAAAACCTCTGTAAACTGGACATTGAATTTTGTATAAATATTGGTCTTGGAGACAGGTGGCAGCTTAATGCAGGGTGAAAGTCATGCAGAAATCTCCTCTAGAGCTTTCTGCATGACCTTCACCCTGCATTAAACAGCCACCTGCCCAAAAGTATCTAAATTCTTATCAACTATAATTCCGGTTTAGAGGGGTTTTACTGTGTTTCATAAACAACAGAGCACCCTGATAAAACGGCTTCTATAGGAGCTGTCTGATCTAGGTCTACTCTTTTTGCAAATGCATGAACATGTGCTTACATGAAGGGGCGTTAAAATGTTTGTCTGTAATGATAAATGTTTGACATTGCAAATATCTCTGAAATCTGACCATACTGGAATATACTGGCATTTTACCATTTACTTCATGTATATGTATTTTCCCGCCTTTGCAAACAGAATAGATCCAGATCAGACGGTACCTGAAGGATCAGTCTGTTCAGCGTCTACCCTGTTTGCTTATTGAATAATATAGATATAGTTCTACTGTTTTTGTCATGGAAGAATAGAGGTCCATATAAGATGCGTAAATTAAAACATTTTTAAGAATAACTTCTTTATTTCTCCACCATCCCCTATGTTGTTTACCACTCTTTAGAACCATCTCTTAACGCTTTCCATCATACAAAAGTGTTTCCCACATTTGCAAACAGAGTAGACCCAGATCAGACGGCTGACCAGGGTCTACTCTGTTTGCTAATGGAATTTGAAATATCTCTGTTTTTAGTTGTTTCTAAGATGGCTGCAATATCCCACCTTCCATATTTCATTATTACTAGTTTGTCCATGAATATTCAGTAGGTATTGAACTTTGGAATAAACATATTTCATAAGCAACAGGGCAGAGCTATTCATAAGGCTATTATTTCTTCATAAATCCTCATCACGAAATGGGTGAACTCTGTGCAAAACCATTATTAACCCATTTCCTCATATTGACGCCTTTTGTCCCATTTCCTCATATTGACGACTTTTGACGACTCTGTAAAAGTCACTTTGTGAAACCATTGTGATAAATAGAGCATTTGCTCCTATAGGAGCAAATGCTCTATTTATCACAATGGTTTCAAACTACGAAATTCTAAAATTTTCCTTTTTCCTAGTTAATGGTCCTTTTCGGTAGATTAATTCAAAGAGTTGGATCTAAAAATAGCCTATGAGGTAAAGGGTTAATTATGCAAATAGTTATGATCCAGATGAGATGCCGCATAATTTGGCGTCTCATCAGGACCCAAGCTGTTTGACAATTTGACCATATTTTTGTAAAGAAATGGGAGAAATTCAATTTTAGGAATTGAAGCAGGCTATAATTGTTATAGTCGAAATTATTCTCTGGCCTCCGTCGATGGATTACGCCCTGTTAAGGTAGTAGAACAACGTCTGTGATGGCTGTGAAGACCAATCATTGAGTGGCAGTCCTTCTTGCAGACACCGCAGATGAAGACTGGGAAATCCTGGTGAACCACTGCCAGATGCTTCTGACTGTTCTATCCAAGTCGAAAATATTACTTAGTGTATAAAACGTTAACGTGGAAATGTGTACAGGCACACGTGCAATTTTATCTTTGTAGGTAGCAAAGAAAGCCCTAAAGAGAAGCACCGAGAAAAGGTAAATCAAGTAGAATATATATTGTATGTCGATTATTAACCCCATTTCCTTTTTGAATATTTGTGAGCTATTTTTTCTTAATTATATAAATTTCTTTAAGTAATTATTTGTTTTGATGAAAACTGTGGGATCAGCTCTATATACTTTCATTAGCAAACAGAGTAGACACAGATCAGATGTCTCCAACAGGAGCCATCTGATCTGGGTCTACCCTGTTTGAAAGGGCAAGAAAAAAGTCTATATTAGGGAACTGGTTAAAGTTTTCATTTTGAACAACGGGGCTTCAAGGTTATAAACTTCATAATCTGAGTTTTTTCTCAAATACATGTATGTGATTGTTCAGATTTGACGTTTACTCAGATATCGCGTGCAATCAGATGCTTGAGAATGAACTCAGATTCAATCAAAAACGTTTTATAACCTTAGAACCAGCAAACAAAACTGAACACCCTTCATATAAACACCTTTACAAACAGAGTAGCCCCAGATCAGATGGTGCCTATAGGAGTCGTCTGATCAGCGTCAACTCTGATTAGCATAGGTACATTGTATGCTTCTACAGCTTCTGTCTGAGCCAACAAAACATCAGGGTCCCTGCTTATAAAAAACTTTTAGTTGAGTCTGAGAACGTTCTCAAGCATTTGATTGGTCAGATTTGAGCCTTTGGCTCAAATCTGACCAATCAAAAGCTTGAGAACTCAAATCTGACTAATCAAAAGCCTGAGAACGAAACTCAGACTCAACTAAAAGCTTTATAAGCATGGACCCTGGTGTGTATTTGCAATCATAAAATATTCAACTAAAAAATATTCATGATGTCATTATTCCATACATGAATATTGAACAGGGAAAGGGTTAAGGAACAATACAAGAAGCAGTTATAGTAAACAAAACAATACATTACAGCATGATAAAAGGCCGAAATAAGATACGTAAATTAAAACATTTTCAAAAATAACTTCTCTATCTAACCCTATGTTGTGACCACTCTTTAGAATCTAAAGTGGTCACAACAAAGGTTTTGGTTGAGAAATAACGATTTTAGTGTTTTAGTGTGCACCTTTATCTTTGGCTCTGATAATGGTAGTAGGGCGATAGCTGAAGGGGGGGGGGGGTTATAGTAACGAAAACCTGCTATAGATAAATACGTTACTTCATGATAATCACCAGAGGTTGTTCGGCGCCATGTTTCTAATTATCGTGTGCAAACCAATTTTGTTAAATCATTCGGTAAAATAAAATAATGAGATAAATAAATGCAAATTTCAAAGAAATAAAGCACATATATAGAGATTGAGACAAAAAAGTGAAGTTCCTGATCATACGCCACATTGAAAACGCGGCGTCTGATCTGGGACTGCACTATTTGTCGTTGTGCATTTATGTGACTTTGGCGGTGAAAGGGTTGAAACATTTTGATAGAGAATAACTTTCTCTATTTAACCCTATGTTGTGACCACTCTTTAGAATCGTCTCGAAGAGACGATTCTAAAGAGTGGTCACAACATAGGTTTTGGTTGAGAAATAACGATTTTAGTATTTGAGTATGCACTTTTACGATAACTTGTACGATAGCTGTAGGGGGCAATTATAGTAAGTACAACCTGCTATAAATAACTACAGTGATAAATATGTTACAGCTTGATAATGAGTAACAAACGATGTTGCTCTTGTTTTGTGAAAAGGATTTTTTTTTAGAATTGTGTAGTTTTGAAAACATTGTGATAAATAGAGTACTTGCTCCATAGGAGCAAAATCTCTATTTACCAAAATGGTTTCAATGGTAACTTTTTACAGGGTGTCCAAAAGTGTCAATAAGAGGAAATGAGTTAACTTCGTGTCTTTTTCTAACTACAGCTATCTAAATTTCGGCGGAAGGATACACCTAGTCACACTTTAATGGTTGAGAGGGACTCCAAGTGGTCGTCGAAGTGTAAGTACAAAAAATAGTCCCAAACCATTATATTCTACATGACTCTCAGAAATTCCGTTAACCCCACTTTCCTTCATATTCTTATAAACGTGTTTTCACGCATCTGCAATCAGAGTGGACCCATATCAGACGCCGTCTGAGTGGTATTCAAATTTGAAAACAAATAACATCGAAACTAATGATCCCGAAGGACCAGAAAATATAACAACTCGGAGAATGAAGTACGGGGCGGCGACTTTTTACGGCCGCCACACAAACACTTAACATCTGCTGTTGTGAAGTACATAAATTCTGAAGGGAGGTGGTCCCCAGAAAGCAAAAATTGCAACACAAAAAGAGAAAATTGCAGACTCGGTTTTATTGAGTCTGTTCATGAACAATAATTGAAAGTGCAACACTTCTCACGCCCCCTAGCACCGGCTTCAAGGGGCCGTCACACCATGACGTTCTGTCAACGTTCTCTGAACATTTCAATCGTTCAATTTTTTAGCGTTCTAGAGTGAGGCTGACACATCTGGCGTGTGATAAACGTGTACTTAACGCATGACTAGCGTGTGTCTTACGCGCGAGAAGCGTGTAACAGCGACCACGTAAGATACCCCTGAAAATCATTAGCGTGTGCTAACGTGCCACTGGCGCACAACGAACGTTAGACGAGCGTGTTGAGCGTGTGACTAACGTGTGAATAACGACAGGATAGCGTTTGGACGTTCGTTTGACTTTAGGCACACGCTGCGTCCGCTACGGGACCGTGCAGCGGTCGTTGACAGGTCGCCAGTGAGTCGTTCACTGCAAAGCAAACGATTAGTAACAACCAAGTAACGCTAGAGTAACGACTGACTAAGGATATCCGAACGCGTGCAACGCTCATAGAACGTTAGTAAAACGTTCCATTAACGTTCCTAAACGTTCTTCAGCGTTTATAATCAAACGTTGAAGAACGCTGGTCTCAGTGAGAACTTTTGTGCATGTTCAAAACTTTCTTTTCGGACCAGCATTCTCTGCCGATTCCCGGCGATCACCGACGTTCACTAGCGTTCACAGGCGTTCACACAACGCTCTTCCGGCGCTATCCCAGCAACCATGGGCGACTACCAACGTTTACTCAAACGCCAGAGAACGCTGACCAGAACGTCATGGTGTGACGGGCCCATAAGCGGTATTCAATTTTCAGAATACGAAGTACTGAAATTCATGATCTCGAAGGATCAGAAGCTATAACAACACTGAGAAAGAAGTACGGTATATTCCAGTTTCATCAGGTTTCAGAGATATTTTTTATAATTACAGACAAACGGTTTAAGCAGCATTCTGAAGGAAACTTACTCGAGGAGCAATCAGAATCTGAAGGTAAAGCTATAGAAATACTCCTTATTGTATTTGACAAAACTATGCTTTTTTCCATATAGTGCTGGTTTCATAGTTTTGTCAAATACTATTTGGAGTAAAGTAGAACCCCTCAAAACGTCAATATTTGTATCAAAACCGGTCTTTGAGCCAGTTGGCAGCTTAATGCAGGTTGAAAGTCACGCAGAAAGCTCCAAAAAGAGCTTTCTGTATGACTTTCACCCTGCATTAAGCAGTCATCTGCCTAAAATGGACTTGTTCTTTAATAAAATTCCGGTTTAGAGGGGTTCTACTTTACTCATTATTGTATTTGACAAAACTATGCTTAGATCCATATAACACTGGTTGCACATGTAAGCACTTTGTATGTAGGTGAAACACCGCAGCATTTGCTGTCTGGTCTGAATAAACACTGTTTTACACTCGTTGTTTTTTTGGGGGTGGGGGGGGGGGGGGGGGGGGGAGCGGGTTGTATTTTTTGTACTTTTTTATTATTTTTGTTTGATTTTTTGTTGTTGTTTTCGTTGCAAATTATGACAAGAACGTTGACAGTCATCAACGTTTGGGTATCAAACGGTTGAGAGTATGAAATGTTATGCGTATCACGTGTCACATGACTAATAGATTGTTCATGAATATGAGTCAGACAATGGAATTCAATAGATTTTTCAAGAATATATGAGTCAGACAATGGAATACTCATTTCTGTGACTGACATATCACCTCCCTTCAGAATTTATTACAGGTATTGAGAGAAAATTACATACAATAAAACCCCTCTCTATCAGAAAAATTATTTAGAAGAATTTTGGTGATATTAGGTACATGACTGCTTAAAGCTTTTTTTTAATGCTTTTCACCATGCATTAAGCTGCCACCTGTCTTAAATGCTGCTATTAATACCGCTTTGATTGCCCAGAGGAGCTTTCTGTATGACGTTCACCCTGCATTAAGTTGCCACCTTCTACAAGACCAATACTTATACAAAATCGAATGTCCGGTGTAGAGGGGTCTACTGTAATTTATATGATTCAATCAGAGCATATTTGATGTAGAATATATATTGTTTGCATGTGATATACATGTGCTGGTAGTTTAATCAATATCATCAATATCACCGACCACGTGGCTCAGTGGTAGAGTGTCCGCCTGTGGTAAGGAAGGTCGTGGGTTTGATTCGCGACAGACCAAAAGTTGTTAAAAGTTGGTACTAGTAGCTCCCTTGTCTACGCTCGATATTAAAGGGGTAGTTCTAGGACTGGTCAGCCTGGTGTCAGGATAATATGACAGGGTGGAGTGCCATTGCCATGTGAATTCAAAATCATTCTTTTACAGTAAGCTGTCATTATGTATGTATAATTGAAATAGTTAAATTTTGAATGAATAGATTTTGTATGAATGTGATATACATGTACTGGTAGTTTAATCAATATTATTCATGCAAAATGATGGCATACTTTAATAGATATTGTATGGATGTGATATGCATGAACAGGTAGTTTAATCAATATTATACAATGGTAGCATAATAGAATATATATTGTATGGTGTGATATGCATATACTGGTTGTTTAATCAATATTATACAATGATAATATACTAGAATATATATTGTATGGATGTGATATACATGTACTGGTAGTTTAATCAATATTATACATGTACAATGATACATGTAGCATACTTTGATAGATATTGTATGGATGTGATATGCATGAACTGGTAGTTTAATCAATATAATACATGTACAATGATAGCTTACTGTAATGGATAGTGTATGGATGTGTTATACATGTACTGGTAGTTTAATCAATGTTATACAATGATAGTATACTAGAATATATATTGTATGGGTGTGTTATACATGTACTGGTAGTTTAATCAATATTATACATGTACAATGATAGCATACGTTAATAGATTTTGTATGAATGTGATATGCATGAACATGTAGTTTAATAAATATTATTATACAATGATAGCATATTTGAATAGATATTGTATGGATGTTTTATACATGTACTGGTAGTTTAATCAATATTATACAATGATAATATACTAGAATATATATTGTATGGGTGTGATATGCATGTACTGGTAGTTTAATCAATATTATACATGTACAATGATAGCTTACTATAATGGATAGTGTATGGATGTGTTATACATGTACTGGTAGATTAATCAATATTATACTATGATAGCATACTTGAATAGATTTTGTATGGATGTGATATGCACGTACTGGTAGTTTAATCAATATTATACATGTACAATGACAAGCTTATTGTAACAGATAGTGTATGGATGGATGTGTTATACATGTACTGGTAGTTTAATCAATATTGTATATGTACAATGATAGCTTATTGTAATAGATATTGTATGGATGTGATATGCATGAACTGGTAGTTTAATCAATATTATACATGTACAATGACAAGCTTATTGTAATAGATAGTGTATGGATGGATGTGTTATACATCCACTGGTAGTTTAATCAATATTATACATGTACAATGATAGCTTATTGTAATAGATATTGTACGGATGTGATATGCATGAACTGATAGTTTAATCAATATTATATAATGATAGCATACTTGAATAGATATTGTATAGATATGTATAGACATAATGCATACAGAAACAAGTATTGTATGGATGCGATATACAGTTGAACCTCGATGTCTCGAATTTGAATAATTCGAATATCAAGACAATTCGAAGTAAAAGCTCGGTCCTTCAAAAATGTATTACTACGCATTTGACAGCTGAATGCAGGTCGAAAGCAATGCTGTACGACTTTACAAACGAAGTTGACCCATATCAAAGACTGCTCTGTTTGCTTATGTTATAATATAGATTTTACAGTTTCTGCCATTGCCAAAATTCATGTTCAATAGTTATTATGTAAATATTTCTTACATGAACATTCATGTAAATGGTTTAATATTTTCAGATGGGGAAGTAGCTAGTGACAATGATTATGATGGCGATGGTCTTGGAAAAGTACACTTGTCAGAGACTGTCCGCGAATCGCTTGACATATCTCATGGAAAAATATACAAGCGCCGAGATTGTCTCAACACAGAAAGTCAGTTAGATGAGGATATACCCAAAAGACTATCGAGATCGTTCAACAACTTACAGGAGCTGAAAGGTAAAACTTCAAGGATCCATGTCAGAAACCATAATATCTGGGTCTACTCTGTTTGCAAAGGGTTTAAAAGGCATTTGAATGAAATAAAGGGTTCCAATTTTTAATCCTTGCGCATTAACCCATTCCCTCCTACTGACACCTTTTGACGCCTCTGTAAAAGTTATTTTTGAAACAATTGTGATAAATAGAACATTTACTCCATAGGAGCAAATTGTGATTTTATCATGGTCCATGCTTATAAAGCTTTTAGTTGAGTCTGAGTTTCGTTCTCAAGCTTTTGATTGGTCAGATTTGAGTTCTCGAGCTTTTGATTGGTCAGATTTGAGCCAAAGGCTCAAATCTGACCAATCAAAAACTTGAGAACGAATTCAGACTCAACAAAACGTTTTATAAGCATGGACCCTGATTAGTATCAAAAGTATACGCTTCTTAAAAATTCAAGTTTTGTAGTAAATGCTCCTTTTCAGTAGATTTATTCAAAGAGATGTTGTTTCTAAATATTCTAGGAGGCAATTGGTTAATTTTCGTCTGCATTTCTGAAATTAAAGTTTCCTTTAGATCTCTTTAAAATTCCAATAATGGTGTCAAACAGTTTGGATGCGGATAGGACGCAGCAATACTTGGCATCTCATCTGTATCAGAGCTGTTTGCATTTACTACAAAAAGGATTGTTTTAGAAATATGTAGTTTTCAGATATATGCTCTATTTATCACAATGGATTAAAAAAGTGACGTTTACACAAGCGCCAAAAGGTGTCAGTTTTGGGGAATATGTTAAGTGCCCATGTCAAAACTGAATAAACAGATCTGGGGTGCTTTTGCTGAAGTGACCTTTGAAATAAACCTTGTTAAGCAAACAGTGTATTATCCTCTGTTACACTTTCAACCCATTCCCTCATATTGATGCTTTTTGACACATTTGTAAAAGTCACATTTTTAAACCATTGTGATCAATAGAGCGTTTGCTCCATAGGAACAAATGCTCTATTTAATGTTTCAAAACTATACAATTTTAAAAGTTTCCTTTTTCCAGTAAATGCTCCTATTTCCCGACTTTCTATGGGTATGATAACAACTGGGAATCGAACTCAGAGCTCATACAGTCAATTCCCACGTTGGGCGCCAAATGTAAATTCTGAAGATGATCCCCCGAGAGCAAATATTGCAACACAAAAAGAGAAAATTGCAGACTCGGTTTTATTGAGTCTGTTCATGAACAGTAATTGAAAGTGCAACACTGCTCACGCCCCCTAGCACCGGCTTAAGCGGTATTCAATTTTCAGAAGTACTGAAATTCATGATCTCGAAGGATGGTGAAAATGTTGTGACTCGAACCCAGGGTATCTGGCTTAACATGCCAACACTCTACCGACTGAGCTACCAAGCCACACAGTAACGCCTATCAACTTATTTCACCACAATCTCTACCCGGCTACCTTTATTTTTTAATTTTCACACAAATCAATCACAGCAACATTGGTAATCACAGATTCGCAGTTGGCAGTTGACGAAAAGGTTAACATTCTCCCTGATCGGTATTCATTCAAGAAATAATGACATCATGAATATTTATTAGTTCCATTTTTATATTGTTAACATTTCAAGGGATGTTTTTGCTTTGATAAAAACTGTAGAATAAGATATATATTATGTCAAAAGTAAACAGAGCAGACCCTGATCAGATGGCTCCTATAGGAATCATCTGGCCTGGTTCTTTTCTGTTTGCAAATGCGTGGAAATGCTTTTATATGATAAAAAGGATTAATTACCGTTAGCATGCTTTTCATTGCAGATGATCCACCGGAAATAATGGCCTCTAGCCCACATTCATTGAAAAGGGAGACCAGGGGTAAACGAAAAAAACAGAGTATTGGTTCCCGGCTGTCAAAATTCTCTTATCCAGGTATGAAACTTTGGAATTACAGTACAACCTCTCAAGAGCACTTACAATAATCCATTCTTTCCTACTGACGCATTTTGAGGCCTCTGTAAAGGTCATGTTTTGAAATCCATAAGAGCAAATGCTCTATTTTATCACAATGGTTTCAAAACTATATACAGCAAAACCCCGCTAATGCGACCACCTAAAAGAGGTGAAATTCTGGGTGCTAGATGCAGGTGGTAGCTTAATGCAGGACAAAAGTAATACAGAAAGCTCTGTATTACTTTTGTCCTGCATTAAGCAACCACCTGCTTATTAAGACACACATGTTCATTTATTAAGTGGTCGCATTAGAGGGGTTCTACTGTAAGTCTAAAGGTTTCCTTTTCTCTAGTAAATGCTTCTTTTCGATAGATTTATTTAAAGAGGTTGTGTCTAAAAATAGTCTAGGAGGGAATGAACTAATGTTAGAAGCAGGATATGGGTTCTTGTTTTAATGACATTGTTAACGAGGAAACATTTTTGCATTCGAAAGATCTCAAACTTTCAGAATGAAAACATGTACTTCACAACAGCAGGTGTAAAGTGCTTGTGTGGTTGCCATAAAAAGGCGCCCGTACTCCATTCTCAGCGTTGTTATATTTCCTGGTCCTTCGGGATCATTAGTTTCGATGTTTTTAGTTTTGAAAATTGAATACTGCTTAAGTCGGTGCTAGGGGCATGAGTAGTGTTGCACTTTTAATTACTAATCATGAACAGACTCAATAAAACCGAGTCTGCAATTTTCTCTTTTTACTTTTCTACTTTTGCTCTCGAAGGACCACCCATTTTCAGAATATATTACTGTAAATATTCATGTATGGTTTTTAAGATCAGTATGGCATGACAAAAGGCGCAGTCCCTCATGAGAGGGCTCCTCTATGAATCTTCTCATCTTGGTCTACACAGTTTGCAAGACTGAATAAGTTAAGGTGCTTCTATTGTATTTGGTTTGCCTTATACTGTTGATTTTTTAGCCTTGTCTAAGGTTATAAAACCTTTTGCTTGAGTTCATTCTCAAGCACCTGATTGTCATCACCATCATCGTCATCACCATCATCGCCATCATCGTAAGTATCACGAGAATGATCATCGTCGCCATCATCATATAATATTATCATCATTAACCAACCACCAAGGGTATTATCAATGCCATCACCATCATCCTTATCATCATCATCATCGTCAACATCAACAACAACAACAACATCATCATCAACAGTTTCATATGCATCAGAGATATAAAACCTACTCACTCTCTTTCACACAATCACTCACTGTACATTGAATATTTTCAGAAGTAGTTCTTCCAGCGCAAAAGACCCAAATAGGTGCTGGTACATATCCATCCATCACAGATCAGGAATATGACCATGATGCTGATGACGAAGGTGAAAATGCAAATAATGTCATTGGAAAACGGAAAGACAAACAGAAGAATGGAGACTCCGCAGATAAAGAAACAGTTGTGAAGGGTTTTGATAAACAGCAAGATTTGGATGAAAAGAAGAATCGTTGGGTGAAATCAATGATAACAAAACAGCAGTTGTAAAGAGTACAGACGGAGAACTAGCTGTTGATAACACAGATGACACTGATGATTGTGCAAGTAGAATAAACATGTGTACAGTGACAGAAGGAACAGGGCTGGACAACGTTGAGTCACAACAAGAACGCAAAAGCGATTATCCAGCATCAAACGATGAGGGTAGAACAAATATGGTATCTCTGGAAGCTCAATATTTAACAGGAAAACTGAATGAATCAACAGGAAGACTGGATGAATCAACAGGAAGACTGGATGAAATTGGTAAAGAAGAAGATTGTCGACCAAAAAGGTCATCGACCATGTCCTATTCAACGAGACCAAAGATTCTTATGACTGTCAAACAAAGAAAAATATTGTCGTTAGAGGAAAAGCGAGATTCGCCGCAAGAATATGTGCCTGACGACCGCCCTGTACCTACGTCAGCCTTCATGGAAAAAAAAGAATAATATTTGTTGTCCAGAAGTCAATGCAGCTGCTTGATATTACACGTAAAGGAACTGAAAATCTGAAGAAAAAAAACTGAAATCTACTGAAAAGGAACATTTACTAGAAAA
>CAUYWK010000021.1:0-73812 GCA_963576725.1 Azorinus chamasolen | reverse complement strand
GGAAGTATTAAAGCCTACAGTTTATCAATAGAGAATGTATACAGCCGCTTTTTGTCAATGTAAAGTAAACATAGTTTACTTACAGCAGGTCACTGTGTTGGCAAAGATATCCCTGCCATCTTTTGAGGTATCACATAGGGTGTGTGTGTGTGGGGGGGGGGGTAGTGGGGGGCTGGAATATAGATTATACATGTGTATTAGAAATAGTGATATCGTGCTACGCTGAGATTGGCGTTTCTAAAGATTTGTCTAGCTGATAAACATAGTCCATATGTTGTTGATGATACATGATGAGTACATATACATGTACGTGTGCTAATTGAAACAACATGATATTCCAAATGCAGTTCATGACCTTCCTGGTTACATGTTCAAAAGGTGCTTCTGATATACAGCTAAATGGTAGAGCATCAACGTCTTGTATTCTAAAAGCATAGTGTACATAGTTGTAGTCTACGTTCAGTCCGAATGACCACTCAGTGAACTTTACACCCCCCCTGGCCATTGAGCCATTCGCCTACACTATTCAGCACTGTTAATATATGGCGCAATTACGCAGCTGCAGTACTGGCTAGTAACCCTCACATGCATCAATTTTAACCCCTTGTAGGATAGGAGGCAATTTTGTGCGAGTGGGAGACACTGAAAAACGTCTCTGAAAATTTTGGGAGGGACCGGGATTTGAATTCCGGACCTCTGGATTGGTAATCAAGTGCTATACCACTAGACTACCTCCTTGTTTTTTTTGGGTGGGGGCAATTTTACATGTGATTTAAGAACATTTCTTAACACTTTCACTCATATAATCATCTTTTCAATCCTTTGCAAACAGAGTAGTACTTGAATATAGTCAGATTTAACCAGTATATAAGTCCGAAGTTCCTTCGAAAGTAAATTCAACAATGTGAAGAACAAATCGCACACTCAGTTTTATTGAGTTTGTTCATGAGCAGTTATTAAAAGTGCAACATTTCTCACACCAACTTGCACCGGCTTAAGTGGTATTCATTTGTCAAAATTAATATCATCGAAACTAATGATCCGGTCATGCCATCTGTCAGAAGTGTTTCGATGTAATTTTTGAAACTGACTCTGAACAATTTGGTTTAGTTTGTTTCGGGTTTTACGTCGCTTTATCAGTATTTCAGTCACATCACGACGTCCAGCTAATTACTTGTGGAGGAAGACCAAGATATTCTTTTGTGTACGGAACAAATTGCTCTGAACAATATATCACATTCCCTACAAGAAATCCCAACACATTAAACACGTTCTCAAGTAAAAGACCGTCATTGGGGGTAAGATCAAAGGCCTGAAGAGCCATAATTGCTTTCGGGTTTGATATGGATGTTAAGTGTAAGGGAAGAACTTGCTGCACATGTTAATCACCATTTTTGACGTCTTGGCATTGTTTAATGTAATACTAAAAATATTACAGACTGTAACAACAGTCAAACCATAAGCAAAGTGGCTATTAGTGACACCCAGACAGTCCTTGACCTCAACAAGTCAGAAATGCAATGCTGAGTGACAGTGTCCATGTTTCAATTCATATCAAAGCAGTATCAAATGCTTTTGTGTATTTAAAAGCACTACACTCGTTATTAATTACAAAGCCTAGAATTTTAACTGCTGTTTAGACAATGTAGTATGAACAGTTAAATTTTGTCCCGGGTCAATATATATATGCAAACACACACACACATTAATCCAAAATCTTAGTTAATTCATAATGAACAACCACATTACACACAATATATCAAATGAACAGTAAATTCCTAATAATCCACATGATGTTTTATTCTATCAAAACTCCACCCTGAATTCCACTGATCATAAAATTATATGAATCCCAACTTTTATACTCCAATTTATTCTTGAAAGTTTGACTGACAGCATTTTCTTATGAACACTCTTACAGATGAATCATTTTCAAATGAATTCTATCATTGTTCTATCCTTACTGGGTCTATTCAAAAAAGCTAAACGGAGATTAGCCCCTGTAAATAAACATGATCGGAGTAGACACCGTTTTACACCTTTTTAAAATTAACTTTCCATCAGGATGTTGATGGCCAAGAATGACATCATTTCTGGCTATATCTGTCAAATGTACTTTGCTGCGACATCTCCCAGAGTTTTTCTTTGATTTTGGGGAAGGGCATGACCTTACCGGAGGGGAAAATAGGCGCGAAATGAATGCTTTAGGGGGAAAAGTCAGAAAATATCAACATGACATTTAACATGTTCATATTTTCTCTATCAAGTGACAGTACAATTCACTTAACCCTTCGCTTGCTGAATTTTAAAACACATTTCTCCTTCATTACTTATGCCTTGTTGTATAATTACATATATCTTCACTGTGTACAAGTATTTCGCTGTGCAATCACTGCTGTGAAGTGCACTGGTTGCACGATCAACTTGTAAATAGTGCAGACCCTGATGAGACAGCTCCTGCTGGAGCTGTCTCATCTGGGTCTTCACTATTTACAGGTACGTATATTGACGTGAATAGCAAGCGAAGGGTTAAGAGCATTTCATGCTGTTCTGATAGTTTAATGATATTTTTCTTGCGTGTTTTGTCTACAACTGTATAACTCTTGTAAAAATGAGTTTTCATAAAAAACCATTATAAATCAGAAATATACAGTAAATCTCAACTATTCCATTAACCGAGACAAATATAATCGGAAGTTTGGTAGATAAAGATATCATCGGCATTTGTTTGTAAATGAAGAGGCCTACATGTATGTCTCGCATTTTTGCGATGACAATGGCATGCGGTGAAGGGGAATTACTATCTAGTTTGTTGAAAAAAACCTAATTAAATCTATTGTAGAGAGTAATACGCATATTAGCCTGTTACCAATGCAAGAGACGTTGGCATTTCTACCGTGTGTTATCATTCAGTAAAATTAAGCTAATAGAAAAGAAATTGTTGAGGTACTGTGGGTGTGAAAGCGAAAGAACAGACACTTCAATTCATGCTAAATGCTATACGGATTACTCGGATCTCTAGGTTAGACGGATGTATAGAAATGCGGTTCGCGTTTTATCCCGTATACGGTGTCGATATGAGGATTGTCCTCTCCCTCCCTATCGGCGGAGAGGTAATTGATCGATGAAAAAACAGGTTTTCTAGTTGGGAAGTCTTCGCTCTCGGCGGAGAAAAAAATGTAATTAATATACAAGCCATTGCTCCTGTAGAAACGCCAATGTGTTGCGAAAACAATGCTTGACTAAACAACGGGAATGAGGTTCATATCCGCGGATTTGAAGAGAACTATTTTTTTGCGCATGTTCACAAGAAATAGTGAACTCTTTGCCGTTAAAAAGAAAAGCGTCCGATCGATATATTGCATTTTTCGAAAGCAATAATAAAAACCAAGTTCTGCAGAAATGATCATGACATTGCCTTTTGGGACGTTTACACCGGATTGTCAAGAAACACAAGCCAGAAATTATTACTGCGGAACAGGGTCAACCCAGAAGACTTGACAGATGCCGTCTCAGAATTCATCCAGACATCTACAAATGACCTTACAACTGATACTGACTTCTAATTCAGTATCAGTTGTAAGGCCATTTGTAGATGTCTGGATGAATTCTTATGAGATGATTTCAAAATCACTCAAGAACATGGAAAGAAGAAAGAATCTAGAGAGAGAGCGTACAAGAGGGTAAGGCAATTAGCACTACAGAAGATATGTAGCAATTAAAAAGCTACAGAATGACACTTAGATTGAATGTAGGCAGGGATACATACATTCTGAAAGTATGAGATCCTTCAAAAGCAAAAATCAGAAATGCGAAAAGAGAAATTTTCAAAATCAGTTTTATTGAGGTTGTTCATGGGCAGTTATTAAACGTGCAATACTACTCACACCAAAGCACCGACGTAGGCAATTTGCAGGAGCTATCTGACCCGGGTCTACTTTGTTTGCCAATGCACTCTGTAAGGGACTCTGGACACTAATATTTAAAAACTAATTATTTTTTATAAATCTTGGTTTGCAAATTTGAACGTTAAATTCACCCTGCATCTCGCCATTGTTTTCGTATGATGTCAATGAAAAGCTGAGGGGATTACGCTATTAAAAAAGCACAACACGTGCACTGAGCGGTTGTATATAGGTTGTGTTAACGAATACCACCTTTACAGAGATATTATCATTTTCTACGGACTACACCCGATTACAATTCCACCGATTGATTCAAAGTATTGTTCCCTGTTGAATATTAACCCTTTCACCGCCGGTGGCGCATAAATGCACCACGACAAATAGTGCAGTCCCAGATCAGACTCCGCCTTTTCAAACTCTATTATATATATGTGATTTAGTCCTTTGAGGTTTGCATTTATTTATTTCCTTATTTTACCGAATGATTAAGCAATCTTGGATTACAAACGACCATTAGAAATTTGGCACCGAAAGGGTTAATATATAGAGGATCTTACATGAGTGTTCATTACACATTGTTTTTACGAAACGAGTTTACTGTAATAATATGAAACGAGCTTTAGCGAGTGTCATATTCATTACAGTAAACGAGTTTCATAAAAACAATGTATAATGAACACGAATGTAAGATTCTTTTTATCACATAATCCTTAAAATGCCATAGAAAATAAAACAGACTAGCTGGTGACTGTTTCTGTCATTGCTTTACAAACAGCGTAGCAATACAACCGACGACGCGCATGGAGTGCTATGATTGGCTAACGCTTTTTAAATAAGCGCTACGATTGGTTAACTTGCTAATTTGCATAAAAAATGCACTAGTGCAATTCTGCGAAATACGACACTCTGTTACGGCACTCCCGCATGGTAGATTATGTGATAAAAGTAACGATGACACCATGCATATGCATTACCTGAATGTTTTATAGTGCCATATATAAAGTAAAACCCCTCTCAACCGGACATCTAATCTAGTATAAATGTCGGTCTTGGAGACATGTTGCAGCTCATTTCAGGATGAAAGTCGTGCAAAAAGCTCCCCTAGGAGCTTCCTCTATGACTTTCACTCTACATTAAGCAGCCTCCTGCCTAAATATCAAAATTCTTCTCTACTAGAATCCCGGTATAGCGGTCTTTAACTGTACACATACTATTTTGGTATTGGTAGAAAATGTGGCATCGTATGTATAATAATAACACAAGCCAATAGAGCAGACCCTGATCAGACAGCTCCTACAGTCTGCTCTTTCTCTACTCTGTTTTCAAAGGCATCAAAAGTCATTTATCTGAAGGAAATGGGGAACATAACACCTACGGAATGTTATTTAAAGAATATTAGATATATCGGCTTTGGCTGAGGAGGAAACCACAAGCCATTTAATTTAGCTCCTGAACTGTTACAAAACTAGCACAAATGCAACCCGTATTACAGAAGAATAACACTATACACTAAATATATACTTTGATGTTAATCGTTTTCAAGGGTCATGTTAAAGTCTTATGTGACTTTTTGTGTTAACCTATCTAAACAGGCCATCAAACATATGTCTATCTGTAAGGCAGGTGGTAGTCTAATGTAGGTCAAAAGTAATGCAAAAATATCCTATAGGAGCTTTCTGTGTTACTTTTGACCTGTATTAAGCAACCATCTGCTTTTTAGGCTCCAATGTTCAATAAAAGAATGACCTCTTCTGTCAGGTTCTACTGCCTGTATTATTAAGCCTTTTCCTGTCCTGTGTTTATTACAAATTTCAATAACTACTGATTATTTATAGGAAAAATAGCTATAACGAAATTTTGAATGCGGAACAGTGTAACCATTTTATAAAAGGTAGAAACATATCTGTCAAATCATATTAGCAAACAGATCATACCCTGATCAGACGGTTCCTAAAGGAGCCATCTGATCTGGGTCTTCTCTGCTTGCAAATGCGTGAAAAAGCGTGAAAAAGCGTTTATATAAGGGACAGGATTCATGTAGTTATTGCAATTTACAAGTTAAATCCTTATACTGCTGTGGTAAAGAATGTCTGATTTAATTGGGATCTGGTGCAATGTGGACTGCCTCTGAGTCGAGGGCTGCCTCTGAGTCGAGAACTGTCTCTGAGACGATCAAACTTTTGAGAAATGTTTGACCGAAGTCATACAGCTTGGATCCTGATAGACGCCTAGTTATTCGGCATCTTATCTAGAACTCAGTTATTTCAAATGCGAGTTAAGTGGCGGAGAGCATAATATGGGTTAAGCACCCATCAATTACAAATACACGCACTTGTATTGCGTTATCTTATACTGCCAGAACATGTGGTCCAATTAGATTATACCGGTATATGAATACGAGATTGTGTTAATTTGTAGATATAAATATGTGCGACTGCTAAATACAGTAAACCCACCCTTAACAAGACGTTAAAACTGGCATCAAATCAAGTTTTCCGAAAGGTTAATGAAGGTTGAAATGGAAAAGTAGTAAAGTCAAGCAGGCAAAGTCACATACAAGACGCAACCACCACCAAAACACCGATAGACAGCATGACACACACACACACACACACACACACACAACCACACACCCAAACGCACACTCACACACGAAATGAACACAGAAAACACCAAAAGACACACAAGAACCAGAGACAAACGTTCCACACATGAACAAAATCACAAGCACAAAGACGCAAGGCAAACAAAAGGAAGGGTGACAAAGAGAGTACCGCCTTGGCACGGTCAGTAGCAAAAACACCATTGGGGGTTTAAACCGGTTTACGGACGTCCTAACCTCCAGACGTCCTCCAGAGCTTTTTGCATGACTTTCTACCTGCATTAAAATGCCATCTGCCTAAAACGACTCAAACTGTTTTTAAAGATTCGGTTCAGTTTGATTTCTACTGTATGTTTTAGCAAACTCTAGTATAGACAGCATTTATGTTCAATGTATGTTAGTGCTTTATCTAAATTATATCATATGTAAGTTAAAGAGCAAGTTAACTTATATTTCTATACATAGCACGTTGTTCAATTATATCTTATAGCTATTGAAATGATTTGACAAATATTTCTCTGAACAACTTATATCGTAAACTGATTGCGTGAAGCGAAGAACACGGTTTATATATTCATTCGTAATGTCTCGTTCTAGAACAAAATATTAATGCAATCATATGCGGAACAAATCGGGATACATAGGAGGACAACAACGCCGTGTTGTAATGATTGGTACGGAACTGAAATATAAGACAAGAAATGACAAGAGTGACGCATTCATATTTGCAAGAAAAAAACGTTAACGAGCTTTTGATGTCTCAACATCAGACACTGAAATTTCATGGTAATGCCGGTCTGTCGTTTGGTGGCTCGGTCTGTTCAATATATCCTGTCTGTCTTTCAATATATCTGCATTTATGTCGTTCTTTTTGTCTGTCTTTCTGTATGTATGTCTACCCGTCTGTCAGTCCGCATGCCCGTTCATGCTTTCCGTTCGTCCGCGCACTTTTCTGTCTATCTGCCTGCCTGTCTACCTTCTCTCCGGCCAGTATGTGTGTCTGTTTGTGTGTCTGTCTCTGTCTGTATGTATGTCTGTGTATTTGTGTGTGCGTGTCTGACCGTGTGTGTACATGTGCATCAGTCTGTCCATATGTGCTTGCGCGCCTGTCCCTCCGTCGGTCTGTCAATCAGACTCACTGTCTGTATACGTGTCTGTGTGTGCATGTGTGTGTTTGTATATATGTATCTTTTATATCTGTTTGTCTGTTAGGCTGGCTGACACTCTGTCTTTGTGTTGCTATGCCAAGGTTTTTTTTTCTGTCTCCGTCTCTCTCTCTCTCTCTCTCTCTCTCTCTCTTTATTTCTTTCCCTTGCTTACTTTCTATTTATATATCTGTATATCTCGTTCTTTGTCTGTCTCTGTCCCTGTATTTCTATCCGCCTCTGTGACTATGTCTCTCCGTCTGTTTGTCTGTTCAACTATATGTCTCTGTCTCGCCCTGCTCACGTCTCTTCTCTATATGTCTCTATCTGTTCTATCTAACTTTAGTTGATGCATAGATCTGCTCCTGTCTCCCTGTCTGTGTCACCAATTCTGCATGTGTATGTTTCTTTCGGGTTCTGTCTGTCTCCATGTCTTTCTTATTGTATCTATCTGTGTCTTTCTTTCCCTCTGCCTTTCATTCTGTCTGACTGTCTGGCTCTCATTTTCTGTCTCTATGTCTACCTCTGTCTTATTTTCTGTCTATCTATGTATTTCTGTGTTTGTTCATATCCCTCTTTATATCTGTCTTCAGGTATCCCTCTGTCGATTTGTATGTGTATCTGTGTGTCTTTTTAGCTGATTCCCTCTTTGTGTACTTCTCTTTCTATTTCTTCATGTTTCTCTCTGTATGTGTCTATCTCTGCCCACTCTTTTTCAATCTTTCTTAGACCCCTGTCTATATTTCTTCCTCACACTGTGTCTGTTTCTCTAATTATCTCTCTCGTTCCCTTTGTTTTTGCTTATCTCTCGTCTCCCACCTTCCACGTCACTCTCTACTACTCTCGTTATCCCCTCTCTTTGTCTCGCTTTATCTCACGTTTTCTCTTTTCTGTCTCTCTCTGCGTGTATGTGTGTCTGTTTGTCACTGGTCCCGGTTCTGTCTCTCTCTATGTCTGTATGTTTGTATATCCGTTAGTCCGTTTTCTGTCTTGATGTCCGTCTTTCTGTTCATCTGACTGTGTGTCTCTCTCGCTCTGCCACTCTCTCTTTCCCTGACTGTGTCACTATCTATATTTATATCTATCTATCTATTTATCTATCTATCTATCTATCTATCTATCTATCTATCTATCTATCTATCTATATCTATCTATCTATCTATCTACCTACCTATGTACGTACGTTTGCATGTATGTATATATGTACGTACGTACGTATATACGTATGTATGTGTGTATGTACGTACGTACGTACGTATGTATGTATGTATGTATGTATGTACGTATGTACGTATGTATGTATGTATGTATGTACGTACGTATGTATGTACGTATGTATATACGTATGTACGTATGTATGTATGTATGTACGTATGTATGTATGTATGTATGTATGTATGTATGTATGTATGTATGTATGTATGTATGTATGTATGTATGTATGTATGTATGTATGTATGTATGTATGTATGTATGTATGTATGTATGTATGTATGTATGTATGTATGTATGTATGTATGTATGTATGTATGTTGTATGTATGTATGTATGTATGTATGTATGTATGTATGTATGTATGTATGTATGTATGTATGTATGTATGTATGTATGTATGTATGTCTATCTATCTATATCTATCTATCTATCTATTGTATCTATCTATATCTATCTATCGATTTATCTATCTATCTATCTATCTATCTATCTATCTATCTATCTATCTATCTATCTATCTATCATCTATCTATCTATCTATCTATCTATCTATCTATCTATCTATCTATATCTATCTATCTATCTATCTATTGTATCTATCTATCTATCTATCTATATCTATCTATCGATTTATCTATCTATCTATCTACATGTATATATCAATCTATCTATCTATCTATCTATCTATCTATCTATCTATCTATCTATCTATCTATCTATCTATCTATCTATCTATCTATCTATCTATATATCTATCGATCCTCCCGTAAGAAATTGTTCAGTAACAACATAAAATTAACATCTATATTGGAATCCTGATTTTGTCTCTCCTATCAAGAAAGATATGTGCCACAAGACGGGTATTTCAAATGTTTTGCAACCTGATCTATGTAGGTCTCTCTCGCACTCCAAGTGATGTTCTATATTGTTATGGGATGTTACCAGAATTATACATTATGTAATGAAATTTAATAGATGTAGACAACAGACAGTTGTACCATGGACCTATAAGCGTGTGGAAACTGATGACGAAAACAGTTATTCTTTCATAATAATGCGTCTTATATATATTTACCTCAATCATGTTCATATAAAACATAACGACAGCATAGGTATATAATAGCTGAATGAATATTGAACACGTGGTTTTGTGACCATAGTAGAATCAGATTTACTCAGTTAAATAAGCAAACATAGCAGTGTCTGTGCAGATGGCTCCTACACGAGCTGTCTAATCTGGGTTATACTCTGTAAAGGCTTGAAAATGTGAATCTGATGTAAAGAGTAAAGCAATCGGGATGTCAAATAGTTACTCTTAAATGTAATGAATATATTTTACACAATATACTTTATCGCTAGCCCTCTGTTGTGACCTTGAAAATATTGACCAAGGTCATTTGCATCATATACATTCAAGTTAGACATTACGAGTAAGTGCCATAATCTGAAAACAATGGACACAGGAAATAACAATTACACAGAAACAATGAACAATCACGATCCTCGCACTAGCGTGTCTGCCTTGTCCTTGAATATATGAGCCTAGGTAACATGAACAATGCACGTTTAAAAAAAGTAAAGTACTTAGTTATAATCTACTTTCAGTCGGAATGAGTCATTTCCCTGTTCATTGAGTCATTGGCCTACAATATTGAGCGATGCTAACATATGGCGCAATCATGCAGCCGCAGTACCGGCGAGTGACCCTCAAAGTACCCATTTTAACCCCTGGGTGGAGAGGATGTGCGGATGAAAGACACGGAAAAGCGTCTCTGAAATTTCCGGGAGGGACCGTGATTTGAATCCCGGACCTCCGGACTGATAGTCAAGCGCGTTACCACAAGACCACCCCCACCGCCACGTTTACCCTTCCAGTGCGAGAAACGAGTCTGAGTAACTAATGTCCTTTGCAAACAATGTAGACACTGATGAGATGACCCATCTAGGAGCCCTCTCATCAGGGTCTGTATTGTTTTTCATATTACTCTTTTGTTTAATTAAGAATCCCTATATATTCACCGTATGTTTCACGTTTGAATTTTAGAATAGTCCATCAGCGTTATGAATGTTATGAATATGGTTTTAATATTGCAACGCACTGCATGTTTGGTTATCGACCCTTTTACAGTCGGTAGTTACGCTTCCCTCTTTGCTTGCGCGATGGCAGGCCGAGGGTAGTACTCTATGATGGTATACTCTTAAACTTGGATACAGGATGAGCTTACCAGACTCATGTATTACTTGTTCCCTGTCGTGCCCTTAACGGCTTACCTGCAGGTACTCTGACTTCAGCAAAGTCATTGAGTACATATTTGACGGATTGTCACAGTTATTATGCTATGTTTTACATGTTGTCCTGTGTTCACCGCCGTCTATGTTGTGGGTAAGTCTAGCGGGGATACCTTTATTTACAATATTTGTAAAGCTAGGGTGACTTTGAGAGAAGTGTGAGGTTAGGACGTCCGTAAACCGGTTTAAACCCCCAGTGGTGTTTTTGCTACTGACCGTGCCAAGGCGGTACTCTCTTTGTCACCCTTCCTTTTGTTTGCCTTGCGTCTTTGTGCTTGTGATTTGTTCATGTGTGGAACGTTTGTCCCTGGTTCTTGTGTGTCTTTTGGTGTTTTCTGTGTTCATTTCGTGTGTGTGTGTGTGCGTTTGGGTGTGTGGTTGTTTGTGTGTGTGTGTCATGCTGTCTTTCGGTGTTTTGGTGGTGGTTGCGTCTTGCATGTGGCTTTGCCTGCTTGACTTTACTACCTTTCCATTTAATGCGGGGAACTAATTTTCTAGCTTTTTCAACAGGGTATACCTCAAAATGAGATCGCTCTGATCAACGTTTGCACTTTTGACATTCAAAATCCTCTAGCAAATTTGTCTTTTATACAGCTTGGACAATGTAGGTAAACATTGATAAGCAATTTCTGTTTGAAGGTACATCATGGATTATGTACGTAAACACTGGTGAGCCATTCCTGTTTGAATATGCATCATTCAAATCGAAAAGGCATAATTACCCCCTTTTGGCGGGAGGAAAGGTATAGACGGTGACACTGAATGCAGAAGCAGGTACACAAGGTCGGAATCACTGATCACTACCGGGTACAGGTATGGAGTGATACAACTATATCATTTCTGTATACCATTTGTCTATTGTAAATTAAGCTAAGCGGTCGATGCTTCTTCGCTTAACCCACTTGTGTTATGATTACACTTAAGTGACATTTGGTTCTAGGGGAGACACTGGGGTACTCGGTGTCTCATCAGGATCCAAACTGTTTGACACACAAGTTACATTTTAGAGAAGTAAATGAAAGAAAGTACAACCAGAAGAAATTTGCATATAACACTTATTTTGCGTCAAAAGAGTTAATGTGCGTCACTGTCTTGTCCAATAAGCATACATGCATTATACATACATTTACGGGAAGGGTGCTTTGCAGTCTTGGAGTTACATGTGACGTTTCAGAGTATCATTCTTCAAGGGAAGCTTTCAGTTTTCCACATTTTAATTTAATATATTACATTTTCAAAACCACAAAAGAAAAACACAAGGATCCAAATTATTTAAATATTAAGTTTTATAAGTGTTTATTATACTTTAATGACTTTTAATAATGTGAATTGTAACAACCTTACTTGACTGATATACACTCAAAGCTAAGTATCTCCGTACTAATTGATCACTGTAGATACCACGTGCTTCAATGGGTGACACCCTAAATGGTTAACAAGACATTCTACCATATTCAATCAGACACATTTAAACTAGACAGGTAAGGTAAAACTGGTACGATGCATTCACACTTCCTCCATGCCGTTTTTTTCGATATTCTTAGAAGTTGTTACCGGGGAGACCATTGTTGAATTCATACACTACGACAGATGGAAAATCATGTACCCAGTGTAGTTTTGAGACGACAGTCAGAAGCGATATATTGTGCGTGACAAGGTGTGGGATGGAACCAGCCTGCCTCAACTTGTTTTATATACCAAGGTCGAGATTGTGTATTGGCTGCCACAGTGTCTACAACGACATGGACCTGAATCCGCTGTCGAGTGAACCAGATTCTCTGTATTATAGGCCATGCGGTAAGTAGTTGTTAGAAGCGTTTTAGTATTTGTGATTTGTTGTTTATAATTTGTTTTATATCAACTCTTATGTAAATTATTCCGAATTTGCCGCTAGCATGCAGCGTGGTTAGAGACTCTTCAGTTGGATGTAACTGACACCTGTCATACTTATGCGGTGTAAACTTTCAAAACGCTTTATTAATAAGCTTGTCTTGTTGAGAGACTTTTCGTGTTAAATATTCAGTGCTCCCAATGAGGATTTCAGCGGATGGACGAGGCCATAGGAAGCGTCGATGTGACAAACCAGACGAAGCAACGATATGCTGAAACATGTATGTGTAGACGTTGTCAAAGTGTGTTTACAAACATCCGGAGAAGTGGTCGAGTTTCAATGACTTCTTTTGTTCACCCGAGATTTCAGTAATCAACTTTTGACTACAAGATCATTATTTCATATTTAAGGACACTCTCCCGTGTGTTTCAGCATACTACATTGTCTATAAATATTCTGAATGAAAAAGTAGTAAAGTCAAGCAGGAAAAGCCACACACAAAACGCCACCATCGCCAAAACACCTACAGAAAGCATAGCAATTTATACTCATACACACACATACAGTAGAAAGTCACATACAAAACGCAATCACCAACAACACATCAATAGACAGCATGTCACACACACACACAACCAAACACACGCAAACACACGAGAAGAACACAGAACACACCAACAAATACACGAGCATCAGAGACAAACATGAACAAAACACAAGCACAAATACACAGGACAGACAAAAGTAAGGGTGACAAAGAGAGAACCGCCTTCGCACGGTCAGTAGCAAAATCACCACTGTGGGTTTATACCGGTTTACGGACGTCCTAACCTCACACTTATCTCAAAGTCACCCTAGCTAAACTAACATTGTAAACAAAGGTATCCCCGCCGGGCTTCCCCACAACATAGAAGACAGTAATCACAGTACGAAATGTAAAACATAGCATAACAACTGTGAAAGTCCGTTAAATATGTACTCAATGACTTTGCTGAAGACAGAGCAACTGCAGGGAAGCCGTTAAGGGCACGGCAGAGACAATGTAATACATGAGTCTGGTAAGCTTATCCCATTTCTGGGTTTAAGAGTATTCCATCATAGAGTACTACCCTCGGCCTGTCATCGTGCAAGCAAAGAAGAAAGCGTAGCGACCGACTGTAAATAGGTAACCACACATGCAGTGTGTTGCAATATAATAGGGTCATAACCTTTCTTCCTAAAAGTTTTAATGCGTTTAATAAACATATCGTGACAATGGATATGACCATGAATTTTCCTAAGTTTGTAGATAGCATCACCATAGAAATCTGGATGAGAAATACCTTGTTGCAGTAACGTCCGTAAATTGCAGTTATATTTACTAATGAGTGGTAAATTTCGATAATAGAATTTTGAAAAAGCTTTCCGAATTTTATGATATCTGTAGCCTTGCTTAAGAAGTTTATGAGTTATAATAAAAGTACGACTATTAAAATATACTAGCAAAGAACAGGCTCGGGCAAAGCGAATAAGTTGAGAAATGTAAACCCCATAAGATGTAGACCGGGGAACATCTCCATATAGAAAAGGATAATTAACAATTTTGAAATCGAAATCTTCCCTGTTATCGTATATTTTAGACGAAACTTTATCATTAGTGATGGAAAGATTCAAATCTAAAAAGGAAGCCTGAATGTCAGATGGGTCCGCTTTGTTTAAAGTAAGTTCTTTTGGGTAAATAGAAGAAACCATATTTTCAAAATAAGGATTATCCAAATTCAAAGTATCGTATAAATACCTAAACGTTTAATTAAAAGCACTAACAATGTCAGATTGTGTATCAGGTTTTAAACGAAGCATGAAATCCTTCTAATAGCAATATAAAAACAAATCTGCAACAAGAGGGACACAATTTGTTCCCATAGGTATGCCAACAACTTGACGATATATGGTATCCCCATAGCGCACAAATATGTTATCTAAAAGAAGATCTAGAACCATCAAGGCAAGTTCACATTGTGTAAATTTCAACTTCAGAATTCGAAACGAATGAACGTTGAACATTGCAAGCAAGGAACATTATATTTTCTCTGGCAAAGTTTTTTTTCTATCAATTTAATCTGTTTATCATTTATAAGATGGTGAGGTAGAGTAATATAGAGTGTAGAGAAATCGTAAGAGCACAACCAAAAGAAATGTTATACTGTTCATTTTCAAGTTTAGTTAAAATATCATTTGAATTTTTTATGGACCAAAATTCATAAATACCAGAAGTGTCATATATTTTATCACAGGAACGTTTAACATGTTCTTTGATAGTAGTAAGACACGACGTTAAAAGTGTAGATAGTTTAGTAGTAGTACAACAACTAGAGTTAGCAATAAAACGCGCCTTATACGGATTTTTATGTAGCTTAGGAATCCAGTTCATAGTAGAAAGTTTATGTTGTTTTACGTTAGTATTAGACTTAAAAGTATTGCACATTTTTACATGTTCCGTGACTATATCTTTTTCAGGGGTTTGCACTGTAATACATGTTTGTGAACCAGTTAATTCCTTCTTCAAAACATCAACATAATACAATCGTCACATAGTTATTACATTATTTGATGCCGTGTCAGCAGGAGCAAAAACATATTTAGATTGAAAATTCGAAATGTTTTTCTTCAGATATCGAAATGTAATTCTAGGTCGAGGTGGTAATAGATGGTAATTAGATTTATAAAAAGCAATACGTGTATCAATAATGTCAAAAACATGTTTTTTCCAATCCGAAAGGACATTTACATCAGCATGTTCTCGTCGACACCATTTGATGCAGAATTCTTGAATAGCTTCAGCAATATGAGTACGACAAGTGTCAAAATCAATAAGGGAATGTAATCTATATTTGGGTCCTTTAGTGAGGAGGGTCCTGAGACGTTTAACTTTAATAATATCAAAATTACCAGTAATGACGTGACCAACTGGTTTATAACAAAAGCTTGAAGTGCTACAGTCTCAAGAAGTAGAGGTATTGACATCAATATTTAAGTCGGATACACTTTTATTGTAGTTAAAAATAGCGTTCCTTATTGGTGTATTGTATTTATAACAGATGATAGGTGATTCCGAATTGATGAAATACTTAGGAATAGTATCGATTATATTCTTATCACGAAATATACTTTGAATATCAATGAAGTCGATACCTTTATTTATGAATTGATGTTTAAGAAAATTTCTTTTAACTCGCTGTGTAACTTTGTATAATAGAGGCAGTTTTGATCAGTGGGTCTGTACGTATAAAATCTTTATCAGCCTCCTCGTCAATGGACTGAATACAAGAGCATGGCAAAGATGATAAACAAGAAAGCATACCATGTTTGCCAGTTTCTTTAAGAATAGTATGTAAATCGTGAACTGACATATTAAGACGTAATTTGCGCTTAATATTACCATTTCTTCGTTTACCATGCGATCTGCTTTTACGTTTTCTAATTGAAAATATTGAGAAAATATCGATGTTACGACCTTTAGATATATTACCACTTTGGAAAATGTTGTCATTCAAACCCAAAGGGAAAGGTGTTTGTATTTTTTAATCCAGTCTAGCTCTGTGATAAAACGAGCTTTAGATTTCAAACTACTGGTAGTATTAGCTCCACTGGTTGAACCGAAATGTCCTGTATGACGAAAATGCTGGTAAAGAAAATTGCGAACTTAAGGTTATAACATATGTAATATTTGACGATTTTCAGTCTACATCAGAATTAATCTTCAGACTAAACACTCTACCATTTACAAGAGATTTAATATTTGATCTAGTAGAAATACGTAAAATTGCAACACATACACCTCTTACTATTGCACTTTGTAATTATTGGATATACTCTATGTCTTTTGTTCAAATAATGTGAATTTATATCAGCTTTAGTATAATGAAGGATAGATTGCTTTAAAGGAGAAAACACGATTTTAGGTCCATTATGAAAAACGTTATTTATAGCAGACGAAGGAACATGAAAAGACGAAGCCGAAAATAGTTTTAGAGGTTTTATACAAACAGACGGCTGTAGAGATTGAAAACTAGCCAGATTATGAGGAATCTGAACAGAAGACACAGAATGCAATTCTATGTTTTTGAGTTTTATTGTAGGGAGACTATTAACAGTTTTTGAAGTAGTTTGAGCACTCTTCCGTAAAAAGCGACATAAAGGTAGACATAAAAAAGTATAAATATATCAAACTAAAAGAAAAGTCATGTAAAAGATAAAAGCCAATACAGAATAAAACTATTCCAGCAGCAACGACGAAAGTAATAAAGTTGACTATAGAGAGTGGGGGAAAACAATGAACGGTATAAAGTAAAACAAAAACCAGTAAGGTAAAGTAATATCGAGATCAAAAAGGAGAATTCGCCTTAAAAAGAGAAATCATGAAAGTGACACAGTATGTCGGTGAGTACCGAAGCCATCATGAAGTGCAAAGGACGGTGTTAAAATGCAAAGAAACGCATTGGATGTAGAGCAATTCCTGCAAGAGGAAGAAAATTATATTGATTGAATGTACGTGGAGACGTTTCACGGCCGCCGCACTGCACAAACAACACTATTGTGCTTATAAATGAAAAAGTAGTAAAGTCAAGCAGGAAAAGCCACACACAAAACGCCACCATTACCAAAACACCTACAGAGAGCATAGCAATTTATACTCATACACACACATACAGTAGAAATTCACATACAAGACGCAATCACCACCAACAAATCCATGGACAGCATGTCACACACACACACAACCAAACACACGCAAGCACACGAGAAGAACACAGAAAACACCAACGAATACACGAGCACCAGAGAAAAACATAAACACAAGCACAAATACACAAGACAAACAAAAGTAAGGGTGACAAAGAGAGAACCGCATTCGCACGGTCAGTAGCAAAATCACCACTGGGGGTTTAAACCGGTTTACGGACGTCCTAACCTCACACTTATCTCAAAGTCACCCTAGCTAAACAAACATTGTAAACAAAGGTATCCCCGCCGCACTTCCCCACAACATAGAATCAGTAATCACAGTACGAAATGTAAAACATAGCATAACAACTGTGAAAGTCCGTCAAATATATACGCAATGACTTTGCTGAAGACAGAGCAACTGCAGGGAAGCCGCTAAGGGCACGACAGAGAAAAGGTAATACATGAATCTGGTAAGCTCATCCCATTTCTGGGTTTAAGAGTATACCATCATAGAGTACTACCCCTGGTCTGTCACCGTGCAAGCAAAGAGGAAAGCAACCGACTGTAAAGGGGTCGATAACCAAACATACAGTGTGTTGCAATATAATAGGGTCATAAACTTTCTTCCTAAAAGTTTTAATGCGTTTAATAAACAAATCGTGAAAATGGATATGACCATGAATTTTCCTAAGTTTGTAGATGGAATTGAAATGTAGAATATAGTATTTCTTTATTTGTAATTAAGTTCATGCACATGCCATAACTTCCTTACAAAAAGCGTTACATATTATTACTAGATAAACTGAAATTAAGTTTTGAGAGTATGTTGGGTACAATGGTATTTGCATGAAAGTAAGCTTTATCGTAAAGTGGAAGCTTCATTAAAACACATTAGAAATTCTTTGGTGATGGTTTGACAAATATTTCCTAATAGTTGCACTTGCTGACGGAAATTCATTATTCCTCACGTATAGTTTGTGACACTCATAATTAGAATTGCATTTACCCTCCGAATTAATATTAGTTTTGTTACACCTTTTCTAGAGGCAACAAATGTCATTACAAATAATGTTCCTAATAGTGTTATGATATTATTATATTCATAACAGATGATGGGTGATTTAGAGTTTATGCAATACTTGGCAATAGTGTCGATTTCATTCTTACATTCCAAAAATACTTTGAATATCAATGGCATCGATACCTTTTTATGAATTGAACATTCAGAAATAGCCTTTTATATTCAGATAATTTATCAATATGAGGTCGAAGAACATGTTGCGTGTAACTTTGTATAAGTGAGGCAGTTTTAATCAGCGGATATGTAGGCATATAAACTGTATCAAAGCGAGAAGGAAGATTCACACAATTATGTTTATGTATGTCATAGCGAGAACACAAGATAATGTTCACATAACTTTATTTATATATTTTAGCCAAGTTCAATCACTCATGTTCCTACAAGAAGCCATATGATGAGAACAACAAAGCCGGTAAGTCATCAAATATACTTAAGCACATCCATATTTATTTGAAAGAACATCTAAGATAAATCTCAATTTTATTGCAAGCTGACATACATCTTTACACTCCTCTCAATTATGCGTAATATATCTCGTTCTCTTCAGTACGGGTCATTAATGAATTCTAATTTTGATTTCGTTTCATTTAGGTTTGTCCTTTATGCTTCAATGAACACACACGCTTTATTACCGTTGTAGGGATAAACTTGAGATAAAACGTACTGCTTTATCTGAAATATAACGTTTTTGTACAAATATTATCCAAGGCAACAAATAATAATGTTCCATTTGTGATCCTGAATAAGTTTTGTTTACTGAGACTAAGATAATACAGACTTTAATCTACTGAACACAGACGTCATCAGCCAAGCTCCATCCTACAACGGATGTTTTACCCTTATGCTCTTAACATTCTCAAGGTGGCGGGTAGGTAGTTATGATCATGCACGACCTCGTCTACGTTAGCTGGCAAGTTTACTTCACTCATTGCGTCTTAGCCAGGGCCAACTAGATGCCCTCTCGGCTGCCTTGCAAGAGTGTTGGACTGTTGGCTCCTGTCTGTTATTCGTACAGCTTGGGGAGGCAGACCATAGCACAACACATCTGGCTTACGGGTAGTGTGAGAATATGAGCTTCTTTCCGAGATCAGCTCTTATCTCCAAGACCCTAGCTACTTGAAGAAGGCTACATTTTGACTCCATTTCCTTCACAATCGTGGCAATGCTATTTTGCTGGACGACAAGGTGTGGCGGAACGCTCCTATGTTATTATACATTGAGCAACTTTTTACTTCAATGGTAAAAAGGGTCACAGTATGAACAGATAAAAAAAATCAAACAGTTTTACCGCTTAAGCCGGTGCTAGGGGGCATGAGCAGTGTTGCACTTTCAATTACTGCTCATGAACAGACTCAATGAAACCGAGTCTGCAATTTTCTCGTTTTGTGTTGCAAGTTTTGCTTTCGGCGGATCACCACCCTTCAGTATTTATAATCTTCACAACAGCAGGTGTTAAGTGCTTGTGTGGCGGCCGTAAAACGTCGCCCCGTACTTCATTCTCAGGGTTGTTATACCTTCTGATCCTTTGAGATAGTGAATTTCAGTACTTCTCGTTCTGAAAATTGAATACCGCTTAAACCGGTGCTAGGGGCGTGAGCAGTGTTGCACTTTCAATTACTGCTCATGAACAGACTCAATAAAAGTACAAAAATGAGTCATGCAGGAAACACCACATACAGAACGAACACTCGCCCGAACAGCAACACAAGGAAACAGCAAATGTACATAAGTAGAAAAAACAACAAGAGACGCACAAAGACAAAACAAACATACAATAGGAGGAAGATGGAAATACCGCCTTGGAACGGTCAGTGACAAAAGTCACTGGGGGGGGTTAAACCGAGTCTGCAATCTTCTCTTTTTGTGTTGCAATATTTGCTTTCGGGGGATCACCACCCTTCAGAATTTATTAGACATTTCATTCATATATTATTACCACCAGCGATATTCGTGTATGGCGCATGCATAACCGGGTATATTGTCAGTCATTTTACATTTTATTTTTCCTGTTTTTTTCTGCGATTGGGAAGGTCATTGGTTTGTATTTCTCAAATTCGTACTACTTAATGAGCATGGTCTTGGAATTCATATCTACGATGTTATAAAAATGTTTTTAATTTGAATTGTACGGAAAGCTCATGACCCCAAGTCGGTATTTCCTTCTCTTTATTAACGATCATCTCCCATCTGCGCGACTTTAGTGAAATGTCTTCGTTTCTTTTAAAACACAAAACATAATTGAACAAAATGTCTTTGAAAAACTCCGAAATCAAAAGCACTAATCCAGCGGTAAACCACAAAGGTTGCACGAACATGATGTGATGTTTGAGAAACTCTTTAGCTTTGACCGGATCGGTCGCAGCCTGGATCAACGATGACCACGCCTTAAATCAGACACCAATACGGAAAACAAAGTGCCTACAAGAAACGTGTGAGAAAAAAGTATGGATATGGCATGTGATTGCCCTGAGGCAGGAGAGGTAGATAGTATAACTGGTACATGAGATGTCAAGATACAGGTGGCACCTACTGTGCGAAACGCGATTGAAACGCTTTGAGCAGACTCTAACAGAGGAAGGGTAAGTGTCTCTCACAGCGGGACATAAGCAAGGGAAATGTATTCTGTTCCACCAGGACACCATAAAGACGATAATATAACGCCAAGCAGTTTCCAGCTGACTTACCTCCATTCGCCGGAGAGCAGTCCCCACCGTCATCGTCATGACACAGCTTAACACATTGATGAAGAAGTAGCAATATGTACCAATAACTCCAGGGACTGATTGACTTGTCCCCAAGTAATGAAGTACTTATAGTACAGGATGACTGGAATGCCAAAGTTGGAAAAGAGGAAGATAGTTACTGGGGTGGTGTCTGCTGACCTGTTGATATTGTAGTAGAATTTCAAATGACAGGGTTCCCAAGCTCATTGATTTTGCCACATTCAACAGCATAGTACTGACGTATACCCTGACACAGAAAAGAATCAAGGATATGTACCTGGTATAGTTCATACGATGACCAACACAGCCAGATTGCCTTCATCCCAGCCAAAACCGCTGCCGTTCAGATGCCAACATCGCACGAAAAAGAAGCTTCCTCACATAAGGTCCAAATATGACACAGAAAAACTAAAACCCCAAATGATTCTAACAGTATTCCAAGCATACATTAGTGGACCCTCCCTTGACCACCATTGGTGCTGAAAAGATGGACATTGACATGTTTATATATATAGCATTCAAAGATAGAATTCATGGTAGGACTAGTAATATTATTAAAATCCTTCGGTCACATCAGAGATAATTGAGGTCTGTGACAAAAGAAGGGCCCTGAATGGCCAGAGGGCGCAGTGCGATACAAAGAATCTAACTTCAACGTCAAGACGACGATGAAGGAGGTCAAAGAGAACTGCACAGTCAGCTGTTGTGGTAAAACTGAGACCATCTGACAAGAAATGACAGCTTAAAGGTTTACCAATTGACAAAACCTTACAAAAGAACGGCACGCAAAGACAACACCTGTTAAGGACAAGTTAGGGAAATGTCTCAAGGAGCAAAATGTATATGGAGTAAATATTGTTACTGCAAAATATATGTACAACCATCAGACAATTGGCGATCAAATAATGTTAAAATGACCAGAGGCAGTCTCTGAATATCATCAGAGAAGACGTAGAAGTCGCCATCTATGCACGGACGGGAGTTGACACTATACTGGTCGAATGAATACCGGAGGGCAGTGAGTGTACCATAGATGTACTGACAACAATCTGCAACAAAATATGGCAAAGTAGGTTCTTGCCAAATCCATTGACACAATCACATTCTGACCTTCAGCAGTGCCAGTACTAACAGACAATAACCGCCATCATTCACCAAATAAAGGAATGCTTAAATTCATCTTGAATTGACTGTAACCACAGACGGATTAAAAAGGATTCAGACAAACCAGGAAGACTTATAAAATATTTTCATCGACTTGAAAAAAGCCTCGATCAGAGGCTGACATTCAGCATTGTAGGCACCTATAAAGAAGTATAACGTCAGTGAGAGTCTTGTCAATACCATTTCACAGCTATATGGCAACGCATGTAGTGTACTGCTCATCAATGGCAACCTAGGTAAATAATCCATAACCTCTTCTGGAGCCATGCAAGGATGCTTTTTGTTACCAATCCTCATCAAAATTTTCTTGAAGTGAATTATTTCTGAGACTTTGGGTGAACATGAGGAAACTGTCAGTATTGGAGGCAGAATCATCACAAATCATCCGCACTTAGCCAGGCATCCATACAATGCGGGGTGGAGAAGAATAAAATTACATGTATGAGTCATGCAGGACACACCACATACAAAACACAGCCGCCACTACAGCACCACGACAAAAAAGTAAATGTACACGCATATCAAAAGAAGCAAAGAGACGCACACATATATAACAAACAACCAATAGGGGGATATGGAAGAACGACTTTTGAACGGTCAATGGCAATAGTCACTTGGGGTAAAAACAGGTTAATAGGGTGTTCCACCTCACACTTATTCCATCCCCCACCCTAAAAGACAAACATTGTAAATAAACGTATCCCCTCTGCGACTAATCTACATTCTAATGCAACATTTATGTAACACGCATTCTGAGCATATAAACCACCGATATACTGTCGGAAAAATGAATATACTGTCGGAAACCGAATCACTAGAAATTTTACTACGAAATATTCATACGCGCATTCATAGTAAAATTGAATGAATGGGTCTGAATGAACAAAGACACTGGCTGAATGAAATGTCAAATGTTTTCAATTTGCTTGTTTTTTTCAACACACTTTATGGTTGTAGTCAATGTGAGTCTGGCGATTCTACTCAAATATCTATGGCAAAGTCCCACAAGTTGATCCTGAGTCCATTTATTTCACATGTTGATCTAATTCACTGTCCTTGAACAAACGTTTCTGTTCCTCTATTCTGTTTCGAGGTGTATGTGGTACCTGCACCCTGTAAATATAAGATTTAAGGTATATAACCATGTAGCTGTGAGATTTATATCCATGCTGAGACTATTTAAGAAGGACCTGACAACACTTAAAAATTACAAACCGATCACAGACAATGATCTGAAAACACTAAAAACTCAGGTTTCCTCTCTGCCATAAATCACAAATCTTTCCAAAGAAAAGTGGTTTAAACCCCCAGTGGTGTTTTTGCTACTGACCGTGCCAAGGCGGTACTCTCTTTGTCACCCTTCCTTTTGCTTGCCTTGCGTCTTTGTGCTTGTGATTTTGTTCATGTGTGGAACGTTTGTCTCTGGTTCTTGTGTGTCTTTTGGAGTTTTCTTTGTTCATCTCGTGTGTGAGTGTGCGTTTGGGTGTGTGGTTGTGTGTGTGTCATGCTGTCTATCGGTGTTTTGGTGGTGGTTGCGTCTTGTATGTGGCTTTGCCTGCTTGACTTCACTACTTTTCCATTTACATAACCTTGAATTTTGCTCTTCGTGGTATACATAGAAAACCTAAGATCTCTGACAAAAGTACAATTTATGAGTCATGCAGGAAACCTGTCCTGCAAATCTCTGAAAACATACCTGATAAAACTGCACCCGTTATCGAACCATTTCATTCAGTAACCCAAAAGTTCATCGATTATGAAGAATCATATACACATCCAGGCCTGTTGGTGAGCGTGTGCTGAACGAAATGATGAAAACAATTTCTGCTGAGGCTTGTTTCGTCAAATGTTTTAAAACACAAATCACTGTGTCCGAGAGACCGCAATCATGCACTAGCTGTTGGCCTATGCTGGTGTCAAAACCAGGGAAATAATGAAAAAGTCCGGTCATCAGAATGAAGCCAGTGTCCGAAGCTATAATGCCGACTCGTCCGACAATCAGAAGCGGCAGTATTCTTCAATTCTTCAAGTACAGTCCCATACTGAGAATTCGCCCACCCACTCTAGACCACTCGAGGCTCTTTGAAAATTCCAAACATGCCTGTAGATTGTCGCAATTTGCACGTCCACTTGGCCTATCATGTTTCTCATCAAATACACCAATCAGCCAAAGTATCTTGAATATGCAACCAGTTCCATATTGCAAACAATTTAAAAATAATTTCGTTGTCCATGTGCACAATTATTGTGGAATTTCGAGCATTGTCGAGGTCAACTTTGATTCATCTTTCGTACTTTTGAAAGGGATGTACCGTCAAAAAGTCAAAGGACCATGACTTAACGGTTTTGTGAAAATCAAAGTATCAAGTGAAAACACTAGTTCTTGGTATATTAAATATAAGCACAATTGCTAGGTTCCGGGAGAACTATTTTCTATATGCGTAGATATGCGGTGTTTCATGACGACATGTTATGACGACAGAGAGAAAATATCAAAGGACTTAAAGTATTGTTTGTTTTCTATGGTTTCATTAGAATAGGGATATCCGTTACGTATTTGAAGAGTTGCAGCAGTATATCGGTGGTTTATATGTCGCAAATAATCGTTTTGCATGCTCCGCTAACGCGTTGCATGTAAAACTAAATTTGCCACATATAAACCTCCGATATACTGCTGCAAATCTTCAAATACGCAACGGTTATCCCCTAAATAGCCGCGATGGCAAATAGGGCGGTAAGTTGCATATAAAAAGAAAACATATTTAAGTGAAATATACCGGATTCACCTAACGCTAGTGATTGAGTTGCAAATAGTCTGTATTCTAACCGTGTCAATTGCAACCCTCCAGTTAGTTTTCGTACTGATGGCCCATACCTTCAAAAACTCTCATATCATAACCAGTCTGTCCTAATCCTACTGGCCAGTCTGACAAAATATACCAGACTGGTACCAAATTGAAGGCAAGACATTGTGACTTTAATGCCAGCTTATTTTTGAACTTATTTGAACCCTATTTGCATACTCTTGAATATTAATGAGAACATTAGAAATAGTAAAATGGTATAGAAATAATGTATACCTTTCACTTTTTTCCTACAAATATCAGAAATCAAGTTTAAAGGCAGTTTAACATGATGAAAAAATACTCACTAAAACGATATTCAATTTGAGGACCACAACATTAACTTAAAGACAACGTTTTAACCGTTTCATGGTACCCCCCCCCCCAATACTCGGTCCATACCGATATCTTATTTGAGGACAAACAATTAACTCTAAGTAACGTTTTAGCTGTTTTAATCGTAACAATTCATTACAATCTGTTCACACATATTTTATTAGCTGACACCTATTTGCAAAGATCTTCCGTATCACGGAAAGTGTTTAAGCTAACTGTATAAAACAGGCATCCTATTACAGCTAAGCCGTTGTGCTTTCGTTTAAAGGCAGTACCTAGGAATTACCTTATTTGTATGTAGAAACATGAATATTAATGAGGCCAAAAAGGTAGTAAAAACTACACAAATAACGTAATCTTTTTAATTTTAATTCTTATCCAACGAATATTAGAACAACTTTGAATGTAGTTTGAAATGATGACAAAATACTCAAGAAGCAAAGTACATGTAATATTTACAACAGATTACATATTTTAGCGCAGACATCATAATTCTTCAGGATGGGAGTGAACATTTTACCTCATAGACATACTTGTTGACGCCTTATCAAACATTTTGACCTAGATTTTGACCTTTGCTCCTGTAGAAGCTGTCTATTCTGAATCTGCTTTATGGACTTATATAAATGTAGATCTAACCCTACAGTTTTAACCAGGGCTTCAACTCTGTTAATATATATCATTACAATTCCTAAGCAAGTTAATATTTATGCATGCATACATTGTTCTTATATGAATATTCATGGCGTAAATGGTTAATTCTTTACTTTAACAGGAAAAAGACGCACATGGCTTGGTACAATGAGACAATATCTATAAATGTTTGGATCCATATGAGACACCGAGTAACGCGTCGTCTGGCCGGGACCCATGCTGTTTCACACCACTTACGTCGACACTGAAGAACTTTAAGTAGACGACATTGTTTGCAGGCGATTTTTTTCTGCACCTACATAGTCAATATATTTTCCTGTTTACTTTACCAGCCATGGCCTTCAGTTGCACAAGGAAGTGTATAAGGAAGTAAACTTTAGACCAATCCTTTTAAACCCTTATCCAGCTACCTAACTTCTTACTCTTGGTTTATGAAAGAATGTGAATCATGCCACTTTGAAGCAAAGCTAGGCAATGATGTTGAAACCTGAAATATTCCCAGGGTTAAAAGAACAATGACAATGACAATGACAATGACAATGCTTTTATTTGTAGTTAAAGGCCTCCGGCCCAAAATACCATCAATATTACATATAATTTGTGGGACATCAATAGTTCAAATAACATAAACAGAACATGAGCTATATCAAGAAACAGTCCAAAATTACATCGTACAATCCGATATAGCGATAACAGTTTCGCAAAATCTTAACAGGAATGCAGTTTAAAATATACACTCAAAACAGATGGTCGCAAAGTATTGTAAGAGTTGTTTTACCAATTTCCGACAACACACATTAGACATTTCCAACGTTTTAGCAGCATATACCAATAACTACCGCCTCTGCCTTACAGATGCTTTGGACACATAATACAATTCACTCTTAACACTGGACGCGACCTGGTGTGTTCATGCTGCCTTATCCATTTACACAATGAATATTCATGTAAGAAATAATGACATCATGAATAATAATTAGATGTTTTATGGCGGCATGCAACTATAATTTCGGTCGTTTGGTCATGGAAGATACTAATCAGATCTGTATTACATGTATTATATAAGGAAACAGGACAAGTCCTGGCCAGAGGGCTTTTATTCTTTTTGCAAAGGCGTCTACGGGCATATATACCAGATAAAGGATTGAACTGGATTAATTTCTTTTACATTTCAATTATCTAGTACGCCTTTTTAAACATTCTGAACTGGGTCTGCCCTTCCTTCATAAATATTTATTCCAGTACTCATGGCTTCATGATTATTCATGGCTTTTCCTTAACTGTAGAAACATTAAAAAACAAAGCAGACGCTCATCTCTGAAGAATCCGTCTGATCTGGATCTACTCTGCTTACAAAGGCGTGAAAACGCGTTGGAAGGAATTGTCATGTATGCGGAGTTAATGCTTCATTGTTATTTTATACACATACATTTGTATTACTAATCTGGTCACTGTTATGAAATGCAGCACAGACGAATTTGAACAGACAACGATTTTTATTATAGGATAATAAAATTTAACGTGATAAATAAATTAAACTGACTCCTCCCGTTCTGAATATTTATCAAACAAAAAGTGTTTCAACATCTAGCACTATTTTTCGATTATAAACAGTGCGTATCCTGATCAAAGGTTCCCCAGAAGTCCTTTGATCTTGGTATACACCGTATACACCGGTTGTATACTTTCGATCCCAGCACTTTAAGGGTTAAGCTGTGTATCTGTCAGTTTCATGTGATAGATTACAGCAAACACGCTCTAAAGCGACCACTTAGTTTGTTTCTCTCACGAATATTCATGTAAGAAATAATCACTTCATGAATAATGATGTGAGAGCACAGGGCATTTTGCCCATGAATGACTCTTTACAATTAGGTTTATGTCATTCCACAAGCTAACACGATATACTCTGCTCGATGATTCCTACAGGAGCCGTCGTCTGTACGGTCTGGTATGTTTGCAAAGGTACCAAAATTCGAGGGAAATAGTTAAAACAGTTGAGTTGTTTTGTATTGTAAACAACAAGGAGCTATTACAGATCCAGTGACATTCGTCAAAGTGGAGGCTCCTAACTCCATGGCAATCGTTAAACAGTTTCTCAAAATCCAAAATTTCAGGGAATACTATTTTAACCAGACATTACTATTTACAATCTATTAAGGATCAATTAGCCTCATTTGTATCACAGGTGTCAGGCGCTTGGCAATTTCATAAATACTATAGTCAATCAACTAGGTCTGACGGGTCACGGGTTCGCCGAGTCCATTTTTAAGGGAGATCAGCATTTCGGATATCCACGTGCCATTTATAAAAGAAAATGTTCAGTTATATAGGTATAAAGAATAAGCGCATTAGTTATCGTAAATATAGCGTAGTGGATTAGTCGTAGGACCATAAAGAAGTATATGATCGGCGAACATTTTATTAGGCGCAGGTTCGAGTCTCACATCAACTTAATTTGTTTTGCTAAAAATATTAAGGAAAGTCCCCTTAAGAGCATTAGTTTTGTTGTGCATTAAGAAGCCACTTGTACAAGACATTTGCTAAAACTTATATTGATATTCTTATTTTAGCATCGATTTCATTATTATTGAAAATATGGCTAATATAGGACTCGAACTCAAACAAAGGCACCCTTCCCTAACATAGACGAACATGTGCATAAATGGCCATTACAATTATACAATATGACATAAAATAATACTCTACTATTCATTCAAAATTAAAAGAAGTTTAAGGTCGACACGGGATTCGAACCCACGCTCAATAAAAAACTATTCTCGCAATGTCTTCTGCGTACCAATACTTTACCCACTGCGCTAAACTGCTGACAACAATTCCGCCTTCAATTTTATCTTATATACTAAAGTCGTCTGTTTAAAACATGGTCCGAGAACATGCGGAATGCTGATCTCCCTAAAAAATGGACTCGGCTGACCTTTGACACGTCAGACCTAGTTGTTTGACTATACTAACAAACATTTTCGATTACGTTAAAAAATCATACTTTGACAGAAAATAGTTTGTGTTTACTACATATTATAATATGCGAATAAAACTTTCAGTTTTTTCTGCTGTCAAAGTATGATGTATTTGAAGTATTTGAAAATGTGTATCAGTAGTGTTTATGAAATCATCACGCGTCTGGTACCTGTGATTTATATGTTTTCTCATAGAAACCCCATTTTCTTAAATTCTGAAATGAGGTGATCCCCCGAAAGCAAAAATTGCAACACAAAAAGAGAAAATTGCAGACTCGGTTTTATTGAGTCTGTTCATGAGCAGTAATTGAAAGTGCGACACTGCTCACGCCCCCTAGCACCGGCTTAAGCGGTATTCAATTTTCAGAACAAGAAGTACTGAAATTCATGATCTCGAAGGATCAGAAGGTATAACAACACTGAGTGTGTATCTACAAACACGAATAAAAGATAACATACACGTATCGACCAGAGGGTATCGGTGACACATTTACGGTTACCGTTTTAACAATGCTCTGAATGAAATAGTAAAAATAATATATTATTTTAGCTGTTTTTAAACTATACTATCAACAACTTCGGATCCCGAACTAAATTATTGGTTCGAGTTTAGATGTCATGTCACTCTTTGACTCATCAAGGTCCTACTTGTTTGTTACTCACGGTATTAAACTAGAAATTCCAGTCAGTGAAAATTTATAGGACTAAACTGGAAAATGCAGTTAACGGCAGATCTATCTATAGGAATCAACCGTAAATTTCAATACAGTGAAAATCTATAGGAAAAAACTGGAAAGTGTAGCCAATTAAGATCTGTGAAATGAGCCGTGGTTCACCTCCCACACACAGAAAAAACCCATTATAAACAGAGTGTTTGTTTTGATCGGAATGGTTCCAAAGAGTTTTACAGTGTATATCTTGATGAGACACATCGTTACCTGGTATACCATTAGAATCATACCACTTGCATATTTATCATTACGTTATCATTTCCTTTATGAATATTTATACAAGACTAGACGTCTTCCTGGATATCCATTACCTGAATTGGTATACTGGGCAAGGGGAACGGACTTTTGTACATATAATCGGCTGGTGTATAAATTCCATTTGCAAACAGAGCAGCCTCTGAAAAGAAGGCTCCTGAAGGATATTGGTCTGCTCTGTTTACAAACGTGCCGAATTTTGTCGGTATTGGTCAAAGGGTTAGGCAGTAAAGAATTACAGCTTTACGAAATACCTACTGTTTTCAAATGCTGTTTGATATCTGCTCCAGTCATTAGACGTTTCGTTTATTGATTTTGCGAAAAAGTATTTCATCCTAATGAGATTGGACTTGTTTCATATTTGGTTTAAACAAAAAATATATTCAAAAGTCGTGATAAAGTGAAGAAGTTCAAGTGTGCCTTTTCCTGTTTTTCACTCAAAGTCACATACATGCATTGTTTGTAGTAGAATCATAATATATTCAAGCGTCTAGGTCAAGTGGCTATTGTTCTAAAGTTACAGTTTCGGTTTTCGCTTTCAAGCGTGGTGGTCTTATTGTATGATCCCGATGAGATGCTGACCAGATGAGGTAAATTGGCGTTTCGGCACGAGACATGTTTGTAAAGGTCATCTGAATATTATATGTTCCGGTCCTTCGAAACAATTGCTTCAATGTTATAAGTTCCGAAAATTGTATACCGCTTAATCATTTGCGTTTTTCATAACTGCTCATGACTCAATAAAACCAAGTATGCAATTGCTTTTTTGCATTGCTGTTTTTAATTTTCAATGGGTCTTTAACTTTCAGAACTTTTCCACCAACTGCTGCTCAAAAATGTAAGTTTTGTGTCAAGCAGTGTAAATGAAACCCATGTGTACCAGATAAACGTTTGCAAACAATTTAACTTTGTCACAGGGTCAGGTTAACTTCATATCCCTTACAGCAGCATATAGATTCGTCCGTATAGTTAATCATTCGTTTGAACCACATTCAGTATCATTTTCTTTTGTTATTTTCCTGTTACAGCTACATCCCAGTTTCATTCATATTATTCATTATTCATTCATAGCCATCCTCATTCAACTGCATTTACTAACTACTTTCACTTTAATACTTACCTAATTTCACAGCTGATTAACCTCCCACAATTCCCTGTTGGAGCATGCGCACTTCATTAAAAGTCACGTAGCGAGAGCTGTGGTTTTTGTTTCTTCTCCGAGGAATTTATTATTATTTGTGCGTCGCCTCCACTTTTCAGGTAATTGCTGAATTAGGAAATAGTCTAGTGATAGTTTTACACATGTTCGTTAATTGTTTTTGTATGACAACCATGTTTTCATAGTTTTTGTCATAATTTTCCTCGGCACTTCATTAAAAGTCACATAGCGAGAGCTGTGGTTTTTGTTTCTTCTCCGAGGAATTTATTATTATTTGTGCGTCGCCTCCACTTTTCAGGCGCTCCGGACCCAACTAGGGGGAACCCACGACGACCCACGTTCATACAATTGAGGTCGGTTACATTGGTGGCCAGTGTGACTTTGGTTCGAGACGGGGCGAGGGCGATTGGTAGCCATTTTCCAACGGCGCACGCTGAGGTAGATCGCGTGGTTTCATGGTCTGTAAATTTCGACCAATCAGAGCGGGAGTTTCCGGAATTCAATGTAAACAGAGAATTCCGCACCAGTCATTCGGTGCTTTACGAAATAACTCTACTGTTTTCATCCTTTCTTGGTAAATATGGATCCTTCTGTATATATCAACATCATACATCGCCTTTTCTGGATCATATACCAACTGACGTGTAGTTTGAACCAGCCATAATGTGTTTGTTTTGGAACTGTTATACGTGTGTGACCACATAGTATTTACAATTTGGTCTGCAGTGTTCTCACTTTATGTTCTGTGTTTAAAGTGATAGATTGTGCTAACGTTTGTTAATTGAAGAGACACGTCATTTGTCATAGTGAAACCAGTGACAGTGACCAACATAGATTAGTGATTTGTGATAAATTTCAGTATTTAATTGACAGTGAAGACTTTAATATAGTTCTATTATTCAGTTACCAATCAGACTTTAATTTATTAAATATTTAGGAAAATGTATTGTGTTTATTGACAAATGTTATGCTTTTGATTTTAAGTCTGTTTGATGTTTTTTGAAATTCAGTGTTTCGTCCGCCATGTTTCAACGAAGAATGAGGATAGCGATAAACCTTGTTCATTTCAATTTACCTGATCGAAACGCTTCAATCAATCAGTATGGCTTGCTTTGCAATATTTTGGCGGGACAATTGACGGCAACGGTAGAGCATTGTGCTAAATAACTCAGAGCATGTTTATTTCATACTACAGAATACAGTCCTCTCGGCGCGTCCCGTGCCTTGAGGACTATATTCCGTAGTATGAAATAAAATGCTCTAACCTATACATAGTGGAAGTTAATTGTCATGAAATAGGTATACAGTAAAACCTCTCTAAATGGGATGTTGAATTTAGTATCAATAGTGGTCTTCTATACAGGGAGCTTTCTTCATAACTTTCACCCTGCATTAATCAGCCACCTGCCTGTGAAACCTCTCTATTAAGGACACCTGTGGTTCTGCCCTAAAGTGTCCTTAATAGTGGGGTGTCCTTAATTGTGAATCTAGCATGGCAGTGTCAATTTCCATAGCAGCTGATATAAGTATAGGAAATAGTACAGGAATTATGTTATCACCACTTTAATATAGAGACACAATGTCCTTAAATGAGAGGTTTCACTGAACTTCTTTTAGTTTAAATAAGTAAACAAACCAATTCACATCATAAATAATATTTTATATATTCTTCAAACATGGAATATATACATGCACAAATACATATAAATTTGCCTATTAACACATCCTAAATAAAGTGCAGCATCTAAACGCACAGACCTACTGTTATAGAATTGTGTGTAAGCAAATACGTTAGACAAAGATCAGACACAGACAGCTCCTACAGAATTATGTCTGAGTATGATCTTGGTCTACTGTGTTTGTCTAAGCATGCAAATTGTCTTATAGAATTGTCTGTAAGCAAATACGTTAGACAAAGATCAGACACAGACAGCTCCTACAGAATGATGTCTGAGTATGATCTTGGTCTACTGTGTTTGTCTAAGCATGCAAATTGTTTTATAGACTTGTCTGTAAGCAAACACGTAAGACGAAGATCAGACATAGACAGCTCCTACAGAATGATGTCTGAGTATGATCTTGGTCTACTGTGTTTGCCTTGCCATGCAAATTGTCTTATAGAATTGTCTGTAAGCAAACATGTTAGACAAAGATCAGACCCAGACAGCTCCTACAAAATGATGTCTGAGTATGATCTTGGTCTACTGTGTTTGCCTTGCCATGCAAATTGTCTTATAGAATTGTCTGTAAGCAAACATGTTAGACAAAGATCAGACACAGACAGCTCCTACAGAATGATGTCTGAGTATGATCTTGGTCTACTGTGTTTGTCTAAGCATGCAAATTGTTTTATAGACTTGTCTGTAAGCAAACACGTAAGACGAAGATCAGACATAGACAGCTCCTACAGAATGATGTCTGAGTATGATCTTGGTCTACTGTGTTTGCCTTGCCATGCAAATTGTCTTATAGAATTGTCTGTAAGCAAACATGTTAGACAAAGATCAGACCCAGACAGCTCCTACAGAATTATGTCTGAGTATGATCTTGGTCTACTGTGTTTGCCTTGCCATGCAAATTGTCTTATAGAATTGTCTGTAAGCAAACATGTTAGACAAAGATCAGACACAGACAGCTCCTACAGAATGATGTCTGAGTATGATCTTGGTCTACTGTGTTTGCCTTGCCATGCAAATTGTCTTATAGAATTGTCTGTAAGCAAACATGTTAGACAAAGATCAAACACAGACAGCTCCTACAGAATGATGTCTGAGTATGATCTTGGTCTACTGTGTTTGCCTTGCCATGCAAATTGTCTTATAGAATTGTCTGTAAGCAAACATGTTAGACAAAGATCAGACACAGACAGCTCCTACAGAATGATGTCTGAGTATGATCTTGGTCTACTGTGTTTGCCTTAGCATGCAAATTGTCTTATAGAATTGTCTGTAAGCAAACATGTTAGACAAAGATCAGACCCAGACAGCTCCTACAGAATGATGTCTGAGTATGATCTTGGTCTACTGTGTTTGCCTTGCCATGCAAATTGTCTTATAGACTTGTCTGTAAGCAAACATGTTAGACAAAGATCAGACACAGACAGCTCCTACAGAATGATGTCTGAGTATGATCTTGGTCTACTGTGTTTGCCTTAGCATGCAAATTGTCTTATAGAATTGTCTGTAAGCAAATACGTAAGACGAAGATCAGACCCAGACAGCTCCTACAGAATGATGTCTGAGTATGATCTTGGTCTACTGTGTTTGCCTTGCCATGCAAATTGTCTTATAGACTTGTCTGTAAGCAAACATGTTAGACAAAGATCAGACACAGACAGCTCCTACAGAATGATGTCTGAGTATGATCTTGGTCTACTGTGTTTGCCTTGCCATGCAAATTGTCTTATAGAATTGTCTGTAAGCAAACATGTTAGACAAAGATCAGACACAGACAGCTCCAACAGAATGATGTCTGAGTATGATCTTGGTCTACTGTGTTTGCCTTAGCATGCAAATTGTCTTATAGAATTGTCTGTAAGCAAACATGTTAGACAAAGATCAGACCCAGACAGCTCCTACAGAATGATGTCTGAGTATGATCTTGGTCTACTGTGTTTGCCTTGCCATGCAAATTGTCTTATAGACTTGTCTGTAAGCAAACACGTTAGACAAAGATCAGACACAGACAGCTCCTACAGAATGAAAATTGTCTTATAGCGCAAAATTGTATGCTAAATCACCATTTCCTCAAGCATTCATTGTCCCTTAGTTACAAACTGCAACATCGATGTCTGTTTGGCAGAACAAATGGCCTCTACACTTAATCTCTCGATGTCATCCTGAGCACGGTCTAGTGTTGTCAACACTCCAGAAAAGTCTTTGTTCAGACAGAACAATTTCAGCTGCTGTAGGGTCCGCAGGGCTTCTTGGTGTGATTTGATGTTACACACTGGTTCTTCCTCAACTTCTTCGTCACTGTCACCTTCACTTCTTGTCTGATCATTTGACACCTCTGACTCCTGCGAATGACTTGCTAACAGTTCTTCCTCCCAGTCCCAGTTTTCACCCAAATTGTCACACACTGGGGTATCATTGTCCATGCTTATGAAGTCTTCAGCAGCCATCTCCTCCTGTAGGTTGATCATACGCTTGGCCAGTGACATTAAACTGATCAGCTCGGCCAGTGGTGTGTCGTCATCCTCATCCTCAAGCGTAGTATCACTCTCAGAGATGCTTATTCCGGCCTTCCTGAAACATTTTCTCACAGTGTCTGCTGTAATGTCCTTAAGTGAGCTACTGACCCATTTTACTGCATCAACCACAGTCACATCCTTAGATACTTTCTCTGCACTCACAAACTCACTGTCGTCAATTGTGGAAATTACTGATGTGAGTAGTCTCTTCCCGTAATGCTGCTTCAGATTCTGGATGATTCCCTGGTCTAGAGGTTACAACTTGGAAGTGGTGTTGGCAGGTAGGAACACTAGCCTTACGTTGGAGAGCTGAAGGTCTGGTGGATGAGCTGGTGCATTGTCCAGTAGTGACAGCACATTTCTGCCAGCAGCCCTCATTTTGGATTTAAACTTCTTCACCCACTCAGTGAATAACTTTCCAGTCATCCATGCCATCTTGTTATGAGTCCATGTCACTGGAAGGTTCTTAGTGTTCATATCTCTGAAACACCTAGGCACAGCAGACTTGCCTATCACTAGGGCTCGTTCAAACTCTCCCTCAATGTTAACACAAAATGACACTGTTAACCGGTCCTTGGATCTCTTTCCGCCTTTTCACTGTTGATGTTTAGTGTCTTGTCTGGTAATGCACGATAATACAACCCAGTTTCATCCATGTTGTAGATGTCTTTCTCTGCATAGCCCTTGAGAATATCGGGTAACTTTTCATACCAGTCTTTCACTATCTCTGGATTCACAGATGCACTTTCCCCGCACACAGATGTAAAGTTAATGTTGTTTCTCTGCCGGAAACGATTTAACCATCCATTGGACGCCTTAAAGTCCTGAATCCCGAGGTCACTAGCATATTTCAGAGCCTTCTCCTTAAGCATGCGGCCTGAAACAGGAATTGACTGGGATCTGGTCTTCTGGAACCAATCCCACATCAGATTGTTCAGCTGTTCCAGGGGCGTCCGAACACACAGCCTCTTTCTGCCGGAATTGCCGTTTCCCTCCCACTGTTCCATTATGGCTGTCTTGTTAGTTAGTATAGTCCCTACTTGAAAATAGAAAACAAAGACACAAATAAATATATGTTTACATAGTTTTCACTTTACCTGAACAATCGCCATATGTTTAAAACATCTTCATTAACCTTTAGCCTGATGAGCAGATTATTTTTACAGAATTTTTCAGCTACTACACTTTCAAAATTCAAGCTATCAAATTGTCTACCAATATACAATGAGGGTGTCAAACTGTTTGGAACCTGATGAGATGCTGAAATACTCGACGTCTCATATGGATCCAAACTGTTTGCATAGGTATTCACTCATCCACCCATAACAGGCTAAAGGTTAAACACTTTAATTTAAGTGTGTATCGGTTTTAACAGCTAGATTTCTCCTTAGTTAAAACAAAATTAGTTCAATTCTGAAGACTGGTAGCTTGCATCACTACAGGGCTGAATATGCACACGTGTGTGTACATTTTGATGGTTGCATGCAAGGCTGTATTAATTGCATGTGAATTTCATATGCAATAAAATCTAATTAAAGCTCTTCTTTAACCCCTACTTTATTTACCTGGGTTTTCCCTATGCCGAAGTCTTCAGCAAGCTTTCTGAGACTCTTTCCAGAATTCTCATGCTGACTGATTAAATCTACTTTCGCTTTCAAATCTAACTCTACACGCTTTCTCTTCTTAGACTTCTCCATTACAGAACAATTGTATGTGTATCTCGTATCGTGAAAATCTAGAATTGAATGCTCATAACAAAAGTCAATTCAATTGTTTGATTGTTTCTGCAAGGGACACTATCAGTCAGCCAATTAAATTCCATTTTCAAAGGCTCTAACCAATCGCTAATAATAAAAACACTGCACGTAGGTCAAGCACATTTGACATGGATTATGTGGTTGAATAAATTAGTTTGTCTCCTTAACAGTAAAATATATTACTATTCGCCGTACACATCGGAAGCTATTCGCCGTACAATATTCATACCGCATTTATCTATTCGCCGTACACACGCCTTGTGTTTCTTTTATCAAATTCAAAGCCAATTTTGATCGTATTCTGCAATCAACGCTGGCATAAGAGTGTATTGGCTGTGTGATGACAAGGAATGTGTGAAATCGTGTGTCAGAGGATTAGAAAAGCGATTGCGAACACGCTTTTGACCTCTTCGCTGCTATCTCGGTTGTACTAATCCGAGAATAATGCACCCAAAATGATTTACATACGTGAATTTGAATTGATCAGAAACCATGTAATCATTGGTTGATCTATCTACCAGTAATATCAAACATTGCAATACTAGAATATGTTATAATCTATATAAATATATCGAATTACTAATTCACAGTCAATGAACTTTCGCTTCACTTAGTAGTTTTACCTAGCTATTTCCAGAGTTGTTGACAAACAGTGAAGAAGTCTGTATTCAAACTTCTGATGAAGAGCTCACAACTATACACAGGCATGTCTAGCATTGGAAACAGTCCAGACCTTACTGCTGAAAAAAATATTTGTACCAACTTTATCGGTGCTCTATAATTATTTATAAGCATGTCAAACCGAGACGTTTGCCACCAACTGATGACAGGTTGCATTTGCACTTGCAAAGGTGTTTACTGCAACTGCTTGTGTGGAAGAATATCTTAGTGCCAACTTTCTCACCACCTGCTGTGATTGATTATGGGTACATGAGTGAGTATGAATGAGGATTGGCCAGTCCATGCAGCCCCCGAACTCTCAAGTGATGTGGTGTACATATGCAAAGATGTAGATGTCTGCGATACTGACTGTGCATGTGAAGTATTGCAACGGCCATGTACTGTCATGTGTAGCTGTGTTCAAACAGACATTGAAAACGAGCAATGCTGTAGAAACACTTACACAGCTCTCTCAATTATTGAATAAACGATCAGAGTAAATCAGTAAAGCTGATCAGTGTGATAAAGACATCTGTACATGTACATGTATAGCCGGCAGTGCATTAATGTACACTAAACGAATGCTAAACGAACCCTGTACGAATGCTTTCGCATGGGATTAAGCCATCTTTGTGTAGCATATGGTCTCAGTGCCATATAACCGGACACAGTAGGTCCAGATTAGACAGCACATCATGGGCAGGCTAAACTTGAGCTATACTCCATGAGCTGCATACAACATGATATATATAGCATTAATCACATGTAAACGCTCTATGAACGAATACGAAACGGGTGCGTAAAAGGTGTACTTTAACGCCTGCAGGGTTGTAGATATGTGGACAATAAATTTGATAATGCAAATTTTTAATCATAAATGTATATATAATTCATACGTTTCCCCTATGATACTGAGTCAGTTATATATTTTAGATGATATGAATTGCAGTTTATCATTTGCAGTTTATTATTTTTGCAGACAATATAAGTCTACCAAACTGGCATATTTTGGACATTTTTTCACATTTGACCTTGAAATGACCTTGACATTGACCTTTGCAAATATTGATATGTATGCCAAAGTAAAGCCTTGTCATATTAGAATCATATAGAACCCAATAAATGATCATTCACCAAACTTATAAATATGTAATGGAATAATAAAAAACATTATAGATGTATTTTCTAATGCTACCGTCAATTTGACCTTTGAACTTGAATTTTCGAACTTTCCACCAAAGGTGAGCCATTTCTATATACTGCAGAATAAACTTCAATGTTTGCTGAACATTTTGGTATATAACACTGCTTGTGTTTATCATTGATATGAAAGAAAATAACAATATGTTGTTGCCCAAATTGTTCATTGTTACATTCAAACTATAACATGTGTCACAATTGTCACGTATTATATACAAGAAATGTTCATATTTGGTATTTTTAAAGGAAATGGGTTGTACTTCAAAATGAATTAAGAAAAACACCATTTTAATAGATAATGAAGCTTCAGGGAGGATGTAAAGCTACAAAATGGTATAGTTTTGACATTTTTTCCGTATTTGACCTTGAAATGACCTTGACCTTGACATTAACGAATATTGGTATGTATGCCAAAGTGAAGCTTGGATGTAGTGGTATTGTATTTAGTCAATTATATTATCATTCAAACAAGAAAGAACATGAAACCCGTTTTTTAAAATGACCATCAATTTGACCTTGACCTTGATGTTTTCCAACTTTCCACCCAAGGTGAGCACTTTCTAGATACTGCACTATAAACTTCAATGTGTCCTGAACATTTTGGTATATGACACTGCTTGTGTCTTTTTTAGGGCATTCTATCTCCTGAAATAAAAGTACAAAAATGAGTCAGCCACTTCTGAAGCCTTTGCTGCTCTACCATTAGGGATTAGTGGGTCATGCAATTTGCCAACATCTCTCCACAGGTGTCCTCGCTTCCGTGTGTCGTAAATCGGTCTTAATTACCGTAAAGCAGTGTCGCTAAATGTCGTGAAAAACAAACGTGACTACAGGCCAGGCCGATTTATAAAATGGTGTGTCCGCAATACTGGGGTCAGTTATATAGTAAATATTAGATTCTGTACTGGCCAAAGTGTCCGTTATCACGGAATAGCGGGGTGTCCGTAATATAGAGAAAGAAACCAATAGAATTACGTTGGCCAAATGGTTGGTTCTTGTAAAAAGCGTCCGTAGTACCGAGGTGTCCCGAATAGCGGAGTGTCCGTAAGGCGGAGTTTTACTGATAATCGATAACCAAACAATGAACTGTAAGTAACATTGTCACTGTTTTTATGGCAACCGATCCTTTCACACATTTTGGAAAATTGCTTGTAATAATCTGTTACATCTGTTGTTGTTTATGAATCATGAAATCAATTGAACAACGTAGAGCTGAGGCATAGCTTTAATGGTAAATATTACTTTTCTGATATGAACTTATTTGCAAATGTATGAATATTTATGGGAGCAGTAAATGATGTTGAATTTTTCCAAAATTACTAGTCTTTCTCTTATAAGGCAAACCAAAATGCAAAATACTTTTCTACAGTTACTCTGTTTGCAGCTCAATCATTGAGTACACTAGCGATAGGTGGATACAGTATGTTCAATTAAATGTTTTTTTTGTTATACATGCACTTTACCACTGTATTTGCTGTCGCGGTTGTTGTAGATTAGTCGGAGAGGGGATACGTTTATTTACACTGTTTGTCTTTTAGGGTAGGGATGGAATAAGGGTGAGGTTGGGCGCCCATAAACCGGTTTAAACCCCCAGTGACTTTTGTCACTGACCGTTCCAAGGCGGTACTTCCATCTTCCTCCTATTGTATGTTTGTTTTGTCTCTGTGCGTCTCTTGTTGTTTTTTCTACCTATGTACATTTGCTGTTTCCTTGTGTTGCTGTTCGGGCGAGTGTTTGTTCTGTATGTGGTGTTTCCTGCATGACTCATTTTTGTACTTTTAGCCAAAGTTTAAAATGATCACTGAATATCACCAAGATTGTTTGATAAATAAATTTGGGACAAATTATATAGTATGGTAATATATCCATGTATACTGTGGCTGTGATTCTACAAGTGCATTCAAGGGCAGGGGACATTAAGACCCTTGAAAGGAAGCCATGGTTTATAAAAAAACATTAGCAGGTTTGGCTACCTCCTTTTCCCTTTTGTTAATAGCTACATGTTCATTTTCATAAAATTACCAATATGGGTCATGCAAGATCACATACAAAAAAAATACAGCTGCCTGGACAGCACCACAACAAAACACAGCAAATGTACATATCTATCAAAACACAGAGAGATGAACAAAGACAATACACACAAACAATAGGGATAAGATGGAAATACCGCCTTGGAACGGTCATTGACAATAGTTACTGGGGGTATAAACAGGTTTAAGTTCACCCAACCTCACACTTATTCTATCTAAAACAGTGTAAACAGTGTAAATAAACATATCCCCTTACCCTTAATATTTATTCAAAAAATATGCGGACAAACAAGTCCCCTTTTCCACTGCCTTGTAAAGCTGAATAATTATACATGTACATGTATTTAGCACAAAATAGCAAAATTTGAATGAGACTGGACTAGGTTCATAGATAAATTAAATTGGATTAAGATTATAACAACACAGTTTTCTTTAGGCTTACATGACAATTTATACCATATACCAGACTAGTAATATTTCAAAAGATTCTGATATAGAAGTTGTTTATCTTTTTCAAAAATGAAATGCAAATCTCGACCACATGAATTTCGTATAACGGTAATATTAAACGAAGATCTCGTTCGAAGATGATTATTCTTGATTTACATACGTAACGTATTACGTCAGATAAACATGACATACTTTCTAGACCTTCTTCCTTATCAGTATATTGAAATAAATTGACGAGCAGTTCTGCTCACAGGAACAGCTAGTTTGATACAATGTTTTGCACTACATGCTCTCAGACCACACAATGACAAGATGTCTGAACACCAAACATTATATTTGAAAATTCCTTTTATAAACAACAGCATTGGTTTTATTGATCTCCGAAGTATATTCAGAGACAAAGATGTAACTGACACTATTTGTATAAATTCTTTAAAAATCCAGAACCGCTTATTATCTGCTACGACTATAACAAACCCATCACAAATATAATACGATTATAGCCAAGTTAATATTAATGATAATATTCCTGATAATTGAGATTGTGCCACATAAATAGATAGCTGTTCTCGGGCTGGTGTTGTGTAATTACTGGTCACATCGAGATAATTGAAGATTAATGTTTTGATCTCTTCTGAATAAAGGTAAAAATATAAAATACCATTCTTGATAGATGTTCACCTTTTTTAAGATATTGATGAGGCTTTCCAAGTGTGATATTAGATAGTGTCATAGACAACATATTGGGTCTAATATTCTTTCCGATTGAACACAACTAATGGTTGATATAATTGATAATTTCTGTAGGGTGGTGATCCCCCCGAAAGCAAAAATTGCAACACAAAAAGAGAAAATTGCAGACTCGGTTTTATTGAGTCTGTTCAAGTTTGTTTCATTTTATTGCTCAAGTATTCAGTTTTCGGAACTTATAACAATTCATACATTTAAGTTACGCCAAGACCGTCGCTTCAGACCTGCATGTCAAAATGTATGAACTGATGTTAAAATTATACAACATAAACTTCATACAATGTATTGATTATCTAAACTACATAAAACAACGTATACATATTTCTTTCTGATAGCGGGAGATCCGTCGAAAGCAAAAGCAGTAAAGCGAGAAGAGAAAATTGCAGACTTGGTTTTATTGAATCTGTATAGCGCGTTTCATTGCTAACTCTACCTCTTGTACAACTACAGAGTTGTCTATACGTTTGACTTCTTATAAGGCTTATGAAAACTCTGGAATAAATATCTTCTGGTCTATTCAAATCTCTTCAGACGTCTTAAACAAACTTAAGAAATAAAGGTTTCTTTAATCTATGTAAACACATACGCTTTTTCTGCTTTGTATGCAATTCTTCCTCATGATTTAATTTAAGATAATCTTTCTAAATTAATCCAGAAAATATTTGCCAGTGACAAAACCAAAAAAACCTATAATTTATGTCATGTAATGCTGAAAAAAGCCTTCTTTGCCGACGACTCAATGAACTATTACACCAGTTGGACTTTCTCAGAAGTTTGCGAATCACTAACCTTTCATCTGGATAACATGTATGTTATGGTAATAATATATACCGTATATAGGTTATTGTGAACCACTGGTCGCAGAGCTTTTTATACTGCTATGAGAGAGATTTCGTGTTAAATTTGAACCTGCAGTCACAAGCAGATGCAATAAAAGCATATAACACTTCTCGATATTCGGATGATATTTTCAACTTAGATAATCATTTCTCCAAATACTTACCCAAAGGCACTCCAATTGAATAAAAGGTAATCCTTCCGACACTTATGAAGCTTTTCTAAATCTAGAACTTTGATTGACAATGGAATTAGCTTGCTTCATCTTACAGTTAACGTATCTCTATTTATTCGTTTCGATATACATGTAGCTCGTTCTTCTGTTGACGATATTAACAGCCGAAATCTCACTTTTAGTGAAAAGATGCTTAAGCAAGGATGTAAATATCATAAACTCAGAAATATTCATTCTCTAAATATATCCGTCGAAATCTTTCCCTTATTTGCAAGTATAAGTGTAATCTTAAGGCGCTCCTGCGACACGATATGTCATATCCAGAATCTTATGATGTGATTTACAAGCTTCGTAAAATTATTAGGGATACCCATTTTTTTAATTAGTTCATCAAATTCTCATGCTAAATTTTACTCCGCTTTAGCATGTTTAATGAATTCAGAATATGTGATATAACAGCATGAAGTCACCAAACAGTGGTTGCTATGGATACCATTTATTCTTCTTATGTGTAAAATATCTATCACCTATCTCGTTATAAAATGGGAAATAAGTTGTTTTTCTCGTGTACAAGTTTTCATGCGATTTGATAAAGAAATAATTTCTTGTGAGGAGAATTCCGCGAATTTATCAATCAGCCCTCGTATGTTAAGAAATTAATTTAAAGGGATGTAATCCTATGGTAGGCTTCTACAATTTACTGCAGTTCTGTTTTTCAATCCCTTTACAGTTGCCACTCACGCTGCCCTTTTTATATGTAAGCCGACACGAAAGGCTTAGTACTCTATGAATACGCCCTCTTAAGGTAGTTCGCGCTGTTGCTCGGCAAAAATCGAAGTTTATCCAATTAACATCATATTTGGTTCAAATATTCAGAAAGTTACCGCCGACACGACTACGACGTTCATTTTAAATTTGACGTCGGTTGCTTAGCAATATATGACGTCAAAAGCGCCCTCTGGTGTCATCTAAGCAATTCACATGTGCTTGTGTATTTCTTTATTTATTTACAAATGCCGTTGCGTATTTCAACGATTCGAAAACTGGTTTGAAGAAGAAGAATAGTTCTTCAATATGATATGCGATATATGATTTATAAGCGTAACACTTTTGTTCCGTCAAGAGTTGAAAGTTCGAAAACCTATTTTACCGCTTTCTCGTATTGGATTATTTTCGACATTTTCGCGGAATTCCAAAAAAACTAGACGGTGAAAGTTTACAAAAAAATTATATGTCATACTCCGTGCACTTCTTAACAGAAACAAATAAAAAAATCAATACCTATTCGAGTTCAATTTTTCGCTATGAGTGATTTTGCTAGGTCAACTCATCGTCATATTCGACGTCAACGCGACGTTTATGTGATTTGATCGTCAGTAAAAAAATTAATTGCCCTATTTTTCGCTTGACTTTACAGATAACAATGCAAAATTTTATTAAATGTAAAATTTAAAAATGTAAAACGCAAAATGTAATAACGCAAAATGTAATAATTTCCTTTATATATCGAACATCTTTAGAATAAGTATAACATATTGACTCTAGCAACATCTACATGTACACTCCACTCAGTACACTCTGACATGTCTTTTTGTCGATGAAACCCTCCACTACACTTATCTCCGGCTCTTGTGGTCAGACAGGTTATATTAGCGTTATATGTTCATTTTCTCTTCGAAAGTCGTGGATATATAGTTGTATGGTATCAACCAGGTCCACCTCAAAGTTTACTACATTTTGAATCGTTATTACACTTTGCATTGGTTAACATCTACACCTCATCCAGTGCACTATGATAAGTTTCATGTCGATAAAATGAAAGTTTCGACTTTTGACCCGTCGCTCTCTACTACTCTCCGCTTTTCCAGTCCCTTGTTGTCAGAAGAGGTTTATTTTACTTGTACATGTATATATGCATTTCTCTTCGAAAGTCGCGAATATAGTCCTGTATGGAATTCATGAATCAGACCCGTATCAATAATTATTACATTTTGCGTCGTTATTACATTTTGCGTTAACAGGTTTTTTTCAGCATAATGTAATAAATCAACGCATTTTGTAGTAATTACATGTATTATATTTTACGTCGTTTTTACATTTTGCATTGCAATGTAAATATTTGGCAGTAAAACATTTGACACCGTATCGATTGATTGTATTTATTTTCTTATGTATTTTCAAAGCAGATTGTTTTATTTATTGTTTTAGATCTACTTCTTATCCTTTTAAATCCAGTCATATCTTCTCACGGAAAAATGAATGAATGAATGAATGAATGTAGTGAATGGATGAACGAATAAACTACTTTATTTAATGAGGGTAGCTCAATTCATAGGCGGGTCCAGGCGGGGGCGGACCCGGCATAGCCCCCCCCCTTATGCATGGTTCATGCAAAAGTCTTTTTTCACTGATCGTATTTGCGCTAATATGCACAGTCGGTTTAAACTCTAACCCCGCTACTCAAGTCGAATTTCGCAATTCAAACGTAGCCTATCCGTCTCTTTTTGCACATTGATTGTCTTTTCGCTGATTTTTATGCCAGCAATTTGAAGATGGAGGCAGCCAACTCCGCATTAAAGCATATCAAAAACAATTTGCTATCCAAATCCAGGTCGAAAATGAATGAAGATAGATTTAATGCACGTGCATTAATGCTTATTGATACATAAGGATATTGACATAGATGTCAAGGAGGTTATAAACCTCTATGCGACAAGACATCCTCGTAGGATGGTGTTGCTTAACCCACTGTCTGACAGTGTAATTGAAAATCAAATTTAATAAATGCAGGTTTTTAGGTGACCGTAAGACTGATAGTGAGTATCATACTGTTTCTCTCAGTGTTGCTGTTATAATGAATAAATTCTGAAAGTGGGAGATCATTCGAAAGCAAAAATAGCAATGTGAAAAGAGAAAATTGCAGACTCGGTTTTATTGAGCCTTTTCATGAGTAGTAATTAGAAGTGCAACACTACTCACACCCCATAGCATCGGCTTTTAAGCAGCATTCACTTCGACACGGGCTTAATTATAGCATTTCTTCCGACTGAATCCATAGACTTGTACTGTTTATAAAATGCCATGCATTTTAGCACGTTACTCTGATGCAAGCACATAATGCTCGAGGAGTAATTGTCTAAGTATTCAAAATCACTAAAATCCAGGAGCCCTACCAGGGCTTTGCCCTGGACCCGCCAGGGGTCCTAGCGGCCACCTGGACCCCAGCATATATTTAAGTTTTACGCCCACTCTAACAACAAATCCTGGATCCGCCCCTGCAATTAGTCATAATGACTAATCTACCTTGAGGCCCTGAAATAAAAGCATTTAATACAAAATACAAAACAGTAAATCACAGATATATATACGCACAAGAAATCATTATTCAGATATAAACTCATTGCTCGCTAAGTAGTGATGTGTCTGTATAATTAAAAAATGTTGTCTGCTTCAATTTGTAGATTTATTCTTCAAGGACACGCATTTGGATCCTTATAAAACGTCGAGTATCTTGGTGTCTTATCTAGATCCAATCTGTTATCAAAGTTTTGATTTGCCACTAGCATCCAAATAGTTAATATAAAGTTGGATTTAACTTAACTGTTGCACAAATGAAATGCATTAATAAATGCCATTTGACCCCGATTCAGATGGATGAATGCACGCGCTATTAAACCACATATTTGTGACGTCATTTACCCACGCTGTCAATACTATAATACGAAAAATATTTTTGCTTAGTTTTAATTAAAATAAAATGTTATCTGCTTCAAAGTTAGAAAAATGCAGTTAGGTTGTAAACTAAGTGAACCTGATGAGACGTTGAGTTATTCAACGTATCATCTGGATCCAAACTATATGCACAAGGTTTATGACGAATTGAATGAATGAATAAATGAAAGGCTTGAGAGTAACCCAATTAATTTAAATTAATGAATGCATGCTAAAATACTTAATTTAATGAGGGTAGCTCATTAGGTACTCCGAGGCCTTGTTAATCAGTACGTTTCATACATTTATATGCAAATATAACAATCACAGATCATAATAAACAATGTGCCCAATGCAGATATTACGCTAAACCATTTCAATAACGCAAAATGAAATCAGCATAATTATACAAACTACATAAACAAAGTTTCAAATAGAACTGAACCAAGTGAGAAACTTCTGTGGAACGTTTCCTACATGGATCCGTTCCATTTGCGCCCTGTGTCAATGAATGAATGAAACACATTATTTTACGAGGGTAGCTCGGTTAGTCAAAAGACTACCCCCGAGGCCCTCAAAATAAGTACATTTCATACAATATGACAACTCTAAACAAATAAAGAGCATATTAAAAAGGCATATTAAATAATAGTTATTAATTATATGTGTACAGTACTCTTTTCTAAAATATATTTTTACACAAAATGAGAAGTCCCTAATCAGAAACTCCTGCATGTAGTGTCTGATATGGGTTTGCTCTATTTGTTATTAATAGATTAAAACAGTTTTTTCCGATGAAAGACAATTAGTTTTCAGGAATATTAAAACTACAACATCAAGTCATACTGATATTTCCATGAATAATTAGTGTAATAAGAAGAGTAATGAGTATATATAATATAAATAAGATCTGGAACAGTTTTATACATATTTCAACGTCGCCTTGACGTCGAGTATGATGACGAGATGACCTAGCAAAATCACTCGTAGCGAAGAAATGAACTCGAATAGGTATTGATTTTTTTACTTGTTCCTGTTAAGAAATGAACAGAGTATGACATATAATTTTTTTATGAACTTTCACCGTCTAGTATTTTTGGAATTCCGCGAAAATGGAGAAAAAAATCAATATCAGAATGCGGTAAAATGGGTTTTCCAAATTTCAACTCCCGACGTAACAAAAGTGTTACGCTTGTAAAACATATATCGCATATCATATTGAAGAACTATTCTTCTTCTTCAAACCAGTTTTCGAATCATTGAAATACACAACGGCGTTTGTAAATAAATAAAGAAATACGCAAGCACATGTGAATTGCTTAGATGACACCAGAGGGCGCTTTTGACGTCATATATTTCTAAGCAACCGACGTCAAATTTAAAATGAACGCCGTAGTCGTGTCGGCGGTAACTTTCTCTATACCTGGACCAAATATGATAATAATTGGATAAACTTCGATTTTTGCCGAGCAACAGCGCGAACTACCTTAAATCCGGAAGCGGAAGGAGGACGTCGACTCTTTGTAAAATCTCGTTTTTGTCGTACCCCTTTACCACTTTTCAACAGTTACACTCTGCATCAATTATTGCAGATGAATTATTCAGTACACTAATGATAGGTGGATCCAGTTTGTTTCACTTAGATATATCTGTTTTCGTTTTATATGCAATTTACCACTGTATTCGTCATTGCGATTGTTCGGTTATTGAAGATTAATCGGAGGGGTATGTTTATTTACACGATTTGTCTTTGATGGTATGAATGGAATAGGTGCGAGGTTGGGTGTCCCTATCCACAGTGACAATTGTCACTGACCATTTCAAGCGGTACTTCCATATTTACCTATTCTTTGTTTGTTTGTCTCTGTGTTTCTTATTGTGTTGTGCTGTACTTACTTGTCATGATGCTGTTCGAGCGGCTGTGTCTTTCGTATTTCGTGTTTCCTGCATTACTCATAGATGTACTTTGAGTAGCAAATAATGTTGGACTTGGTCAAGTTGCCTGCATAGTTTGCCTCTAGGTCATCTGTCCTAAAATGTAGGGTAGTACGGGTAATTAACCCTTCGCTTGCTGAATTTTAAAATACATTTCTCCTTCTTTACCCATGCCCGTTGTATAATTACATATATTTTCACTGTCTACAAGTATTTCTCTGTGCAATCACTGCTTTCGAGTGCACTGGTTGCACAATCAACTTGTAAATAGTGCAGACCCTAATGAGACAGCTCCTAAAGGAGCTGTCTCATATGGGTCTTCACTATTTACAGGTAGGTATATTGACGTGAATAGCAGGCGAATGGTTAACAATTTTCTGTATGTCAACAGAAATGCATTCGTTATAATATGCATGTCATATTTAAGGTAAAAGGGAAGTAATACCATAATTTTATCATGGAAAAAATGAATAAACATAGAAAAGTATACATGTTTTCATTCATCGACTCTTTAGAGATTAGTTTTGGCATATTTACAAACTCATATCAGATGTTTCGTTGCAAACAGAGTACATTCAGATCATTGGAGCTGTTTGATAAACAAATCTCTGTCTTATCAAATGAAATGGTTTTATAGTACAAACACATAAACAGTTATCTGGTAGTACTAAAGAAACAGCAAGTGTAAGCTTCGATTGCTAATGAAACAAATATCAACGTATGTGTTGAAATATCATTATGATAATGTAAATTATAATATAATATATGACTGGTAATAAGCTATTACTACAATGGCAAATAAGAACTGTGATTATTTTTGCAATGGATGGCAGAAACTGTAGTGTCAACTTCGTATTATTTCATAACCAAATAGAGCAGACTATGATCAGACAACTCTTACGGAGTTCATTTGATCTGGGTTTACTCTGTATTCAAATGCATTAAACAATATATCTAGGAGGTGAAGTGTTAGTAATTATAAAATGTTCTGAGTTTACTCTATTGAGCTTGACTTTACGGCAACGCAAAGTTATACAGGTTATATAGCTCAACTACAAGGGAATGCGTTAACCCTTTCGGTGCCAGCATTGTCGTCTGCTGGGCATAGTTTAGTTTAGTTTTAGTGTTAGTGTGTGCACTTCTTCCATTTTCTTTATAAAACAGTAAACAGAGTGTCAAACAGTTTGGATCCTGATGAGACTCCGAGTTACTCGGCGTCTCATCTGGATCCAAACTGTTTGGCTGTGATATCATAAACCCGTCATTGTGGCACGGAAGGGGTTAAAGGGCCTCCACTTACGAGAACATAATCATAATCTTGATTTGCGGCAAAACTGATTATGAAAAAAGTCTGACCCTTCGGGAGCATTAGTTTTGATGTTATTAAAGTTTGAATATAACTTAAACCGGTCATACGGAGCAAATGTTCTGTTTATCACAATGAATCAAAATGTGAAATTTACAGGGGTGCCACAATGCGTCACTAGGATCGAATGTGTTAACTCCGGAAACAGAGAATACCGATATCAGAAGGAGCCCTCCGATCAATGCCTGCTATATTACATATTTCTTTATTTTCGTATCTGTGCAAGTATTAAGGTAAATGCTTAAAATCATTTTAGTCGCCGTTGTAGAGAGGTTTTACTTATGACAGTATCAATATTTCGTTTTCTCTTCATATTTTACTACTGACCGGAATGTACAGAATATGTTGCTTTAGTAACGGGACCCAATGGCATCAGCGATTCCCAAATCACAGCCTCGTCTAATTTTGATGATGAATATCTTCCGAAGTGTGGTAGGCTTGATAACCCCTATGGATCCTGGGGAGCAGGAGCCAGAAATGAAAACGAATATATACAGGTAAATCACAGTCAATAGCATTTTCTTAATTCAACTTCAAACCTGTACTCACCTCCGACTAAAGCACAAGCGCGGACATTAGACTTCTTTCAGGGCAATTGAGACTTAAATATGTTTTTATTCCCGTCCAATACAAGTACAAAATCTTTCTCTCTAACCATTTCACCGCCGAAGTCACCAGAATGCGACTGAATGTTATTTTCCTATAACTGAATCTGTGATTACCATTGCAATCAGTTCGGATCCAGACGCCAAGTTTTCCGGGATCAGAAAGTGTTTGATATACTACTGTAAGACGTAATAGAAAAGAATACTCCATTCTGAAACTTATAACAGACGACACTCTTTGCAGCCGAAAATTGTATGCTGCCATAAGAGCTAAAGCTGTCATGTAACGATTTCCCTGTTTTGTATTTTATTGCAAATTTCAATACCAACGGAATATTCATGGACATTATAGTTTCAGTGCACTGTGGAAGGTGGAACACTGCAATCATTTTAGAAAGAAAAGGAATGAATTCCATTAGTAAATAGAGCAAACCCCGATCAGCCAACTCTTATAGGTTTTGGTCTTCACTGTTTTCCAATGCATAAAAATGCGATTATATGAAGGAACGGGTTATACTATATTCGGATTCGTCCAAGCCTCTCCAGAATTGATGACGGAGTGTAAAACAATTTGGATTCAAATTGTTTGAAACCTCCAGCCATGCCATTCTAAGAATTGCAATGATTAAATCATATCTATCGGAAAACATGCCGGGTGAAACCATTTGTTTCCACCGTTTGAGAAAACGATGACCGAGTGAGTGTCAAACAGCCTGGATAAAAAGAAGTTTGCTTAATGGAGGAGGAAAGTATTGTAGAGAGTGTCTATGACATATCATACGTCTTGTACTGAGCTACACGCTGGCTTCATTGCGCATATTTTAAAGAAAGTGATAGTCCCTGCAATGAGCGCATACTTTCAATAACTTTTTATTTGTTACGTTAAAATCATTGTTACCATGAAGATCGTCAATTTGAAGGTATATCGAAACATGGATCTGTGATACAAAATATATTGTTTTCTTCGATGTGTAATTTTTTTATTGTACAACGAACTATTATCGGCTTATGTCGAATAGTTAAGAAACGCAGTCTGAATACATACTAAAACATCAGGTATTCGGTATAATATACATGAATGTTTTGTCTTCTTGCGCGTGTACTTGCGATATACTATACTTAAGCATATAAATAAAGGCTTTATGTAATTTCAGGCATTTTAAAAAGCATTGCAAAAAAGACTATCGCTTTAAACCCACGTTGAGTGACTGCTTTAAAAAGAGAGATGGTTATGATCCTATTATATTGCAACGCACTGCATGTTTGGTTATCGACCCTTTTACAGTCGGTAGCTACGCTTCAGCAAAGTCATTGAGTACATATTTGACGGATTGTCACAGTTATTATGCTATGTTTTACATGTTGTCCTGTGTTCACCGTTGTCTATGTTGTGGGTACGTCCAGCGGGAATACCTTTATTTACACTATTTGTAAAGCTAGGGTGACTTTGAGGGAAGTGTGAGGTTAGGGCGTCCGTAAACCGGTTTAAACCCCCAGTGGTGTTTTTGCTACTGACCGTGCCAAGGCGGTACTCTCTTTGTCACTCTTCCTTTTGTTTGCCTTGCGTCTTTGTGCCTGTGGTTTTGTTCATGTGTGGATTGTTTGTCTCTGGTTCTTGTGTGTCTTTTGGTGTTTTCTGTGTTCATCTCGTGTGTGAGTGTGCGTTTGGGTGTGTGGTTGTGTGTGTATGTGTGTCATGCTGTCTATCGGTGTTTTGGTGGTGGTTGCGTCTTGTATGTGGCTTTGCCTGCTTGACTTTACTACTTTTCCACTTTGCACTTCGTTAGGAGTGCATTATATATCTGCAGACAGCGGAGATAAACTCACATAAACATATTTAGCACGTCTCGTGCTAAGCTCGACCTGACTATTTACTTTTTACTTGACATGGTGTCTGCCCATGGTATTAATCCTGTCGCTGCCACGTTATGTCGTCTGCAAAATGTGTCGTCTGCCACAGTTTTCTTCTTTTTGCATTTTAGAAACATAATCACATACAATTTGAGACACCGATTTTGATCTCGATCTTAATCCACACTGTGTGTATTTGCAGTTATTAGCGAAACGGTCAGAGAGCTCCATTTGAAGCATTCCGTTCAGAGTTTCCTGTTTGTTTAATCGATTCTACGAGATTGTCTTCTTGATTCATACATCCCCGTACATCCAATCAATATTGTTTTCTTCCTCTTGCAGGAATTGCTCTACATTCAATGTGTTTCTTCATACCTTTACACCGTACTTTGCACTTCATGGTGGCTTCCGTACTCACCGACATATTGTGTGACTATTTTAATTTTCCTTCTTAGATTTGTGCCCTTTGCGTTTTCTCTAGTGTGACTTTACCTTACTTGTGTTTCTTCTTACTTTTTACCCATTCAATGTTTCCCTATTCAATGTTTCATTCATATTCTTAGTCTTCCTTATTTTTGTCATAACCTCTGGTATGTTTTTATTATTTTACACCACTTTTCGTTACATACGTATGTCGCTTTTTACAGAAGGGTGCTACAATTACTACACAAAATATGAATAGTCTCCCTAAACTCAAAATTACTAACTTAAACTTACACTCTGTGTCTTCCGTTCAGATTCCTCATAACCTGGCTAATTTCCAATCACTACAGCCGTCAGTTTGTATTAAACCTCTAAAATTGTCTTCTGCTTCATCTTTTCATGTTCCCTCTTCGGCTATTAATAACATTTTTCATAATGGACCTAAAATCGTTTTGTCTCCTTTAAAGCAATCTATCATTCGTTATAGTAAAGTCCATCTAAATTCACATTATTTGAACAAAAGACATAGGGTGTATCCAATAATTACTAAGTGCAATAGTAAGAGGTGTATGTGTTGCAATTTCTACTAGATCAACAATTAAATCTCTTGTTAATGGTAGAGTGTTTAGTGTGAAGATTAATTCTGATTTAGACTGAAACTCATCTAATATTATATATGTTCTTACATGAAATGCGCCACGTTGTGGCATTCAATATGTAGGTCAGACAGGACGTTCTTTAAAAACTAGGTTTCGTGAACACAGTTACCATTGCCGGATCAAAAAAGTACGCAATTTTCTTTACCAGCATTTTCGTCATACAGGACATTCTTTCAAATATGTTTCGGTTCAACCAGTAGAACAAATTTATTATGATTCTAAAACTACTGGTAGTTTAAAATCTAAAGCTCGTTTTATCACAGAGCTAGACTGGATAAAGAAATTACAAACACCTTTTCCTTTAGGCCTTAATGATAACATTTTCCAAAGCGGCAACATTTCTAAAGATCCAAGTATCGATATTTTCTCTATATTTTCTATTCGAAAACGTAAAAGTAGATCACATGGCAGACGTAGAAATGGTAATATTAAGCGTATATTACGTCGTAATATGTCTATTCATGATTTACATACCATTCTAAAACAAACTGGTAACATTCTATGTTATCTTGTTTATCGTCTTTACCCTTTTCCTGTCTTAAGTCAATAGACGAAGAGGCTGATAAAATCTATATGCGTACAGATCCGTTAATTAATACTGCCTCACTTATACAAAGTTACACACAGCATGTTCTTCGTCCACGTATTGATAAAGAATCTGAACATAAAAGACATTTTCTGAAACTTCAGTTCCTAAATAAAGGTATCGATTTTATTGATATTCAAAGTATATTTCGTGATAAGAATGTAATCGATGCTATTCCCAAATATTTCATCAACTTTGAATCACCTATCATCTGTTATAAATATAACAAACCTATTAGAAATGTTATTTTTAACTACAATAAAATTGTCTCTGACTTAAATATTGATGTTAATACCCCTATTTCTTGAAATTGTAGCATTTCTAGCTTTTGCTATAAACCAGTTGGTCATGTCATTACTGGTAATTTTGATATCATTAAGGATAAACGTCTCAGCACCCTCCTAACTAAAGGACCTACCTATAGATTACCTTCCCATATTGATTTTGACGCTTGTCGAACTCATATTGCGGAAGTTATTCAAGAATTCTGCATCAAATGGTGTCGACGAGAACATGCTGATGTTAATGCCCTTTCGGATTGGAAGAAATGTATTTTCGATATTATTGATACGCGAATAACTTTTTACAAATCAAATTACCATCTTTTACCACCTCGACCTAGAGTTACATTTCGCTACTTGAAGAAAAACATTTCTAATTTTCATTCAGATTATGTTCTTGTTCCTGCTGACAAGGCATCAAACAATGTAATTATTATTTGAAGATTGTATTATGTTGATGTTTTAAAGAAGGAGCTAACTGATTCAAAAACTTATATAACAATTCAAACACCTGAAAAAGATATAGTCTCGGAACATGTAAATATGTGCAATAATTTTAAGTCTGGTCCTAACATAAAACAACATAAACTTTCTACTTTGTACTGGATTCCGAAACTACATAAAAAACCTTATAAGGCGCGTTTTATTGCCAACTGTAGCTGTTGTACCACTACTAAATTATCTATACTTTTGACGTCCTGTCTTACTACGATCAAAGAACATGTAAAACGCTACTGTGATAAAACATATGAAAATTCTGGTATTAATGTTTTTTGGTCCATAAAAAATTCAAATGATGTTTTAACAAAACTTGAAAATGAACAGTATAACATTTCTTTACTGAGCTCTTATGATTTCTCTACACTATATACTACTCTACCTCACCATCTTATAAAGGATAAACTTATTAAATTAATAGAAAAAACCTTTGCCAGAGAAAACAAAATGTTCATTGCTTGTAATGTTCAACGTTCATTCTTTTCGAATTCAGAAGTTGAACATTACACAATGTGGACTTGCCTTGATGTTTGTAGATCTCTTACCTTTCTTTTAGATAATATATTTGTGCGTTATGGGGATACCATATATCGTCAAGTTGTTGGTATACCCATGGGTACAAATTGTGCCCCTCTTGTTGCAGATTTGTTTTTTTATTGCTACGAGAGAGATTTTATGCTTAGCTTAAAACCTGATACACAGACCGATATTGTTAATGCTTTTAATAAAACTTCAAGGTATTTAGACTATATTTTGAATTTAGATAATCCTTATTTTGATACTATGGTTTCTTTAATTTACCCAAAAGAACTGTTTTTAAACAAAGCTAATCAATCTGACATTAATGCTTCATTTTTAGATTTGAATCTTTCAATTACAAATGATAAAGTTTCGTCCAAAGTATACGATAAAAGAGAAGATTTTAATTTTAAAATTGTTAATTATCCTTTTCTAGATGGGGATGTGCCACGTTCTACATCTTATGGGGTTTATATTTCTCAACTTATTAGGTTTGTCCGAGCCTGTTCTTTGCTTGAAGATTTTAACAGACGTAATTTAGTTATAACTGATAAACTTCTTAAGGAAGGTTACAGATATCACAAACTTCGGAAAACTTTTTCTAAATTTTATTATCGAAATTTACCTCTCATTAGTAAATATAATTGCAATCTACGGACGTTACTGCGACAAGGCATTTCTCAACCAGAATTTTATGGGGATGTTATCTACAAACTTAGGAAAATTCGGGGTCATATCCATTTTCATGATTTGTTTATAAAACGCATTAAAACATTTAAAAAGAAAGGTTATGATCCTATTATATTGCAACGCACTACATGTTTGGTTATCGACCCTTTTACAGTCGGTAGCTACGCTTCCCTCTTTGCTTGCGCGATGACAGGCCGAGGGTAGTACTCTATGATGGTATACTCTTAAACTTGGATACAGGATGAGCTTACCAGACTCATGTATTACTTTTTCCTGTCGTGCCCTTAACGGCTTACCTGCAGGTACTCTGACTTCAGCAAAGTCATTGAGTACATATTTGACGGATTGTCACAGTTATTATGCTATGTTTTACATGTTGTCCTGTGTTCACCGTCGTCTATGTTGTGGGTAAGTCTAGCGGGGATACCTTTATTTACAATATTTGTAAAGCTAGGGTGACTTTGAGAGAAGTGTGAGGTTAGGACGTCCGTAAACCGGTTTAAACCCCCAGTGGTGTTTTTGCTACTGACCGTGCCAAGGCGGTACTCTCTTTGTCACCCTTCCTTTTGTTTGCCTTGCGTCTTTGTGCTTGTGATTTGTTCATGTGTGGAATGTTTGTCCCTGGTTCTTGTGTGTCTTTTGGTGTTTTCTGTGTTCATTTCGTGTGTGTGTGTGTGTGCGTTTGGGTGTGTGGTTGTTTGTGTGTGTGTCATGCTGTCTTTCGGTGTTTTGGTGGTGGTTGCGTCTTGCATGTGGCTTTGCCTGCTTGACTTTACTACCTTTCCATCATTATTATACTTCCTAGTCAGCGAATATGTAACATGAACATTCCTCAAATGCTATTACATATGACGTAGTAAAGGACATCTCGCGCCAGTTAACCCTTTCACCGCCGAAGTCGCAAAAACGCACCACGACAAAAAGTGCAGTTCCCGATTAGACGCCGCCTTTCCAATGCGACGTCTGATCGGGGACTTCACTTTTTGTCTCAGTCACTATTTCCATATCTGTGCTTTATTCCTTTGAAATTTGAATTTATATATCTCAATTCTTTATTTTACCATATGATTTCACAAAAGTCTATTGCAGACGACAATTAGAAATTTGGCACCGAAAGGGTTAATCCTTTGCCAGCTAAGCGCGACCTAAATGGCATTTGCAAACGACATATGTAATCACATATGCGACAGTGACAGTGAAAGAGTTAAGTTACTATCTGTTTAACTTTAGAATTAGACTTCTATTGAGTGAGCGTATTAGACTTTACTGTGATTATATTCTCATCAAGTCACCCAAGTAGGGTCATTCATATATAATGAAAGGCCCTGATAAAAATATCACAAAAATTTATTCGAACAGATAATGTGAGGAGGCAGTTAATTCTACCAACTTTAAAGGACAAGGTTCACGAAGGCTATATATGGCCCAAGAAATTGATAAAAAATAAACCGTTTTTTAGAGAAAGAGTTTGCTGTTATTTTGGAAGTGTTATATCTTATTTTCATCACTGTATAACAATAAAACGATATAATTGCATTTTATCCTGATTTTTGTTGGTTCAAATATACCCTTATCCCTGTAATTTTGAGTTTTTCCAGTATTTTTGCCTGTTTATGATCAATTTTCACATGGGCCCCAAGCCTCGCCAGAAACAAAATTTTCAGTAAGCAAACTTCTGTAAACAAACATTGATTTGTGAAAAAATCTCGGTTGGCGACGCTTGGGGCCCATATGAAAATTGAAAAAGAACCTGGAAAAAATACTGCTCCCGGAGATTTGCCTTCACAATGGACTCGTATCCATAACATTGGAACTTTTCCTCAATATTTTTATTATCAGGTCCGAGAAAATACATTAATGGACTTGTATAGATATATAAAATATAATTAATTCACTGTGTTAAGAAAAAGTGATGTGATATACGCAACTGGTCATTTTTACGGAAGTTTTCTTCCGAACTTGCGAGACGAGTCGAGATGCAGACGGCGTCCATAGAAACGTTTGCCTGTGGTATTCACTTTCGTCATAAAAGATGACTCACTGCTAGAAAGGTAGGCTATTTAGTTATCTGATTTACAATATTTTATTTATTTATATGCAGTTTCTTAAATGAAATGTGTCATAAATGAAATAATGTTGGAAGTTGTTTGTCGTCGCTATATACACTGGACATCGCAACATTTCGGACTGTTCTATTTTTAGACTTAAGGATTGCATTGTCAGCGTGGAAGTTTAATTCGTGATTTGCAAATGAATAGAATAATGTTTCCAGATAATTGAGAAAAATAAACCCTTGTGCGGTATGCACGTTTTTCGTTGTTTTTTATTTTTTAAAATAAATATGTGATATTTGTCAAGTGAAGTTAACACAAGTGACAGTAGTGCAGTGGATGTAACGTTAGTCTATAGAACTAGCGATCCGAGTTCGAAACTCACGGTAGCCAAATCTTTTTTTTTCCTTCCCTGTTGTGTACTTATGCTACAGTATTAATAGGCCTTTATTTTCATTTTTCAGTATGCCTGGAGGAAACAAGGCGTTTCAAATGTGTAGTTTGTGAAAAGAGGACGAAGCCAAAAGAAAGAAGACCTATATCAACAACTGTCTTAGTGGCATTAAAACAAAAGCTGAAAATTAATATTGATCATAGTGATATCATTTGTAATAAGTGTAGACACGTTCATAATAGATCTATACAATCTAGTGAAAGTCATAGAGGAGAAAATGACACGGACAAAGTAAAAGATCCCACTTTTATACCACCTCTGTCACAAGCTCACAGTGAATATCATCTAACCAGCCCTCCATCTGTAAGTCTTAGGATAAAATCAACTCCAAAGACACATTCACGATGTTTAGTGTGCAAACGACAAGGGCCTAAATTAATTGTTGTCCCATCTAGTGCTAGAATTTCAGCATTCATTGACTATGGTGTTCTTATATATACAGGGAGTAGGTGCTGCCCAGGCCATATAGAAAATAAAAAAACTATTGCCAGGAACAATTGACTCTATATCTACATGCAGCAATACATATCTCAACAGAAGCACTATTTTGGCATTGCTTAATAGCACGAGAGATATATGCAACAGAATTAATGATAGGCTTGACTTTGAGGCTTTGAAAGAAAATGAATATTTGGATTTGACAGGTTTGCAAATGTGTGATTTTTATGACATTTGTCACACCCTGGAGGGGAAAATCAGAACAACTCCTGTTAGATCTCTTTTTACAACAGTTGGATTGTTCTTCCTGAAGCTTAAGTCAGGTATGTCAAATAAACTTCTTGTTACCGTGTTTGGTATAACACGCTCCAGTGTCCGCAGAGCCATAACATCTGTGAGGCAGGCACTTGTGCTTTACTTTGTACCCAACCACCTTGGTTTGTCTCACACATCAAGAGAGGAAATTATAACAAAACATACAACACCACTTGCACAAGCCTTATTTGGAGGAACTGTTGATGAGTCAGTCAGGCGATATTCCCAAAATGATATTAGTGCTGGACGGAACATACATTTATATTCAAAAAAGTAATAACTTTCTATTCCAACGTAGATCGTTCAGCCTTCATAAAGGCAAGCCATTAGTTAAACCCATGGTAGTTGTAACAACTACTGGATATTTTATAACAATTGTTGGACCATTCTTTGCTGATGCCAAAAATAGTGATGCAAAGATACTGAACCATATGCTGCTTACAAACATAGAAAATATAAAATCATTTGTGCAGCCAGAGGATGTTTTCATTGTTGACAGAGGGTTCAGGGACTCAATAATGCTCCTCGAAGATCTGGGAATAAAGGCGGAAATGTCATCCTTCCTTTTACCTTTATCCTTAAAGATCGCTAAGTCATCGATCTGCTTTGATATTGATGACTTTAGACTCTTTCAGAGTTTTTGAAAAACTGTGTTGACATGGTGTCAAATAGCTAGGATCCTGGTCAATAACTTGATAAGTAATAGATGTGCTATCTTCATACTTAGTAGGAAGGTTGGGCATGGCTAGTAAATGACCCCTATTGATTTTCAGGTCAGTCGGCCTAAGGTCAAGGTCACCATGACCTTCAACTAAAAAATCGTGTCCTCTCAATTACTTCGTAAGTATTAGGTGTACTTTCTTCATACTTCGTAGAAAGGCTGGTCATGGCTAGTAGATGATCCCTATTGATTATGAGGTATGTAGGGTCAAATGTCAAGGTCACAGTGACTTTCAACTCAAATTAATATAGTGCATGTTACGACAGCACAGACTATGGGCGTACAATGCCCCGACACACGGGGCTCTAGTTTCATATTGTTTTCCGATGATTTTGACAAGTACCATTCAGGTTGGACATTTATATACCTTGGTCAACTGCATCATGGATGAGTTGGTCGGGGAGGAGATTTTTTTAATCCGTTGGGGGACTCGTGTATTGCATAGCAATACATGAACTTGTTATTAGTTATGTTTTCTTATGAACTTACTGTTAAGGAATATTTGATTCCTGTTATCAGGAAACCGACCATAAGTCCATGCAGACAGTTTTGACTCATATCAGATGACTTGCCTTACACAAGGCAACTTGCCTTGGTCTACATTGTTAGATTCTCATTTGTTAATCTGTTACTGTTAGTATTGTGGTATTATGTAGACCTCGGTTATATCTCATGTTGAAGAAGAAGACTAAGTTTAGCCTATACTATGTAATGCCTTATAGTCTATTTCTTATAAATAAGTTATTGGAGTGTAAAATGGTTTGACTGAACGGGTTATTATGCAAGTACATTCTAGCAAAGTAATGCCATTTAGTCCTGTCTACACTAACGTTTCAGAGTGAAATAGCTCACCAGTGTTTAACTTAGTATGAAATGATCAACCTTGCTAGATGAAATAATGATTCTGAACGACAAACAGTACAGGCCCTGATGAAATTGGTATACACTGTTTGTAAATGACAGTACAAGCGTGTCCTGTATTCAAAGGGTTGAAACATTAGCAATATATTTATAGAAACGTTTGGTTGCTATGGCAATGGTCTCCATAATTTGTTGCCTTGACATTTTAAATATTTGCTTTTTTATATACTTTAATTACCTTTCTGGCTTTATTTATTTCTAAAGTGTGTGTGATTACATGTATCAATATATCTAATGTTTAATATTATATGAACATTTGTTGCTATGGTAATTACTAGAATAATTGTTAAACAGAATAAAAGAAAGAACATTTTTGAAACTTAAGTATCATTTTAAAACAACACTGGTGAAAATTCTATCATTACGTATGCACAATGCTGTACGAGGATTGAAATGATATTTTATTTTTATTATGAACATTCGTTGCTATGGTAATTACAAAAATGACTGTTAAACAGAAAAAACATTTTTGAAACTTATATATCATTCTAAAACTACACTGGTGATTTTTTTTATTCTTAGAGAACACAATGATGTAAGAGAATGATAAATATAGTTTATTTTGTATAATGAACATTCGTTGCCATGGTAACTATAAGTATAATTGTTAAACAATAGTTAAACAAAATAAAAGAAAGAACATTTTTGAGACTTAAATAACATTTTAAATCATCACTGGTGAAAATCTATCATTACGTATGCACAATGCTGTACGAGGATGATAATTATAGTTTATTTGTATAATGAACATTCGTTGCTATGGTAATTACATGAATGATTGTTAAACAGAATTTATTGTTTTTGAAATTTAAATATCATTTGAGAACAACACTGGTGAAAATTTAATTTTTAGAGTATACAATGATGTAAGAGAATGATAATTATAGTTTATTTTGTATTATTAACATTCGTTGCCATGGTAATTATTAGTATAATTGTAAAACAGGAAAAAGAAAGAACATTTCTGAAACTTAAATATCATTTCAAAACAACACTTGTGAAATTTCTATTGTTATGAACCTGCAATGCTCTAAGAGGATAATAGTTATAGTCTGCATGCATTTTAAAGACTGTGCACGCACATGGTTGCCATGGCAACATGAGTTGGCGAATCATTATAAAAATGACAAAAGTTGTTGATATATACTGTTGGCTATAAATAGACTAAATTTGATGCGAATCTGAGTTTGGGCCATTTTTGACCCTTCGTGAACCTTGTCCTTTAACCTGAATTGTTTTCTTTCCGTTTTATAATCCTAAATCTATTGCATATTTCCCCATGTAACGACATCATGAAGAATACAAAGTGGCAAGAACTTTTTTAATTTGCAATTATTATATAAATATGTAAATAAGCATTTTGTATTTCCAGTATGAGTTTGACAATACAAAGATTGTTAATACGATCATTACCCAGGGTCATTTGTCTGCAAATGATGGACCTGAATGGGTCAGCTCATACAAGATCCGCTACAGTCCTGATTGTGAAACCTTCAGAGAATATAACCAGGTAAATGCCTAACTCTGTGAATGCAGAAAACGACTACACTGCCATTTGCAGAAAATTAGTACCATGGGGTATTTTAGTTCTCCAATCGATCGGTAGGCGTTTCAAAAGTATTTGTTGCCAGGGTAACTGAATGGCGACTCTTGTTTGGTCGAAATTTATATATATTGTTTAGGAATTTAGATATTGTTCGATTTTACTGAAAATTGGTATGTCGGGATATTTTGGTACTTCGAATTGATGGTAGGTCATTCAGAAAAATTGGTTGCCATGGTAACTGAATGGTGGCTCTGATTTGTCAACATTTAGATATTGTTCGATTTTGCTGAGCATGGGGTATTTTGGGCACTCCCAGCTCAATGAAGTTGTTTTAAAAGACTTGGTTGCCATGGTGATGATGTAATGTCCTCTGATTGGTCACAGTTTACATATTAGATTTGTCGGAAAATCGGTCAATAGGATTATAAATGTTGGTTGCCATGGTAACCCGGTGATGGCCTGCGCCTGATTGCAATTTAGGTATTTTGTTCAACAACATTTGTCAGCTTCGTTTGGGGGACAATTTGTAAACGGTTTTGTTATAATAAGATCTAGTATCAAATCACTTTGGTTGTTCGTACATAATACAAGTAACTGCTCATCTTTAACCCTGTAAATGTTGAATAGCTAAAGTTCAAATTTCAGTACTGAAGGATCGAATCAATTCAATATGAAAGGTTTACATTTGCTTGAGGAATTTGAATGGCAAACAGTGCCAATACTGAACAACGCTCTCTTCTAGGAATCCTCTGATCTAGGCCTGCACTGTTTTCACTTGCGAATATACCTGATGATTAATGGTTGGTGTATGCAAACTTAGTTTTGGTTTATAATGCGCTTAATAACGGACATAGAAATGATTGCGAGATAAATCAAGTTAAGTATTTCAACATGTGTTCTCCATCAGGGCACATTTATATATCATCGAGGAAATCATTTATTCGCACACTGAATGACATACACAGGCATAAAAGTATATTCAAATTGGTTATTTTGTTCCAAAGAAAAAACAAGTTTTAAACTGAAGTTTGGTTTGCTATAATGTTTGTTGTTGTGTTAGCAACGGTGCGTTTATTGTAACAAAGTATATCTACAGATACACCATTTTAATCTGCAGCGACTACACCATCGCCCTGTATTCATATTGGTTCTGCTTGTGTCATGAATGCAGCTATTACGCCATCGCCCTGTATTCATATTGATTCTGTTTGCGTGATGAATTCAGCGACTTCACCATCACCTTGTATTCATATGTGCTATATTTCCGTGATTACACCATCGCCCTGTATTCATATTGGTTCTGCTTGTGTCATGAATGCAGCTATTACACCATCGCCCTGTATTCATATTGGTTCTGTTTGTGTCATGAATGCAGCTATTACACCATCGCCCTGTATTCATATTGATTCTGTTTGCGTGATGAATTCAGCGACTTCACCATCACCATGTATTCATATGTGCTACATTTCCGTGATTACACCATCGCCATGTATTCATATTTGTTCTAATATTGTTTTGCCTTTAATCGTTTACCTCATGAATATTTATATAAGAAATATTGACCTTTTATATATCAAGTATGTATTTTGTTTAATGGTATATGAACACTTAAGGGTATAGTCATATCATAAACTGTATATTTTCATGTGCAAATAGGGCACACATTGATCTGATGCTTGATCGGGGTGTACAGACGTGGAGAAGTGCATTACTATCAGGCTCATGGAAATTGTTATATTGGTTCGTAATGTAATATTTAGATTCAGCGCTTTTAGAAACCATTGGACCTTGATTAGGCACTGATCCGAGGTATACAAGAGTCAACTGGTTTGTCAAGAAAATTAAAAACAAATCGACCATATTGTACTAAAACTTGTAAGAACATTTAATGGTTGGTAACGTTTGAGAAATGACAAACTGTCACAGCACCTGATCGGTGCCAACTGTGATTTTTATTTATGAACACTTTGCTGCCATTGACATTTTTTATTCTAGTAACTCGACAAATCTGTTGCATAATATGACGGCAATTCATGTGTCTTTGACACCTGCCACTTTCATTTTATGGCGCAGCTCAATAATTCAGTACGTCAACCAATTTGCACTTACACGGCGTCATAATTGAATATTAATTTTACATGGTTTGAGGTCCGGCTGCTACCATACTTAACGTAAATTAATATTTTGCATACTAAACAAAAGTCTGCTAAGACAATATCTGTACTATTTCGTTTTTGTCGTACCCTTTATTACTTTTCTACAGTTACTCTGTTTGCAGCTCAATCGTTGAGTACACTAGCGATAGGTGGATACAGTTTGTTCACTTAAATGTTTTCGTTATACATGCACTTTACCACTGTATTTGCCGTCGCGGTTGTTGTAGATTAGTCGGAGAGGGGATACGTTTATTTACACTGTTTGTCTTTTAGGGTAGGGATGGAATAAGTGTGAGGTTGGGCGCCCATGAACCGGTTTAACCCCCAGTGACTTTTGTCACTGACCGTTCCAAGGCGGTGTTTCCATCTTCCCCTATTGTGTGTTAGTTTTGTCTTTGTGCGTCTCTTGTTGTTTTTATAGTTATGTACATTTGCTGTGTCCTTGTGTTGCTGTTCGGGCGATTCTTTGTTCTGTATGTGGTGTTTCCTGCATGACTCATTTTTGTACTTTTAGTTACATCTTATTATTGAACCCTTTTCTCCTTGAATATTAATATAAGAAATAATGACATCATGAATATAATTTAGATTAATTTTTATGATAGCACATTGCCACATTAATATTTGGTCATGGGATAAACTGTATAATCATATCTATATTATATCATGAGCAAACAGATAAGACCCTCATCAGACGGCTCATGTAGGGGCAGTTTGAAGTGGGTCTTCTCTGTTTCCAAATGCGTAGAAAGGCGTATGTATGGATGAAAAGGTTAAAACACAAGGAACTATCGGCTGCACGTGAAGCAGTTCCGTAAACACTGATTTACCCGGTGTTTCCTGTAGATCCTTACTGTGTGTCACAAAAACACACAGATCCAAGACAAACAAAATTAAGTATACCAAAATCATGACGTTATTATTTCTTATATGAGTATTTATTGGGTAAAATGTTACCTTATGTGCACACTATAGGCTGAGAGATCAATCCACATACCATTTAGATATTTGACGGAAACACAGATCACTATAACCATGTCAGCAATGTTATCAGCCCTCCGATATTGGCCAGGTGTGTTCGAATTCATGCAGTTGCCTGTCATAACTGGATCACAATGCGGATAGAGCTATTGGGATGTTGACGAAACCTCAATGCTGTGGCATTCCATTATGTTATTCAGCTTGTCCACAAGATGACCTTACCATGATGGTGTCGACTCCTCTCTGGTTGTCGAGTTTTGTCACCTAAATAGTAGGCAGCAAAACGGTTTTAACTCTTTCCCTATATAAACATGTTGGTTTACGCATTTGCAAACAGTGTAGACCAGATCATACGGATCTTATAGGAGCCGTCTGATCAGAGCCGTCCGTTTTCTAATGGAATTTGATATATCTATTTCTTTACTACCTAGAACGGCTACAATGTTCCACCTTCCACATTTCATTATAACTATTTTTGACCACGAATATTCAGTAGGTGTTGAAATTTGGAATACACATAGAAGAGGGAAATGGTTAACCGTTTGTGTCCAACGTCCCTTATGCGATCATAGAAAATCTGTCTGGGTTTGGACACATATATCTAATATATACTTGTTCGAATCAACTTGCAGTGACAATTGAACATTTGGTATTTTTTTCCAAATATCTGGCACACGTTACCGGGGACAAACTTCTCAAACCTTATAAATATGTTTATTTAGATTAAATTTGAATATTTATGTAAACATAAACTAGCAAAATCGTAAAACATAAACTATCAGCAGTCGCTGCCGGTCAATGCGATTGAAAGAGAAAGTACAGTAGAACCCCTTTAATGCGACCACTTGATGAATAAACATAGATGTCGTTATAAGCAGGTGGTTGCTTAATGCATGACAAAAGTAATGCAGAAAGCTCCTGTGCGTCGGACAGATTAAGTCCGCTCCCTCCCAATACTTACTGTTATCGGTGTTTGTAAATGTATGCAAACATAATGCTTCAAGTGAAATCTCTAAGAATATTATCCGTTTGTCAAGAAAAGTAAACCTCTGGTAATTATAGCGATAATTATGTTAGTTTTGTTAAGTTACTGATTGTTGAATTTGTGCTATGTGTTGTGTATCACTTTTAAACGTTATTTTATTTGCTTTATACAAATATAAAGGTTAGCTGTGTGTATGTATTCAAAGGTGTGAGGTGGTTGGTCAATTATATTAATTATTCTGAATACAGCAATGTTATACTATTTGTTCTGAAATCTACTCTGAAATCTACTCATTTTAATCGAAGCTGTATATAACTGCTGGGACTGGTGCAAACTGATTCAATGATCACAGATGCTAATTACGTGATCAAGGCACTTAGTATTCACAAGGGTCTTCAGTGACGGCTTCGTATCAACTTGAAGCTATTTCGTTTGTAGTGTTGATTGATAGAGTATTGCACTCACTTATATTTCGGCTGCTTGGGCGACGTATTTGTACAGTTACCTGGTATTTTGAATGAGCTAAGTAACTGTCCCTGGGGTGTACCCCTTAGGCATGAAAAGTGTACGTTTAGACTGTCAAACAGCTTGATAATCACTCTATTATACTGCTATAGTGTCCTCGGATTAACTGAGGCATTGAATAACGTTATTTGACAGATATAGCTTGGGGTTATATTCGGACTGAAGCAGGTTTGGTCACACGCACCAACACAAAGTGTTCAGGGTTCATTGTGTTGCTGAACCATCTGCTTGAGGTAGTGTTTCGAACACGGGATCGGAGCATACTGAAAGCAGGCTTCAAAGCATTACGTTTTATTAAATGCTTCAAGAGGGTTCTTGACAAAAAAAGGTTTCATACACTGTTCAAGATAGATTTCACAGTTAAGGGTTCCATACATGCTTCGAGACCAATTAAAAGCGTAGTATAGAATAAGGGCTGAGACATAGATTTGAAGTCAAGATAGTTATGAGATAGTTTCAAATCGAAAATGTTTGATGCAGAGGGTCTTATGACAAATCATCTATTCTATGGTTATAGCTCACATTTATACATTTTCATGACATAGCTTGACGATTGTGTTCCAAGCACCATTTTGTTGTTCGAAACACTGACCAGCCGTTTCGCTAACTTGAGTGCTGCAGTAGTTGTTCACTGTTATAGTTAATTGTTTTATTGTTTTCCCTAAGCTGAGATATCTTTGAACACTACAACATAGTTTCTGGTCATAGAGTGTGTTTCATGTTTTCATAGTTTTTGTCTCAGGCAAGGTAGACTCAAATCATTATACTGTTATCATCGGCTAGCATAGTCCAGCTACATTATTTTATAGTTTCAAACCTTATGTTGGGTTTAGCTCAATACATTGCCACCTCACAGAAAGCCCGACATATTTAAATAAAGGTCTAAGGTATTGCCATTGGGTTATCGCCTAGCATCCTGACACAGGCACAATCACAGAACATATGTCCAGCATGAAGAAAGATTAGTTCGTCGCTAAAATGATCTGAACAAGGATTACTGGCAGATACCAGTGGAACACAAGTCGAAGCAATTGATCCCAAGATTGAAGTTATCAGTTCAAAAAGTTGTCTTTTGGAAGGTTAAAGTCGGGAAGCACGTTCCACATGATAGTGAGCAAACTTCCCTTGCTCAGATCAATTTTAGTGACAAACTGATCTTCCTCCATGCTGGGCATGATGTCCTCGGGATTACGCTGTCCTATTTTCATGTACGACGACAAGAAATGTTTAGATCTCATTAATCTGGAAACGGAAGGAGGACGTTGGATATTTGTCTGGTTTTTGTCGTACACTTTATTACTGTTCTACACTGACTCTGTTTGCAGCTCAATCATTGAGTACACTATACGCGATAGGTGGATAACGTTTGTCTCACTTAAATATGTTTCCGTTCTACATGCAATTTACCACTGTATTTGCAATCGCGGTTGTTGTAGACTAGTTGGAGAGGGGATACGTTTTTTTTACACTGTTTGTCTTTTAGGGTAGGGATGGAATAAGTGTGAGGTTGGGCGCCACTGAACCGGTTTAAACCTCATTGACTATTGCCTTACTTCCATCATTCCCCTAGTCTGCAATTTTCTCTTTTTGTGCTGCAATGTTTGCTCTCGGGGGATCACCTCCCTTCAGAATTTATAATCTTCACAACAGCAGGTGTTAAGTGCTTGTGTGGCGGCCGTAAAACGTCGCCCCGTACTTCATTCTCAGTGTTGTTATACCTTCTGATCCTTTGAGATCATGAATTTCAGTACTTCTTGTTCTGAAAATTGAATACCGCTTAAACCGGTGCTAGGGGGCGTGAGCAGTGTTGCACTTTCAATTACTGTTCATGAACAGACTGACTAAAACCGAGTGTGCAATGTTTTCTTTTTTTCAATTTTTTCTCTCGGGGGATCACCTCCCTTCAGAATTTATTATTTTGTTTTTGCGCGTCTCTTTTATTGGTAGTTTACACTTACTGTTTGCTTGTTATGGTACTGTTCGGGCACGGCTGTTTGTTCTGTATGTGGTGTTTCTTGAATGACTCATATTTGTACTTTCATAGTTGCAATGACGTCTACAACTATGTCGGTCATATAATGGGCCATACCATAACTTTAGCTGCTTAATCCTTTAAACTGTGAATATTTATGAAGGAAATAGACATCATGAATATTTATTAGCTGAATTTTTATAATGACATAAGTACATATTTGGTACTGTTAGAAACTGTATAGTCATGTCTAGAAGAAATTCGTAAGCACATAGAGCAGACCCTGATCAGACAGCTCACACATGAGGGGCTGAGCCCTCTGATCAGGGTCTGCTCTGTTTGCTTATTGACTTATATAGTCTGATGATGTAACGTTTCTGCTATGACCAAACGTTCTCTTGCCATATGCCATTATAAAAAGGAACATTTATATATAGTTTATTTCTTACATGACTATTCATGAGTTTAAGGGTTAATGAAGATTAACAGAAATCCGATAGTGTATACCACATTTGCCTTTGCCAAACTGTTAAAATAAGTTCTGTCCAAACTTGAATCTGGTGCAATATGCACTATTTCCGATTCGATCAAGTTTTTGTAAACTATTCGCCATGTGTCAGACAGCTTAGGTCCTGATAAGACTCCAAGTTACTCGGCGTCTCAACTGAACCCAATCTGGGTCCCTGCTTATAAAACTTTTTAGTTCAGTCTGAGTTCGTTATCAGGCTTTAGATTGGTCAGAATTTAGTTCGCAAGCTTTTGATTGGTCAGATTTGAGCCAAAAGCTCAAATCTGACCAATCAAAAACTTAAGAACGAACTCAGACTCAACTAAAAGTTTTATAAGCATGTGTACTTTTTTCAGGTTGCTGATAACGTACTGAGGTTTTACATTGTAATAGAATTGCGTGAAGTAAATTTTTCTTTACGCCAGACATCCGCCTACCTCGCATTTACAACCAAAGAGGTTCATTGGAGCTAGTTTATCACAGTCTGACCCGTTTGATTAGAAATTACATATTATTTGCTTCTGCTATGGCAATAAATGCTCCTCTGCTATTATTAACGACATGAATTAAATTGATAAATATTCCACATGGGCAAATCCTGGCATGTATATTTTTGGAGTAAAGAGTGATATGTCTCATTAAGTATTTCTCTGCCACACTTTGTTTTGACATTTAAGGAGTTGAACTCAAATATACATACACACATATTCGGAACAACTACAAGAAAAGCTAAATTCCCGCATCTTTGTCTTTAATGGTTGCGTTCCTTATAACCCACTATTGTTTATATACGCTCGTATTTCTTAACTGTACTTATATAAAGTAATTTCGTTCAAAGGAGGTTTAACACTTTGGTCCATAAATACGCCTTTCTACGCCTTTGAAAACAGAGCAGATCAGATCAGATGGCTCCTAAAGGAGCCGTCTGGTCAGGATGTGCTCTGTTTGCTTATGGACTAATATAGATTTGAGTTCTACTTAGGCAGAAAGTCCATGTGTTAATATGCCATTCTGAAAATTAATCATATTATTATTCATGACGTCACTTACTTCTTACTTATCCATGGGGTAAAGGGTTAGACACTATTGGAGATCAGAAAATATAATAGTCCCATACCATGCTAAGCGCCGCCTGGCTGGTATATGCAAACAACTTTCATCCAGACTAACTCGGCCTCTTATCAGGATATAATCTGTTTGTTACCCAATCAACAGTTTTTCAAAAGCTTGACCGAATCTGAACTCGGCAGTGAACTGCAACAGACCAAAGGTTAATCTTTAGCCTGCTACGAGCGGATTAGTGATTATGTTTGCAAATAGTGTGCACCCCGATGAGACGCTGTGTAGCTCGGCATTTCACCAGGAAACAAACAGATTAACACTCGCATTGTATTTTGGTAGATATACTGGCCATAACTGAATTTTGAAAATCTGGATGGTGACACAATGATTGTGTAACATTGCATTGCTGAGCCGGCTAAAGTTTATACAAACATAATGTACAGCATGATTTGTGCAAGAGCGAATGTTGTACAATGACGAGCTGAAGAGTTTTCAGGAATCTTGCAGGACATGGGGCTAGCTGTCCAAACAACGTCAACATTCACAGAGTCTTTAACACTCCGTAGTCACAGAATGTCAGGGGTTAAATGCTTTGCCTTCTTTGCCGACCATATTATACTTCAACCATGCACCTACATACGTGTCCTTATTTATCATTCCGTCCGCTCTCATATCTTAATCAGAAAACACCACCCGGACAGCTACGATCTGAGAGAAACAGGTTAAAAACAGGGCTTTGTTGATAGAAATGCTCTCACTTAATGTATAGTTGTACATATCCTCCGTAATAACAATGTTGTTTTCCATTTTTTCAACTACCTAAAATATATATAGCATATTCCCTGTAGACATCAGATGTCTCCAATTCTCTACTGAAGTTCGAAAACACAAGTGTACACCAGCCGTCTACAAGCTAAGATCTCAATTTCTTCGAGACACGCTCATCCAGCTTGAACTGTTTAGATAAGCATTCCACCATCTCACTGCAATCTATGGTGCCAATGAAATCATTCCTTTTCTTGTTATGTTAACGGTACCATAACCTCACTTTAGATTCTATAATGAATCTAGTTTGAATGTTGTAGACGCTGTTTCACAGGTTTCTGTGTTAATCAGTTCTCTGGTGCAACTAGCTAGCACGGACTTTGGTGGTATTTGTATGTGTGACATCCCCTGTCAAATTAAAACACTTCGTACGTAAATGCAGATTTGAAGCAGATTGTTTTCCTTTTATATCTTAATTAACGTATTATACTATACTATCCAAATTACTCCATGTAAAGGTCAACGTTGTTTAATTTCGAAGGAATTTGCAAACATCTTGACACATCATAATGCCGACTAGTCTATCAATCCACCCAATGATAAAAAAGATATAATTAATATATGGTTGATTTCGTAATATGCTGATAGGCCTATCTGAGCTTTCGTTTCATTCAAGTGTGTTCTATCAAGATGTTTGTATTTAATGTATATAAGTTAGCTAGTAGTCTATCTATCAAGCCAATATTCAAACATAGAAACAAACGATACATTGTTGGTTTTGTAAATTGCTGATAAGCCCATTTATTCTTTGTTTGCATACAGATGTGCAATATTAAGATGTTCGCAACTACTAGCAATTCCTCCAATGCATGCGGAACTCATTTCTTACATCTAGAAAACACTTATTTCAATTATGTTTTTTATTGAGAAACTGGTTGGCAGGTATTTGCAATACAAATTTGGACACGTTTTACATCTCAACCAGTTTTGTAATAAACATTGCGAATGTGGTAGCGAGTAGCTTATCAATCCAGCCAATATTCAAGCATAGAACGAACGATACATGGAGGGTTCGATGAATTGCTGATAAGCCCATGTAGGCTTTGTTTGCATGTGGATATGTCCTACCAAGGTGTTCGCAAAAGCTAGCAGCTGCCTCCAGTGCACGAGTAACTTATTTCTACTCCGTCTAATCTACAACTACCGCGATGGCAAACACAGTGGTAAATTGCATGTAAAACGAAACATATTTAAGTGAAGCAAACTGTACCCACCTATCGCTAGTGTAACTTCATTACAGTATCAGGATATTGTCATTTCGTTTGTATTAATTTGTTAAACATTGGGTCCTTCAATAGAGAAATAATGGATTGGCTATCCTGGCATTGTCTCGATATATAAAATGCATTTTCGCAAATGCAAAACAAAAGTGTGTTGCTAAGAAATACAATTTAATGTAGCCAGTAGTGCAGAACCATGTCTACATTATTTGCAACTCTGTCATTATAAATACTGTATTAAAAGGAAGTATATAGCTTTACAAGTTGGTGTCCGAACATCTAAGGTTATATTAAGATATAGACATGCATAGAATATTAAACATGTGATACCGG
>CAUYWK010000020.1:10000-13000 GCA_963576725.1 Azorinus chamasolen | reverse complement strand
AATCGTTGAAAAGGGATTTGAATATTTCGGGAAAAGGCTACAAATGATTAAATCTGTCATGGGAATATTTTAGTGGAACAGTCTAGTCCATTGAGTGGACTTTCTTTGGCTATATGTAGCGGAAAAGTCGACAAAGATGCATGGAATTCAGCTAAATTGGTGTTGAGAGCAAGCAGCCCCCCATAGGCTGGTAAGGTTGAACACGTGTTTCACTTAACAGGTAAATACTTATATTTGTATCCTATACTGTTGGAGTTTAACCCTTTTCCTCATATAAACGTATTTTCACATATTTGGAAACAGAGTAGACCCAGATCAGACCGCTCTGTTCAGGGTCTGCTCTGTTTGCTAGTGAAATTTGAAAGATTTGTTTCCTTACTTTTTAAAATCAATTCAGTGTTCCATGTTTCATTGTAACTATATTGCCATAAATATTTAGCCCGTATTGAAATTTTCAATAAATATAGAACAGAAAAAATGTTAATATAGTATTTATGCTGTAAACGTACACATCCTCTATATAGAAATACGAGTTTACTAGAAAAGTTAGAACTCTGCCATGTCTCTTCTGGATTTATCAAAAAGGTGCAAAACTTGTAGACCCAGTTGTGATAGCTCGTCATACAGAGATCTCAGCAGGATCATCGTTGGTTTTGTTGTTTGCTATAGAAACGTTTCCTGCACGTGCTATATATTGTCTCCCAACTCACTTTGACTTAATTACGTTTCAAACATAAAGTATTGACCAAATTTATATATTATTTAGATATTCTGCAAGATATATTGGACATAAAAATGGTCATTAGTCCACTCTGTCGGTTATATTTAAAAGGGCAGATTCGACTACTATCGACTTTCCTTTGCCTAACGCACTGAACTGACTTAATTTATTCGTTTTTTCTTCCTTAGCCAGATTGAATATTACTTAGATCAACTTTTAAAACCATATATTTGACATGACATAAACTGTATAATCATATCTATAATATTCCAGAGGCAAACAGTAGACACTGATCAGAAGGGATTTTATAGGAACCGTGTGATCTGGATCTACGCTTTTGCAAAGGCATTGAAACGTATTTAAACAATTTATTGATAATAATCTTTTATAACCTGTTAGAGTACACAATATGTCATTTCATCCTCACCGTATTGTCATCATTTCGAATAACACCTTACCACGCCAACCGAATAGGCCAAGATCAGACGGCCTCTGTACGAACCACTTGTTCAGTGGCTATGCCATTTAATTGTATGGAATTATATAGATTTAACCCTTTCCCTGTTCTATATTTAGCCCAAATTTCAATACCTACTGAATATTTATGTACAAAATAGTTATAATGAAATATGGAAGGTGGAGCATTGTAGCCATTTTAGAAAGAAAAGAAACAGATCTTTCAAATTTCACTAGCAAACATAGTAGACCCTGATCAGAAGGCTCCTCTAAGAGTCGTCTGATCTGGGTCTACTCTGTTTGCAAATGCTTGAAAACACGTTTATATGAGGGAAAGGGTTAAGACAAATTACAATAATCAATTAGTTTTCTTAATCAAAACAAATGCAGCCATCAACTACATTATCACTGTTTTATTTATCTATTTCACGTTTTATAGTATGTTTGATTAGCTTGAGCCGCACTTCACAACAGTCCTTAAATGAGAGGCTGTTGAATTTACTAAATTTTAAATCGATAAACGGAAATCAACGGAAAAATCATTGTTAGGGTACTCTACATTAAAAATTATGCTTCAAAGAAGTTGATAAGTTTCGACAATTTCTGTTTAGCAATATTCACATCAAGTTGGAATCATTTTAATTTATCAGAATATCTGAAGCACTATTTCAACATTGGGTTTTCAGAGTAGGTTTCACATCATGTACTATTGAGACGATATAGACAACGCCGAATTTTATCAGTCCTAGGTTTTGAACTGTATGTAAATTCATCATACGCAATACAAACTGATAAACAATTCAGACAATGCCATTATCTAGAAGCATATTCTAAGACAGTGATTAATAGAATTATTAACCCGTTGTTCCATGAATATGCAAGTAATAAATAATAAAATATTGACTATTAATTAGATTAAATTTTATAATGGCACGTGAGCACAGGCCATGCCAGTAATTGTAGTCATATCTAGAGGAGGGTCTACTCTGTTTGCAAAAGCGTATTTACATTTGCACGCCCACTCGGTCTATCATCATTCTCATCAAATACACCAATCAGACAAAGTATCTTGAATATGCTGCAAGTTCCACATTGAAAACAATTTAAAATGAATAATTCCGTTGTCCATGTGCACACTAATTGTGGAATTTTAACAATATCGAGGTTAAATTTGATTCATCTTTGGTAGTTTTGAAAGGGACCTACCGTCGAAAGGACCATGCCGTAATGATTTTCATTCGTGAAAATCAAAGTGTCGAGTGATAACACCAGTTCTTGGTATGTTAAATAAGCACAATTGCTAGGTTTCGAGAGAACTATTTTCTATAGGCGTAATGCGGAGATATGCGGAGTTTCATGACGTCATGGTATGACGACAGAGAGAAAATATCAAACGACTTAAAGTATTGTTTGCTTTTTACCATCTGGATCTATGGTTTCATTAGAGTAGGGATAACCATTGCATATTTGAAGATTTGCAGCAGTATATCGGTGGTTTATATATCGCAAATAATCGTTTTACATGCTCCGCTAACTCATCGCATGTGATACTAAATTTGTGACATATAAACCATCGATATACTGCTGCAAATCTTCAAATACGCAACGGTTATCCCTTAAATAGTAACGCTTACATTTGAATTAAATAGCTGCACTTCATGTCAAACAGAAACAAAACACGCAAAGCATAAACAGTGCATGGTTTGACAATTTGGAAAAACTAGACTCATTCAGTCAGGCTAACAGTAAAGACGGAGCAATCAAAACATTTTTGAAACTATTCCATCATTCAACCACATTCCATGTTGTGTCCATTACTTTGT
>CAUYWK010000019.1:0-26727 GCA_963576725.1 Azorinus chamasolen | reverse complement strand
GGGGGCCCCCCGGGGGGCAATAAAGTTGACCCCGATTGCCCCGGAATGTCATCGTAATTCACCGGGGCGCTCATTGGGGTGCACCGACGGTGTCCCGTGCCCGCGGGGCGCCCCACCTTCTCCAGAGGGCTGTTTCTGAGGCTTGGTTGACCCCCGGGGGGCCCCCCGGGGGGCAATAAAGTTGACCCCGATTGCCCCGGAATGTCATCGTAATTCACCGGGGCGCTCATTGGGGTGCACCGACGGTGTCCCGTGCCCGCGGGGCGCCCCACCTTCTCCTGAGGGCTGTTTCTGAGGCTTGGTTGACCCCCGGGGGGCCCCCCGGGGGGCAATAAAGTTGACCCCGATTGCCCCGGAATGTCATCGTAATTCACCGGGGCGCTCATTGGGGTGCACCGACGGTGTCCCGTGCCCGCGGGGCGCCCCACCTTCTCCTGAGGGCTGTTTCTGAGGCTTGGTTGACCCCCGGGGGGCCCCCCGGGGGGCAATAAAGTTGACCCCGATTGCCCCGGAATGTCATCGTAATTCACCGGGGCGCTCATTGGGGTGCACCGACGGTGTCCCGTGCCCGCGGGGCGCCCCACCTTCTCCTGAGGGCTGTTTCTGAGGCTTGGTTGACCCCCGGGGGGCCCCCCGGGGGGCAATAAAGTTGACCCCGATTGCCCCGGAATGTCATCGTAATTCACCGGGGCGCTCATTGGGGTGCACCGACGGTGTCCCGTGCCCGCGGGGCGCCCCACCTTCTCCTGAGGGCTGTTTCTGAGGCTTGGTTGACCCCCGGGGGGCCCCCCGGGGGGCAATAAAGTTGACCCCGATTGCCCCGGAATGTCATCGTAATTCACCGGGGCGCTCATTGGGGTGCACCGACGGTGTCCCGTGCCCGCGGGGCGCCCCACCTTCTCCTGAGGGCTGTTTCTGAGGCTTGGTTGACCCCCGGGGGGCCCCCCGGGGGGCAATAAAGTTGACCCCGATTGCCCCGGAATGTCATCGTAATTCACCGGGGCGCTCATTGGGGTGCACCGACGGTGTCCCGTGCCCGCGGGGCGCCCCACCTTCTCCTGAGGGCTGTTTCTGAGGCTTGGTTGACCCCCGGGGGGCCCCCCGGGGGGCAATAAAGTTGACCCCGATTGCCCCGGAATGTCATCGTAATTCACCGGGGCGCTCATTGGGGTGCACCGACGGTGTCCCGTGCCCGCGGGGCGCCCCACCTTCTCCTGAGGGCTGTTTCTGAGGCTTGGTTGACCCCCGGGGGGCCCCCCGGGGGGCAATAAAGTTGACCCCGATTGCCCCGGAATGTCATCGTAATTCACCGGGGCGCTCATTGGGGTGCACCGACGGTGTCCCGTGCCCGCGGGGCGCCCCACCTTCTCCTGAGGGCTGTTTCTGAGGCTTGGTTGACCCCCGGGGGGCCCCCCGGGGGGCAATAAAGTTGACCCCGATTGCCCCGGAATGTCATCGTAATTCACCGGGGCGCTCATTGGGGTGCACCGACGGTGTCCCGTGCCCGCGGGGCGCCCCACCTTCTCCTGAGGGCTGTTTCTGAGGCTTGGTTGACCCCCGGGGGGCCCCCCGGGGGGCAATAAAGTTGACCCCGATTGCCCCGGAATGTCATCGTAATTCACCGGGGCGCTCATTGGGGTGCACCGACGGTGTCCCGTGCCCGCGGGGCGCCCCACCTTCTCCTGAGGGCTGTTTCTGAGGCTTGGTTGACCCCCGGGGGGCCCCCCGGGGGGCAATAAAGTTGACCCCGATTGCCCCGGAATGTCATCGTAATTCACCGGGGCGCTCATTGGGGTGCACCGACGGTGTCCCGTGCCCGCGGGGCGCCCCACCTTCTCCTGAGGGCTGTTTCTGAGGCTTGGTTGACCCCCGGGGGGCCCCCCGGGGGGCAATAAAGTTGACCCCGATTGCCCCGGAATGTCATCGTAATTCACCGGGGCGCTCATTGGGGTGCACCGACGGTGTCCCGTGCCCGCGGGGCGCCCCACCTTCTCCTGAGGGCTGTTTCTGAGGCTTGGTTGACCCCCGGGGGGCCCCCCGGGGGGCAATAAAGTTGACCCCGATTGCCCCGGAATGTCATCGTAATTCACCGGGGCGCTCATTGGGGTGCACCGACGGTGTCCCGTGCCCGCGGGGCGCCCCACCTTCTCCTGAGGGCTGTTTCTGAGGCTTGGTTGACCCCCGGGGGGCCCCCCGGGGGGCAATAAAGTTGACCCCGATTGCCCCGGAATGTCATCGTAATTCACCGGGGCGCTCATTGGGGTGCACCGACGGTGTCCCGTGCCCGCGGGGCGCCCCACCTTCTCCTGAGGGCTGTTTCTGAGGCTTGGTTGACCTCCGGGGGGCCCCCCGGGGGGCAATAAAGTTGACCCCGATTGCCCCGGAATGTCATCGTAATTCACCGGGGCGCTCATTGGGGTGCACCGACGGTGTCCCGTGCCCGCGGGGCGCCCCACCTTCTCCTGAGGGCTGTTTCTGAGGCTTGGTTGACCCCCGGGGGGCCCCCCGGGGGGCAATAAAGTTGACCCCGATTGCCCCGGAATGTCATCGTAATTCACCGGGGCGCTCATTGGGGTGCACCGACGGTGTCCCGTGCCCGCGGGGCGCCCCACCTTCTCCTGAGGGCTGTTTCTGAGGCTTGGTTGACCCCCGGGGGGCCCCCCGGGGGGCAATAAAGTTGACCCCGATTGCCCCGGAATGTCATCGTAATTCACCGGGGCGCTCATTGGGGTGCACCGACGGTGTCCCGTGCCCGCGGGGCGCCCCACCTTCTCCTGAGGGCTGTTTCTGAGGCTTGGTTGACCCCCGGGGGGCCCCCCGGGGGGCAATAAAGTTGACCCCGATTGCCCCGGAATGTCATCGTAATTCACCGGGGCGCTCATTGGGGTGCACCGACGGTGTCCCGTGCCCGCGGGGCGCCCCACCTTCTCCTGAGGGCTGTTTCTGAGGCTTGGTTGACCCCCGGGGGGCCCCCCGGGGGGCAATAAAGTTGACCCCGATTGCCCCGGAATGTCATCGTAATTCACCGGGGCGCTCATTGGGGTGCACCGACGGTGTCCCGTGCCCGCGGGGCGCCCCACCTTCTCCTGAGGGCTGTTTCTGAGGCTTGGTTGACCCCCGGGGGGCCCCCCGGGGGGCAATAAAGTTGACCCCGATTGCCCCGGAATGTCATCGTAATTCACCGGGGCGCTCATTGGGGTGCACCGACGGTGTCCCGTGCCCGCGGGGCGCCCCACCTTCTCCTGAGGGCTGTTTCTGAGGCTTGGTTGACCCCCGGGGGGCCCCCCGGGGGGCAATAAAGTTGACCCCGATTGCCCCGGAATGTCATCGTAATTCACCGGGGCGCTCATTGGGGTGCACCGACGGTGTCCCGTGCCCGCGGGGCGCCCCACCTTCTCCTGAGGGCTGTTTCTGAGGCTTGGTTGACCCCCGGGGGGCCCCCCGGGGGGCAATAAAGTTGACCCCGATTGCCCCGGAATGTCATCGTAATTCACCGGGGCGCTCATTGGGGTGCACCGACGGTGTCCCGTGCCCGCGGGGCGCCCCACCTTCTCCTGAGGGCTGTTTCTGAGGCTTGGTTGACCCCCGGGGGGCCCCCCGGGGGGCAATAAAGTTGACCCCGATTGCCCCGGAATGTCATCGTAATTCACCGGGGCGCTCATTGGGGTGCACCGACGGTGTCCCGTGCCCGCGGGGCGCCCCACCTTCTCCTGAGGGCTGTTTCTGAGGCTTGGTTGACCCCCGGGGGGCCCCCCGGGGGGCAATAAAGTTGACCCCGATTGCCCCGGAATGTCATCGTAATTCACCGGGGCGCTCATTGGGGTGCACCGACGGTGTCCCGTGCCCGCGGGGCGCCCCACCTTCTCCTGAGGGCTGTTTCTGAGGCTTGGTTGACCCCCGGGGGGCCCCCCGGGGGGCAATAAAGTTGACCCCGATTGCCCCGGAATGTCATCGTAATTCACCGGGGCGCTCATTGGGGTGCACCGACGGTGTCCCGTGCCCGCGGGGCGCCCCACCTTCTCCTGAGGGCTGTTTCTGAGGCTTGGTTGACCCCCGGGGGGCCCCCCGGGGGGCAATAAAGTTGACCCCGATTGCCCCGGAATGTCATCGTAATTCACCGGGGCGCTCATTGGGGTGCACCGACGGTGTCCCGTGCCCGCGGGGCGCCCCACCTTCTCCTGAGGGCTGTTTCTGAGGCTTGGTTGACCCCCGGGGGGCCCCCCGGGGGGCAATAAAGTTGACCCCGATTGCCCCGGAATGTCATCGTAATTCACCGGGGCGCTCATTGGGGTGCACCGACGGTGTCCCGTGCCCGCGGGGCGCCCCACCTTCTCCTGAGGGCTGTTTCTGAGGCTTGGTTGACCCCCGGGGGGCCCCCCGGGGGGCAATAAAGTTGACCCCGATTGCCCCGGAATGTCATCGTAATTCACCGGGGCGCTCATTGGGGTGCACCGACGGTGTCCCGTGCCCGCGGGGCGCCCCACCTTCTCCTGAGGGCTGTTTCTGAGGCTTGGTTGACCCCCGGGGGGCCCCCCGGGGGGCAATAAAGTTGACCCCGATTGCCCCGGAATGTCATCGTAATTCACCGGGGCGCTCATTGGGGTGCACCGACGGTGTCCCGTGCCCGCGGGGCGCCCCACCTTCTCCTGAGGGCTGTTTCTGAGGCTTGGTTGACCCCCGGGGGGCCCCCCGGGGGGCAATAAAGTTGACCCCGATTGCCCCGGAATGTCATCGTAATTCACCGGGGCGCTCATTGGGGTGCACCGACGGTGTCCCGTGCCCGCGGGGCGCCCCACCTTCTCCTGAGGGCTGTTTCTGAGGCTTGGTTGACCCCCGGGGGGCCCCCCGGGGGGCAATAAAGTTGACCCCGATTGCCCCGGAATGTCATCGTAATTCACCGGGGCGCTCATTGGGGTGCACCGACGGTGTCCCGTGCCCGCGGGGCGCCCCACCTTCTCCTGAGGGCTGTTTCTGAGGCTTGGTTGACCCCCGGGGGGCCCCCCGGGGGGCAATAAAGTTGACCCCGATTGCCCCGGAATGTCATCGTAATTCACCGGGGCGCTCATTGGGGTGCACCGACGGTGTCCCGTGCCCGCGGGGCGCCCCACCTTCTCCTGAGGGCTGTTTCTGAGGCTTGGTTGACCCCCGGGGGGCCCCCCGGGGGGCAATAAAGTTGACCCCGATTGCCCCGGAATGTCATCGTAATTCACCGGGGCGCTCATTGGGGTGCACCGACGGTGTCCCGTGCCCGCGGGGCGCCCCACCTTCTCCTGAGGGCTGTTTCTGAGGCTTGGTTGACCCCCGGGGGGCCCCCCGGGGGGCAATAAAGTTGACCCCGATTGCCCCGGAATGTCATCGTAATTCACCGGGGCGCTCATTGGGGTGCACCGACGGTGTCCCGTGCCCGCGGGGCGCCCCACCTTCTCCTGAGGGCTGTTTCTGAGGCTTGGTTGACCCCCGGGGGGCCCCCCGGGGGGCAATAAAGTTGACCCCGATTGCCCCGGAATGTCATCGTAATTCACCGGGGCGCTCATTGGGGTGCACCGACGGTGTCCCGTGCCCGCGGGGCGCCCCACCTTCTCCTGAGGGCTGTTTCTGAGGCTTGGTTGACCCCCGGGGGGCCCCCCGGGGGGCAATAAAGTTGACCCCGATTGCCCCGGAATGTCATCGTAATTCACCGGGGCGCTCATTGGGGTGCACCGACGGTGTCCCGTGCCCGCGGGGCGCCCCACCTTCTCCTGAGGGCTGTTTCTGAGGCTTGGTTGACCCCCGGGGGGCCCCCCGGGGGGCAATAAAGTTGACCCCGATTGCCCCGGAATGTCATCGTAATTCACCGGGGCGCTCATTGGGGTGCACCGACGGTGTCCCGTGCCCGCGGGGCGCCCCACCTTCTCCTGAGGGCTGTTTCTGAGGCTTGGTTGACCCCCGGGGGGCCCCCCGGGGGGCAATAAAGTTGACCCCGATTGCCCCGGAATGTCATCGTAATTCACCGGGGCGCTCATTGGGGTGCACCGACGGTGTCCCGTGCCCGCGGGGCGCCCCACCTTCTCCTGAGGGCTGTTTCTGAGGCTTGGTTGACCCCCGGGGGGCCCCCCGGGGGGCAATAAAGTTGACCCCGATTGCCCCGGAATGTCATCGTAATTCACCGGGGCGCTCATTGGGGTGCACCGACGGTGTCCCGTGCCCGCGGGGCGCCCCACCTTCTCCTGAGGGCTGTTTCTGAGGCTTGGTTGACCCCCGGGGGGCCCCCCGGGGGGCAATAAAGTTGACCCCGATTGCCCCGGAATGTCATCGTAATTCACCGGGGCGCTCATTGGGGTGCACCGACGGTGTCCCGTGCCCGCGGGGCGCCCCACCTTCTCCTGAGGGCTGTTTCTGAGGCTTGGTTGACCCCCGGGGGGCCCCCCGGGGGGCAATAAAGTTGACCCCGATTGCCCCGGAATGTCATCGTAATTCACCGGGGCGCTCATTGGGGTGCACCGACGGTGTCCCGTGCCCGCGGGGCGCCCCACCTTCTCCTGAGGGCTGTTTCTGAGGCTTGGTTGACCCCCGGGGGGCCCCCCGGGGGGCAATAAAGTTGACCCCGATTGCCCCGGAATGTCATCGTAATTCACCGGGGCGCTCATTGGGGTGCACCGACGGTGTCCCGTGCCCGCGGGGCGCCCCACCTTCTCCTGAGGGCTGTTTCTGAGGCTTGGTTGACCCCCGGGGGGCCCCCCGGGGGGCAATAAAGTTGACCCCGATTGCCCCGGAATGTCATCGTAATTCACCGGGGCGCTCATTGGGGTGCACCGACGGTGTCCCGTGCCCGCGGGGCGCCCCACCTTCTCCTGAGGGCTGTTTCTGAGGCTTGGTTGACCCCCGGGGGGCCCCCCGGGGGGCAATAAAGTTGACCCCGATTGCCCCGGAATGTCATCGTAATTCACCGGGGCGCTCATTGGGGTGCACCGACGGTGTCCCGTGCCCGCGGGGCGCCCCACCTTCTCCTGAGGGCTGTTTCTGAGGCTTGGTTGACCCCCGGGGGGCCCCCCGGGGGGCAATAAAGTTGACCCCGATTGCCCCGGAATGTCATCGTAATTCACCGGGGCGCTCATTGGGGTGCACCGACGGTGTCCCGTGCCCGCGGGGCGCCCCACCTTCTCCTGAGGGCTGTTTCTGAGGCTTGGTTGACCCCCGGGGGGCCCCCCGGGGGGCAATAAAGTTGACCCCGATTGCCCCGGAATGTCATCGTAATTCACCGGGGCGCTCATTGGGGTGCACCGACGGTGTCCCGTGCCCGCGGGGCGCCCCACCTTCTCCTGAGGGCTGTTTCTGAGGCTTGGTTGACCCCCGGGGGGCCCCCCGGGGGGCAATAAAGTTGACCCCGATTGCCCCGGAATGTCATCGTAATTCACCGGGGCGCTCATTGGGGTGCACCGACGGTGTCCCGTGCCCGCGGGGCGCCCCACCTTCTCCTGAGGGCTGTTTCTGAGGCTTGGTTGACCCCCGGGGGGCCCCCCGGGGGGCAATAAAGTTGACCCCGATTGCCCCGGAATGTCATCGTAATTCACCGGGGCGCTCATTGGGGTGCACCGACGGTGTCCCGTGCCCGCGGGGCGCCCCACCTTCTCCTGAGGGCTGTTTCTGAGGCTTGGTTGACCCCCGGGGGGCCCCCCGGGGGGCAATAAAGTTGACCCCGATTGCCCCGGAATGTCATCGTAATTCACCGGGGCGCTCATTGGGGTGCACCGACGGTGTCCCGTGCCCGCGGGGCGCCCCACCTTCTCCTGAGGGCTGTTTCTGAGGCTTGGTTGACCCCCGGGGGGCCCCCCGGGGGGCAATAAAGTTGACCCCGATTGCCCCGGAATGTCATCAATTCACCGGGGCGCTCATTGGGGTGCACCGACGGTGTCCCGTGCCCGCGGGGCGCCCCACCTTCTCCTGAGGGCTGTTTCTGAGGCTTGGTTGACCCCCGGGGGGCCCCCCGGGGGGCAATAAAGTTGACCCCGATTGCCCCGGAATGTCATCGTAATTCACCGGGGCGCTCATTGGGGTGCACCGACGGTGTCCCGTGCCCGCGGGGCGCCCCACCTTCTCCTGAGGGCTGTTTCTGAGGCTTGGTTGACCCCCGGGGGGCCCCCCGGGGGGCAATAAAGTTGACCCCGATTGCCCCGGAATGTCATCGTAATTCACCGGGGCGCTCATTGGGGTGCACCGACGGTGTCCCGTGCCCGCGGGGCGCCCCACCTTCTCCTGAGGGCTGTTTCTGAGGCTTGGTTGACCCCCGGGGGGCCCCCCGGGGGGCAATAAAGTTGACCCCGATTGCCCCGGAATGTCATCGTAATTCACCGGGGCGCTCATTGGGGTGCACCGACGGTGTCCCGTGCCCGCGGGGCGCCCCACCTTCTCCTGAGGGCTGTTTCTGAGGCTTGGTTGACCCCCGGGGGGCCCCCCGGGGGGCAATAAAGTTGACCCCGATTGCCCCGGAATGTCATCGTAATTCACCGGGGCGCTCATTGGGGTGCACCGACGGTGTCCCGTGCCCGCGGGGCGCCCCACCTTCTCCTGAGGGCTGTTTCTGAGGCTTGGTTGACCCCCGGGGGGCCCCCCGGGGGGCAATAAAGTTGACCCCGATTGCCCCGGAATGTCATCGTAATTCACCGGGGCGCTCATTGGGGTGCACCGACGGTGTCCCGTGCCCGCGGGGCGCCCCACCTTCTCCTGAGGGCTGTTTCTGAGGCTTGGTTGACCCCCGGGGGGCCCCCCGGGGGGCAATAAAGTTGACCCCGATTGCCCCGGAATGTCATCGTAATTCACCGGGGCGCTCATTGGGGTGCACCGACGGTGTCCCGTGCCCGCGGGGCGCCCCACCTTCTCCTGAGGGCTGTTTCTGAGGCTTGGTTGACCCCCGGGGGGCCCCCCGGGGGGCAATAAAGTTGACCCCGATTGCCCCGGAATGTCATCGTAATTCACCGGGGCGCTCATTGGGGTGCACCGACGGTGTCCCGTGCCCGCGGGGCGCCCCACCTTCTCCTGAGGGCTGTTTCTGAGGCTTGGTTGACCCCCGGGGGGCCCCCCGGGGGGCAATAAAGTTGACCCCGATTGCCCCGGAATGTCATCGTAATTCACCGGGGCGCTCATTGGGGTGCACCGACGGTGTCCCGTGCCCGCGGGGCGCCCCACCTTCTCCTGAGGGCTGTTTCTGAGGCTTGGTTGACCCCCGGGGGGCCCCCCGGGGGGCAATAAAGTTGACCCCGATTGCCCCGGAATGTCATCGTAATTCACCGGGGCGCTCATTGGGGTGCACCGACGGTGTCCCGTGCCCGCGGGGCGCCCCACCTTCTCCTGAGGGCTGTTTCTGAGGCTTGGTTGACCCCCGGGGGGCCCCCCGGGGGGCAATAAAGTTGACCCCGATTGCCCCGGAATGTCATCGTAATTCACCGGGGCGCTCATTGGGGTGCACCGACGGTGTCCCGTGCCCGCGGGGCGCCCCACCTTCTCCTGAGGGCTGTTTCTGAGGCTTGGTTGACCCCCGGGGGGCCCCCCGGGGGGCAATAAAGTTGACCCCGATTGCCCCGGAATGTCATCGTAATTCACCGGGGCGCTCATTGGGGTGCACCGACGGTGTCCCGTGCCCGCGGGGCGCCCCACCTTCTCCTGAGGGCTGTTTCTGAGGCTTGGTTGACCCCCGGGGGGCCCCCCGGGGGGCAATAAAGTTGACCCCGATTGCCCCGGAATGTCATCGTAATTCACCGGGGCGCTCATTGGGGTGCACCGACGGTGTCCCGTGCCCGCGGGGCGCCCCACCTTCTCCTGAGGGCTGTTTCTGAGGCTTGGTTGACCCCCGGGGGGCCCCCCGGGGGGCAATAAAGTTGACCCCGATTGCCCCGGAATGTCATCGTAATTCACCGGGGCGCTCATTGGGGTGCACCGACGGTGTCCCGTGCCCGCGGGGCGCCCCACCTTCTCCTGAGGGCTGTTTCTGAGGCTTGGTTGACCCCCGGGGGGCCCCCCGGGGGGCAATAAAGTTGACCCCGATTGCCCCGGAATGTCATCGTAATTCACCGGGGCGCTCATTGGGGTGCACCGACGGTGTCCCGTTCCCGCGGGGCGCCCCACCTTCTCCTGAGGGCTGTTTCTGAGGCTTGGTTGACCCCCGGGGGGCCCCCCGGGGGGCAATAAAGTTGACCCCGATTGCCCCGGAATGTCATCGTAATTCACCGGGGCGCTCATTGGGGTGCACCGACGGTGTCCCGTGCCCGCGGGGCGCCCCACCTTCTCCTGAGGGCTGTTTCTGAGGCTTGGTTGACCCCCGGGGGGCCCCCCGGGGGGCAATAAAGTTGACCCCGATTGCCCCGGAATGTCATCGTAATTCACCGGGGCGCTCATTGGGGTGCACCGACGGTGTCCCGTGCCCGCGGGGCGCCCCACCTTCTCCTGAGGGCTGTTTCTGAGGCTTGGTTGACCCCCGGGGGGCCCCCCGGGGGGCAATAAAGTTGACCCCGATTGCCTCGGAATGTCATCGTAATTCACCGGGGCGCTCATTGGGGTGCACCGACGGTGTCCCGTGCCCGCGGGGCGCCCCACCTTCTCCTGAGGGCTGTTTCTGAGGCTTGGTTGACCCCCGGGGGGCCCCCCGGGGGGCAATAAAGTTGACCCCGATTGCCCCGGAATGTCATCGTAATTCACCGGGGCGCTCATTGGGGTGCACCGACGGTGTCCCGTGCCCGCGGGGCGCCCCACCTTCTCCTGAGGGCTGTTTCTGAGGCTTGGTTGACCCCCGGGGGGCCCCCCGGGGGGCAATAAAGTTGACCCCGATTGCCCCGGAATGTCATCGTAATTCACCGGGGCGCTCATTGGGGTGCACCGACGGTGTCCCGTGCCCGCGGGGCGCCCCACCTTCTCCTGAGGGCTGTTTCTGAGGCTTGGTTGACCCCCGGGGGGCCCCCCGGGGGGCAATAAAGTTGACCCCGATTGCCCCGGAATGTCATCGTAATTCACCGGGGCGCTCATTGGGGTGCACCGACGGTGTCCCGTGCCCGCGGGGCGCCCCACCTTCTCCTGAGGGCTGTTTCTGAGGCTTGGTTGACCCCCGGGGGGCCCCCCGGGGGGCAATAAAGTTGACCCCGATTGCCCCGGAATGTCATCGTAATTCACCGGGGCGCTCATTGGGGTGCACCGACGGTGTCCCGTGCCCGCGGGGCGCCCCACCTTCTCCTGAGGGCTGTTTCTGAGGCTTGGTTGACCCCCGGGGGGCCCCCCGGGGGGCAATAAAGTTGACCCCGATTGCCCCGGAATGTCATCGTAATTCACCGGGGCGCTCATTGGGGTGCACCGACGGTGTCCCGTGCCCGCGGGGCGCCCCACCTTCTCCTGAGGGCTGTTTCTGAGGCTTGGTTGACCCCCGGGGGGCCCCCCGGGGGGCAATAAAGTTGACCCCGATTGCCCCGGAATGTCATCGTAATTCACCGGGGCGCTCATTGGGGTGCACCGACGGTGTCCCGTGCCCGCGGGGCGCCCCACCTTCTCCTGAGGGCTGTTTCTGAGGCTTGGTTGACCCCCGGGGGGCCCCCCGGGGGGCAATAAAGTTGACCCCGATTGCCCCGGAATGTCATCGTAATTCACCGGGGCGCTCATTGGGGTGCACCGACGGTGTCCCGTGCCCGCGGGGCGCCCCACCTTCTCCTGAGGGCTGTTTCTGAGGCTTGGTTGACCCCCGGGGGGCCCCCCGGGGGGCAATAAAGTTGACCCCGATTGCCCCGGAATGTCATCGTAATTCACCGGGGCGCTCATTGGGGTGCACCGACGGTGTCCCGTGCCCGCGGGGCGCCCCACCTTCTCCTGAGGGCTGTTTCTGAGGCTTGGTTGACCCCCGGGGGGCCCCCCGGGGGGCAATAAAGTTGACCCCGATTGCCCCGGAATGTCATCGTAATTCACCGGGGCGCTCATTGGGGTGCACCGACGGTGTCCCGTGCCCGCGGGGCGCCCCACCTTCTCCTGAGGGCTGTTTCTGAGGCTTGGTTGACCCCCGGGGGGCCCCCCGGGGGGCAATAAAGTTGACCCCGATTGCCCCGGAATGTCATCGTAATTCACCGGGGCGCTCATTGGGGTGCACCGACGGTGTCCCGTGCCCGCGGGGCGCCCCACCTTCTCCTGAGGGCTGTTTCTGAGGCTTGGTTGACCCCCGGGGGGCCCCCCGGGGGGCAATAAAGTTGACCCCGATTGCCCCGGAATGTCATCGTAATTCACCGGGGCGCTCATTGGGGTGCACCGACGGTGTCCCGTGCCCGCGGGGCGCCCCACCTTCTCCTGAGGGCTGTTTCTGAGGCTTGGTTGACCCCCGGGGGGCCCCCCGGGGGGCAATAAAGTTGACCCCGATTGCCCCGGAATGTCATCGTAATTCACCGGGGCGCTCATTGGGGTGCACCGACGGTGTCCCGTGCCCGCGGGGCGCCCCACCTTCTCCTGAGGGCTGTTTCTGAGGCTTGGTTGACCCCCGGGGGGCCCCCCGGGGGGCAATAAAGTTGACCCCGATTGCCCCGGAATGTCATCGTAATTCACCGGGGCGCTCATTGGGGTGCACCGACGGTGTCCCGTGCCCGCGGGGCGCCCCACCTTCTCCTGAGGGCTGTTTCTGAGGCTTGGTTGACCCCCGGGGGGCCCCCCGGGGGGCAATAAAGGTTGACCCCGATTGCCCCGGAATGTCATCGTAATTCACCGGGGCGCTCATTGGGGTGCACCGACGGTGTCCCGTGCCCGCGGGGCGCCCCACCTTCTCCTGAGGGCTGTTTCTGAGGCTTGGTTGACCCCCGGGGGGCCCCCCGGGGGGCAATAAAGTTGACCCCGATTGCCCCGGAATGTCATCGTAATTCACCGGGGCGCTCATTGGGGTGCACCGACGGTGTCCCGTGCCCGCGGGGCGCCCCACCTTCTCCTGAGGGCTGTTTCTGAGGCTTGGTTGACCCCCGGGGGGCCCCCCGGGGGGCAATAAAGTTGACCCCGATTGCCCCGGAATGTCATCGTAATTCACCGGGGCGCTCATTGGGGTGCACCGACGGTGTCCCGTGCCCGCGGGGCGCCCCACCTTCTCCTGAGGGCTGTTTCTGAGGCTTGGTTGACCCCCGGGGGGCCCCCCGGGGGGCAATAAAGTTGACCCCGATTGCCCCGGAATGTCATCGTAATTCACCGGGGCGCTCATTGGGGTGCACCGACGGTGTCCCGTGCCCGCGGGGCGCCCCACCTTCTCCTGAGGGCTGTTTCTGAGGCTTGGTTGACCCCCGGGGGCCCCCCGGGGGGCAATAAAGTTGACCCCGATTGCCCCGGAATGTCATCGTAATTCACCGGGGCGCTCATTGGGGTGCACCGACGGTGTCCCGTGCCCGCGGGGCGCCCCACCTTCTCCTGAGGGCTGTTTCTGAGGCTTGGTTGACCCCCGGGGGGCCCCCCGGGGGGCAATAAAGTTGACCCCGATTGCCCCGGAATGTCATCGTAATTCACCGGGGCGCTCATTGGGGTGCACCGACGGTGTCCCGTGCCCGCGGGGCGCCCCACCTTCTCCTGAGGGCTGTTTCTGAGGCTTGGTTGACCCCCGGGGGGCCCCCCGGGGGGCAATAAAGTTGACCCCGATTGCCCCGGAATGTCATCGTAATTCACCGGGGCGCTCATTGGGGTGCACCGACGGTGTCCCGTGCCCGCGGGGCGCCCCACCTTCTCCTGAGGGCTGTTTCTGAGGCTTGGTTGACCCCCGGGGGGCCCCCCGGGGGGCAATAAAGTTGACCCCGATTGCCCCGGAATGTCATCGTAATTCACCGGGGCGCTCATTGGGGTGCACCGACGGTGTCCCGTGCCCGCGGGGCGCCCCACCTTCTCCTGAGGGCTGTTTCTGAGGCTTGGTTGACCCCCGGGGGGCCCCCCGGGGGGCAATAAAGTTGACCCCGATTGCCCCGGAATGTCATCGTAATTCACCGGGGCGCTCATTGGGGTGCACCGACGGTGTCCCGTGCCCGCGGGGCGCCCCACCTTCTCCTGAGGGCTGTTTCTGAGGCTTGGTTGACCCCCGGGGGGCCCCCCGGGGGGCAATAAAGTTGACCCCGATTGCCCCGGAATGTCATCGTAATTCACCGGGGCGCTCATTGGGGTGCACCGACGGTGTCCCGTGCCCGCGGGGCGCCCCACCTTCTCCTGAGGGCTGTTTCTGAGGCTTGGTTGACCCCCGGGGGCCCCCCGGGGGGCAATAAAGTTGACCCCGATTGCCCCGGAATGTCATCGTAATTCACCGGGGCGCTCATTGGGGTGCACCGACGGTGTCCCGTGCCCGCGGGGCGCCCCACCTTCTCCTGAGGGCTGTTTCTGAGGCTTGGTTGACCCCCGGGGGGCCCCCCGGGGGGCAATAAAGTTGACCCCGATTGCCCCGGAATGTCATCGTAATTCACCGGGGCGCTCATTGGGGTGCACCGACGGTGTCCCGTGCCCGCGGGGCGCCCCACCTTCTCCTGAGGGCTGTTTCTGAGGCTTGGTTGACCCCCGGGGGGCCCCCCGGGGGGCAATAAAGTTGACCCCGATTGCCCCGGAATGTCATCGTAATTCACCGGGGCGCTCATTGGGGTGCACCGACGGTGTCCCGTGCCCGCGGGGCGCCCCACCTTCTCCTGAGGGCTGTTTCTGAGGCTTGGTTGACCCCCGGGGGGCCCCCCGGGGGGCAATAAAGTTGACCCCGATTGCCCCGGAATGTCATCGTAATTCACCGGGGCGCTCATTGGGGTGCACCGACGGTGTCCCGTGCCCGCGGGGCGCCCCACCTTCTCCTGAGGGCTGTTTCTGAGGCTTGGTTGACCCCCGGGGGGCCCCCCGGGGGGCAATAAAGTTGACCCCGATTGCCCCGGAATGTCATCGTAATTCACCGGGGCGCTCATTGGGGTGCACCGACGGTGTCCCGTGCCCGCGGGGCGCCCCACCTTCTCCTGAGGGCTGTTTCTGAGGCTTGGTTGACCCCCGGGGGGCCCCCCGGGGGGCAATAAAGTTGACCCCGATTGCCCCGGAATGTCATCGTAATTCACCGGGGCGCTCATTGGGGTGCACCGACGGTGTCCCGTGCCCGCGGGGCGCCCCACCTTCTCCTGAGGGCTGTTTCTGAGGCTTGGTTGACCCCCGGGGGGCCCCCCGGGGGGCAATAAAGTTGACCCCGATTGCCCCGGAATGTCATCGTAATTCACCGGGGCGCTCATTGGGGTGCACCGACGGTGTCCCGTGCCCGCGGGGCGCCCCACCTTCTCCTGAGGGCTGTTTCTGAGGCTTGGTTGACCCCCGGGGGGCCCCCCGGGGGGCAATAAAGTTGACCCCGATTGCCCCGGAATGTCATCGTAATTCACCGGGGCGCTCATTGGGGTGCACCGACGGTGTCCCGTGCCCGCGGGGCGCCCCACCTTCTCCTGAGGGCTGTTTCTGAGGCTTGGTTGACCCCCGGGGGGCCCCCCGGGGGGCAATAAAGTTGACCCCGATTGCCCCGGAATGTCATCGTAATTCACCGGGGCGCTCATTGGGGTGCACCGACGGTGTCCCGTGCCCGCGGGGCGCCCCACCTTCTCCTGAGGGCTGTTTCTGAGGCTTGGTTGACCCCCGGGGGGCCCCCCGGGGGGCAATAAAGTTGACCCCGATTGCCCCGGAATGTCATCGTAATTCACCGGGGCGCTCATTGGGGTGCACCGACGGTGTCCCGTGCCCGCGGGGCGCCCCACCTTCTCCTGAGGGCTGTTTCTGAGGCTTGGTTGACCCCCGGGGGGCCCCCCGGGGGGCAATAAAGTTGACCCCGATTGCCCCGGAATGTCATCGTAATTCACCGGGGCGCTCATTGGGGTGCACCGACGGTGTCCCGTGCCCGCGGGGCGCCCCACCTTCTCCTGAGGGCTGTTTCTGAGGCTTGGTTGACCCCCGGGGGGCCCCCCGGGGGGCAATAAAGTTGACCCCGATTGCCCCGGAATGTCATCGTAATTCACCGGGGCGCTCATTGGGGTGCACCGACGGTGTCCCGTGCCCGCGGGGCGCCCCACCTTCTCCTGAGGGCTGTTTCTGAGGCTTGGTTGACCCCCGGGGGGCCCCCCGGGGGGCAATAAAGTTGACCCCGATTGCCCCGGAATGTCATCGTAATTCACCGGGGCGCTCATTGGGGTGCACCGACGGTGTCCCGTGCCCGCGGGGCGCCCCACCTTCTCCTGAGGGCTGTTTCTGAGGCTTGGTTGACCCCCGGGGGGCCCCCCGGGGGGCAATAAAGTTGACCCCGATTGCCCCGGAATGTCATCGTAATTCACCGGGGCGCTCATTGGGGTGCACCGACGGTGTCCCGTGCCCGCGGGGCGCCCCACCTTCTCCTGAGGGCTGTTTCTGAGGCTTGGTTGACCCCCGGGGGGCCCCCCGGGGGGCAATAAAGTTGACCCCGATTGCCCCGGAATGTCATCGTAATTCACCGGGGCGCTCATTGGGGTGCACCGACGGTGTCCCGTGCCCGCGGGGCGCCCCACCTTCTCCTGAGGGCTGTTTCTGAGGCTTGGTTGACCCCCGGGGGGCCCCCCGGGGGGCAATAAAGTTGACCCCGATTGCCCCGGAATGTCATCGTAATTCACCGGGGCGCTCATTGGGGTGCACCGACGGTGTCCCGTGCCCGCGGGGCGCCCCACCTTCTCCTGAGGGCTGTTTCTGAGGCTTGGTTGACCCCCGGGGGGCCCCCCGGGGGGCAATAAAGTTGACCCCGATTGCCCCGGAATGTCATCGTAATTCACCGGGGCGCTCATTGGGGTGCACCGACGGTGTCCCGTGCCCGCGGGGCGCCCCACCTTCTCCTGAGGGCTGTTTCTGAGGCTTGGTTGACCCCCGGGGGGCCCCCCGGGGGGCAATAAAGTTGACCCCGATTGCCCCGGAATGTCATCGTAATTCACCGGGGCGCTCATTGGGGTGCACCGACGGTGTCCCGTGCCCGCGGGGCGCCCCACCTTCTCCTGAGGGCTGTTTCTGAGGCTTGGTTGACCCCCGGGGGGCCCCCCGGGGGGCAATAAAGTTGACCCCGATTGCCCCGGAATGTCATCGTAATTCACCGGGGCGCTCATTGGGGTGCACCGACGGTGTCCCGTGCCCGCGGGGCGCCCCACCTTCTCCTGAGGGCTGTTTCTGAGGCTTGGTTGACCCCCGGGGGGCCCCCCGGGGGGCAATAAAGTTGACCCCGATTGCCCCGGAATGTCATCGTAATTCACCGGGGCGCTCATTGGGGTGCACCGACGGTGTCCCGTGCCCGCGGGGCGCCCCACCTTCTCCTGAGGGCTGTTTCTGAGGCTTGGTTGACCCCCGGGGGGCCCCCCGGGGGGCAATAAAGTTGACCCCGATTGCCCCGGAATGTCATCGTAATTCACCGGGGCGCTCATTGGGGTGCACCGACGGTGTCCCGTGCCCGCGGGGCGCCCCACCTTCTCCTGAGGGCTGTTTCTGAGGCTTGGTTGACCCCCGGGGGGCCCCCCGGGGGGCAATAAAGTTGACCCCGATTGCCCCGGAATGTCATCGTAATTCACCGGGGCGCTCATTGGGGTGCACCGACGGTGTCCCGTGCCCGCGGGGCGCCCCACCTTCTCCTGAGGGCTGTTTCTGAGGCTTGGTTGACCCCCGGGGGGCCCCCCGGGGGGCAATAAAGTTGACCCCGATTGCCCCGGAATGTCATCGTAATTCACCGGGGCGCTCATTGGGGTGCACCGACGGTGTCCCGTGCCCGCGGGGCGCCCCACCTTCTCCTGAGGGCTGTTTCTGAGGCTTGGTTGACCCCCGGGGGGCCCCCCGGGGGGCAATAAAGTTGACCCCGATTGCCCCGGAATGTCATCGTAATTCACCGGGGCGCTCATTGGGGTGCACCGACGGTGTCCCGTGCCCGCGGGGCGCCCCACCTTCTCCTGAGGGCTGTTTCTGAGGCTTGGTTGACCCCCGGGGGGCCCCCCGGGGGGCAATAAAGTTGACCCCGATTGCCCCGGAATGTCATCGTAATTCACCGGGGCGCTCATTGGGGTGCACCGACGGTGTCCCGTGCCCGCGGGGCGCCCCACCTTCTCCTGAGGGCTGTTTCTGAGGCTTGGTTGACCCCCGGGGGGCCCCCCGGGGGGCAATAAAGTTGACCCCGATTGCCCCGGAATGTCATCGTAATTCACCGGGGCGCTCATTGGGGTGCACCGACGGTGTCCCGTGCCCGCGGGGCGCCCCACCTTCTCCTGAGGGCTGTTTCTGAGGCTTGGTTGACCCCCGGGGGGCCCCCCGGGGGGCAATAAAGTTGACCCCGATTGCCCCGGAATGTCATCGTAATTCACCGGGGCGCTCATTGGGGTGCACCGACGGTGTCCCGTGCCCGCGGGGCGCCCCACCTTCTCCTGAGGGCTGTTTCTGAGGCTTGGTTGACCCCCGGGGGGCCCCCCGGGGGGCAATAAAGTTGACCCCGATTGCCCCGGAATGTCATCGTAATTCACCGGGGCGCTCATTGGGGTGCACCGACGGTGTCCCGTGCCCGCGGGGCGCCCCACCTTCTCCTGAGGGCTGTTTCTGAGGCTTGGTTGACCCCCGGGGGGCCCCCCGGGGGGCAATAAAGTTGACCCCGATTGCCCCGGAATGTCATCGTAATTCACCGGGGCGCTCATTGGGGTGCACCGACGGTGTCCCGTGCCCGCGGGGCGCCCCACCTTCTCCTGAGGGCTGTTTCTGAGGCTTGGTTGACCCCCGGGGGGCCCCCCGGGGGGCAATAAAGTTGACCCCGATTGCCCCGGAATGTCATCGTAATTCACCGGGGCGCTCATTGGGGTGCACCGACGGTGTCCCGTGCCCGCGGGGCGCCCCACCTTCTCCTGAGGGCTGTTTCTGAGGCTTGGTTGACCCCCGGGGGGCCCCCCGGGGGGCAATAAAGTTGACCCCGATTGCCCCGGAATGTCATCGTAATTCACCGGGGCGCTCATTGGGGTGCACCGACGGTGTCCCGTGCCCGCGGGGCGCCCCACCTTCTCCTGAGGGCTGTTTCTGAGGCTTGGTTGACCCCCGGGGGGCCCCCCGGGGGGCAATAAAGTTGACCCCGATTGCCCCGGAATGTCATCGTAATTCACCGGGGCGCTCATTGGGGTGCACCGACGGTGTCCCGTGCCCGCGGGGCGCCCCACCTTCTCCTGAGGGCTGTTTCTGAGGCTTGGTTGACCCCCGGGGGGCCCCCCGGGGGGCAATAAAGTTGACCCCGATTGCCCCGGAATGTCATCGTAATTCACCGGGGCGCTCATTGGGGTGCACCGACGGTGTCCCGTGCCCGCGGGGCGCCCCACCTTCTCCTGAGGGCTGTTTCTGAGGCTTGGTTGACCCCCGGGGGGCCCCCCGGGGGGCAATAAAGTTGACCCCGATTGCCCCGGAATGTCATCGTAATTCACCGGGGCGCTCATTGGGGTGCACCGACGGTGTCCCGTGCCCGCGGGGCGCCCCACCTTCTCCTGAGGGCTGTTTCTGAGGCTTGGTTGACCCCCGGGGGGCCCCCCGGGGGGCAATAAAGTTGACCCCGATTGCCCCGGAATGTCATCGTAATTCACCGGGGCGCTCATTGGGGTGCACCGACGGTGTCCCGTGCCCGCGGGGCGCCCCACCTTCTCCTGAGGGCTGTTTCTGAGGCTTGGTTGACCCCCGGGGGGCCCCCCGGGGGGCAATAAAGTTGACCCCGATTGCCCCGGAATGTCATCGTAATTCACCGGGGCGCTCATTGGGGTGCACCGACGGTGTCCCGTGCCCGCGGGGCGCCCCACCTTCTCCTGAGGGCTGTTTCTGAGGCTTGGTTGACCCCCGGGGGGCCCCCCGGGGGGCAATAAAGTTGACCCCGATTGCCCCGGAATGTCATCGTAATTCACCGGGGCGCTCATTGGGGTGCACCGACGGTGTCCCGTGCCCGCGGGGCGCCCCACCTTCTCCTGAGGGCTGTTTCTGAGGCTTGGTTGACCCCCGGGGGGCCCCCCGGGGGGCAATAAAGTTGACCCCGATTGCCCCGGAATGTCATCGTAATTCACCGGGGCGCTCATTGGGGTGCACCGACGGTGTCCCGTGCCCGCGGGGCGCCCCACCTTCTCCTGAGGGCTGTTTCTGAGGCTTGGTTGACCCCCGGGGGGCCCCCCGGGGGGCAATAAAGTTGACCCCGATTGCCCCGGAATGTCATCGTAATTCACCGGGGCGCTCATTGGGGTGCACCGACGGTGTCCCGTGCCCGCGGGGCGCCCCACCTTCTCCTGAGGGCTGTTTCTGAGGCTTGGTTGACCCCCGGGGGGCCCCCCGGGGGGCAATAAAGTTGACCCCGATTGCCCCGGAATGTCATCGTAATTCACCGGGGCGCTCATTGGGGTGCACCGACGGTGTCCCGTGCCCGCGGGGCGCCCCACCTTCTCCTGAGGGCTGTTTCTGAGGCTTGGTTGACCCCCGGGGGGCCCCCCGGGGGGCAATAAAGTTGACCCCGATTGCCCCGGAATGTCATCGTAATTCACCGGGGCGCTCATTGGGGTGCACCGACGGTGTCCCGTGCCCGCGGGGCGCCCCACCTTCTCCTGAGGGCTGTTTCTGAGGCTTGGTTGACCCCCGGGGGGCCCCCCGGGGGGCAATAAAGTTGACCCCGATTGCCCCGGAATGTCATCGTAATTCACCGGGGCGCTCATTGGGGTGCACCGACGGTGTCCCGTGCCCGCGGGGCGCCCCACCTTCTCCTGAGGGCTGTTTCTGAGGCTTGGTTGACCCCCGGGGGGCCCCCCGGGGGGCAATAAAGTTGACCCCGATTGCCCCGGAATGTCATCGTAATTCACCGGGGCGCTCATTGGGGTGCACCGACGGTGTCCCGTGCCCGCGGGGCGCCCCACCTTCTCCTGAGGGCTGTTTCTGAGGCTTGGTTGACCCCCGGGGGGCCCCCCGGGGGGCAATAAAGTTGACCCCGATTGCCCCGGAATGTCATCGTAATTCACCGGGGCGCTCATTGGGGTGCACCGACGGTGTCCCGTGCCCGCGGGGCGCCCCACCTTCTCCTGAGGGCTGTTTCTGAGGCTTGGTTGACCCCCGGGGGGCCCCCCGGGGGGCAATAAAGTTGACCCCGATTGCCCCGGAATGTCATCGTAATTCACCGGGGCGCTCATTGGGGTGCACCGACGGTGTCCCGTGCCCGCGGGGCGCCCCACCTTCTCCTGAGGGCTGTTTCTGAGGCTTGGTTGACCCCCGGGGGGCCCCCCGGGGGGCAATAAAGTTGACCCCGATTGCCCCGGAATGTCATCGTAATTCACCGGGGCGCTCATTGGGGTGCACCGACGGTGTCCCGTGCCCGCGGGGCGCCCCACCTTCTCCTGAGGGCTGTTTCTGAGGCTTGGTTGACCCCCGGGGGGCCCCCCGGGGGGCAATAAAGTTGACCCCGATTGCCCCGGAATGTCATCGTAATTCACCGGGGCGCTCATTGGGGTGCACCGACGGTGTCCCGTGCCCGCGGGGCGCCCCACCTTCTCCTGAGGGCTGTTTCTGAGGCTTGGTTGACCCCCGGGGGGCCCCCCGGGGGGCAATAAAGTTGACCCCGATTGCCCCGGAATGTCATCGTAATTCACCGGGGCGCTCATTGGGGTGCACCGACGGTGTCCCGTGCCCGCGGGGCGCCCCACCTTCTCCTGAGGGCTGTTTCTGAGGCTTGGTTGACCCCCGGGGGGCCCCCCGGGGGGCAATAAAGTTGACCCCGATTGCCCCGGAATGTCATCGTAATTCACCGGGGCGCTCATTGGGGTGCACCGACGGTGTCCCGTGCCCGCGGGGCGCCCCACCTTCTCCTGAGGGCTGTTTCTGAGGCTTGGTTGACCCCCGGGGGGCCCCCCGGGGGGCAATAAAGTTGACCCCGATTGCCCCGGAATGTCATCGTAATTCACCGGGGCGCTCATTGGGGTGCACCGACGGTGTCCCGTGCCCGCGGGGCGCCCCACCTTCTCCTGAGGGCTGTTTCTGAGGCTTGGTTGACCCCCGGGGGGCCCCCCGGGGGGCAATAAAGTTGACCCCGATTGCCCCGGAATGTCATCGTAATTCACCGGGGCGCTCATTGGGGTGCACCGACGGTGTCCCGTGCCCGCGGGGCGCCCCACCTTCTCCTGAGGGCTGTTTCTGAGGCTTGGTTGACCCCCGGGGGGCCCCCCGGGGGGCAATAAAGTTGACCCCGATTGCCCCGGAATGTCATCGTAATTCACCGGGGCGCTCATTGGGGTGCACCGACGGTGTCCCGTGCCCGCGGGGCGCCCCACCTTCTCCTGAGGGCTGTTTCTGAGGCTTGGTTGACCCCCGGGGGGCCCCCCGGGGGGCAATAAAGTTGACCCCGATTGCCCCGGAATGTCATCGTAATTCACCGGGGCGCTCATTGGGGTGCACCGACGGTGTCCCGTGCCCGCGGGGCGCCCCACCTTCTCCTGAGGGCTGTTTCTGAGGCTTGGTTGACCCCCGGGGGGCCCCCCGGGGGGCAATAAAGTTGACCCCGATTGCCCCGGAATGTCATCGTAATTCACCGGGGCGCTCATTGGGGTGCACCGACGGTGTCCCGTGCCCGCGGGGCGCCCCACCTTCTCCTGAGGGCTGTTTCTGAGGCTTGGTTGACCCCCGGGGGGCCCCCCGGGGGGCAATAAAGTTGACCCCGATTGCCCCGGAATGTCATCGTAATTCACCGGGGCGCTCATTGGGGTGCACCGACGGTGTCCCGTGCCCGCGGGGCGCCCCACCTTCTCCTGAGGGCTGTTTCTGAGGCTTGGTTGACCCCCGGGGGGCCCCCCGGGGGGCAATAAAGTTGACCCCGATTGCCCCGGAATGTCATCGTAATTCACCGGGGCGCTCATTGGGGTGCACCGACGGTGTCCCGTGCCCGCGGGGCGCCCCACCTTCTCCTGAGGGCTGTTTCTGAGGCTTGGTTGACCCCCGGGGGGCCCCCCGGGGGGCAATAAAGTTGACCCCGATTGCCCCGGAATGTCATCGTAATTCACCGGGGCGCTCATTGGGGTGCACCGACGGTGTCCCGTGCCCGCGGGGCGCCCCACCTTCTCCTGAGGGCTGTTTCTGAGGCTTGGTTGACCCCCGGGGGGCCCCCCGGGGGGCAATAAAGTTGACCCCGATTGCCCCGGAATGTCATCGTAATTCACCGGGGCGCTCATTGGGGTGCACCGACGGTGTCCCGTGCCCGCGGGGCGCCCCACCTTCTCCTGAGGGCTGTTTCTGAGGCTTGGTTGACCCCCGGGGGGCCCCCCGGGGGGCAATAAAGTTGACCCCGATTGCCCCGGAATGTCATCGTAATTCACCGGGGCGCTCATTGGGGTGCACCGACGGTGTCCCGTGCCCGCGGGGCGCCCCACCTTCTCCTGAGGGCTGTTTCTGAGGCTTGGTTGACCCCCGGGGGGCCCCCCGGGGGGCAATAAAGTTGACCCCGATTGCCCCGGAATGTCATCGTAATTCACCGGGGCGCTCATTGGGGTGCACCGACGGTGTCCCGTGCCCGCGGGGCGCCCCACCTTCTCCTGAGGGCTGTTTCTGAGGCTTGGTTGACCCCCGGGGGGCCCCCCGGGGGGCAATAAAGTTGACCCCGATTGCCCCGGAATGTCATCGTAATTCACCGGGGCGCTCATTGGGGTGCACCGACGGTGTCCCGTGCCCGCGGGGCGCCCCACCTTCTCCTGAGGGCTGTTTCTGAGGCTTGGTTGACCCCCGGGGGGCCCCCCGGGGGGCAATAAAGTTGACCCCGATTGCCCCGGAATGTCATCGTAATTCACCGGGGCGCTCATTGGGGTGCACCGACGGTGTCCCGTGCCCGCGGGGCGCCCCACCTTCTCCTGAGGGCTGTTTCTGAGGCTTGGTTGACCCCCGGGGGGCCCCCCGGGGGGCAATAAAGTTGACCCCGATTGCCCCGGAATGTCATCGTAATTCACCGGGGCGCTCATTGGGGTGCACCGACGGTGTCCCGTGCCCGCGGGGCGCCCCACCTTCTCCTGAGGGCTGTTTCTGAGGCTTGGTTGACCCCCGGGGGGCCCCCCGGGGGGCAATAAAGTTGACCCCGATTGCCCCGGAATGTCATCGTAATTCACCGGGGCGCTCATTGGGGTGCACCGACGGTGTCCCGTGCCCGCGGGGCGCCCCACCTTCTCCTGAGGGCTGTTTCTGAGGCTTGGTTGACCCCCGGGGGGCCCCCCGGGGGGCAATAAAGTTGACCCCGATTGCCCCGGAATGTCATCGTAATTCACCGGGGCGCTCATTGGGGTGCACCGACGGTGTCCCGTGCCCGCGGGGCGCCCCACCTTCTCCTGAGGGCTGTTTCTGAGGCTTGGTTGACCCCCGGGGGGCCCCCCGGGGGGCAATAAAGTTGACCCCGATTGCCCCGGAATGTCATCGTAATTCACCGGGGCGCTCATTGGGGTGCACCGACGGTGTCCCGTGCCCGCGGGGCGCCCCACCTTCTCCTGAGGGCTGTTTCTGAGGCTTGGTTGACCCCCGGGGGGCCCCCCGGGGGGCAATAAAGTTGACCCCGATTGCCCCGGAATGTCATCGTAATTCACCGGGGCGCTCATTGGGGTGCACCGACGGTGTCCCGTGCCCGCGGGGCGCCCCACCTTCTCCTGAGGGCTGTTTCTGAGGCTTGGTTGACCCCCGGGGGGCCCCCCGGGGGGCAATAAAGTTGACCCCGATTGCCCCGGAATGTCATCGTAATTCACCGGGGCGCTCATTGGGGTGCACCGACGGTGTCCCGTGCCCGCGGGGCGCCCCACCTTCTCCTGAGGGCTGTTTCTGAGGCTTGGTTGACCCCCGGGGGGCCCCCCGGGGGGCAATAAAGTTGACCCCGATTGCCCCGGAATGTCATCGTAATTCACCGGGGCGCTCATTGGGGTGCACCGACGGTGTCCCGTGCCCGCGGGGCGCCCCACCTTCTCCTGAGGGCTGTTTCTGAGGCTTGGTTGACCCCCGGGGGGCCCCCCGGGGGGCAATAAAGTTGACCCCGATTGCCCCGGAATGTCATCGTAATTCACCGGGGCGCTCATTGGGGTGCACCGACGGTGTCCCGTGCCCGCGGGGCGCCCCACCTTCTCCTGAGGGCTGTTTCTGAGGCTTGGTTGACCCCCGGGGGGCCCCCCGGGGGGCAATAAAGTTGACCCCGATTGCCCCGGAATGTCATCGTAATTCACCGGGGCGCTCATTGGGGTGCACCGACGGTGTCCCGTGCCCGCGGGGCGCCCCACCTTCTCCTGAGGGCTGTTTCTGAGGCTTGGTTGACCCCCGGGGGGCCCCCCGGGGGGCAATAAAGTTGACCCCGATTGCCCCGGAATGTCATCGTAATTCACCGGGGCGCTCATTGGGGTGCACCGACGGTGTCCCGTGCCCGCGGGGCGCCCCACCTTCTCCTGAGGGCTGTTTCTGAGGCTTGGTTGACCCCCGGGGGGCCCCCCGGGGGGCAATAAAGTTGACCCCGATTGCCCCGGAATGTCATCGTAATTCACCGGGGCGCTCATTGGGGTGCACCGACGGTGTCCCGTGCCCGCGGGGCGCCCCACCTTCTCCTGAGGGCTGTTTCTGAGGCTTGGTTGACCCCCGGGGGGCCCCCCGGGGGGCAATAAAGTTGACCCCGATTGCCCCGGAATGTCATCGTAATTCACCGGGGCGCTCATTGGGGTGCACCGACGGTGTCCCGTGCCCGCGGGGCGCCCCACCTTCTCCTGAGGGCTGTTTCTGAGGCTTGGTTGACCCCCGGGGGGCCCCCCGGGGGGCAATAAAGTTGACCCCGATTGCCCCGGAATGTCATCGTAATTCACCGGGGCGCTCATTGGGGTGCACCGACGGTGTCCCGTGCCCGCGGGGCGCCCCACCTTCTCCTGAGGGCTGTTTCTGAGGCTTGGTTGACCCCCGGGGGGCCCCCCGGGGGGCAATAAAGTTGACCCCGATTGCCCCGGAATGTCATCGTAATTCACCGGGGCGCTCATTGGGGTGCACCGACGGTGTCCCGTGCCCGCGGGGCGCCCCACCTTCTCCTGAGGGCTGTTTCTGAGGCTTGGTTGACCCCCGGGGGGCCCCCCGGGGGGCAATAAAGTTGACCCCGATTGCCCCGGAATGTCATCGTAATTCACCGGGGCGCTCATTGGGGTGCACCGACGGTGTCCCGTGCCCGCGGGGCGCCCCACCTTCTCCTGAGGGCTGTTTCTGAGGCTTGGTTGACCCCCGGGGGGCCCCCCGGGGGGCAATAAAGTTGACCCCGATTGCCCCGGAATGTCATCGTAATTCACCGGGGCGCTCATTGGGGTGCACCGACGGTGTCCCGTGCCCGCGGGGCGCCCCACCTTCTCCTGAGGGCTGTTTCTGAGGCTTGGTTGACCCCCGGGGGGCCCCCCGGGGGGCAATAAAGTTGACCCCGATTGCCCCGGAATGTCATCGTAATTCACCGGGGCGCTCATTGGGGTGCACCGACGGTGTCCCGTGCCCGCGGGGCGCCCCACCTTCTCCTGAGGGCTGTTTCTGAGGCTTGGTTGACCCCCGGGGGGCCCCCCGGGGGGCAATAAAGTTGACCCCGATTGCCCCGGAATGTCATCGTAATTCACCGGGGCGCTCATTGGGGTGCACCGACGGTGTCCCGTGCCCGCGGGGCGCCCCACCTTCTCCTGAGGGCTGTTTCTGAGGCTTGGTTGACCCCCGGGGGGCCCCCCGGGGGGCAATAAAGTTGACACCCGATTGCCCCGGAATGTCATC
>CAUYWK010000018.1:0-44522 GCA_963576725.1 Azorinus chamasolen | reverse complement strand
AAACAAGAGGGCCATGAGGCCCTGAAGCGCTCACCTGAGATAACCCAAGGGGCGGGGCCATTTTTGACCAAGAAGTCATCATTTGTACAACATTGGTGGAGAACAACAAGACAGTATGCCATTAATTAAAGGTCTAAGCCTGATGGTTTCAGAGAAAAATAATATTTCATATTTTTCCCATGAAAAACTGATAAGCCCCAAGGCAGGGCCAAGTTTCGCCCAGAGGCCGGGGTCGTAAGTTGAACATTCTTGGCAGAGGACCACAAGCCAAGCTACATATTTGTATAGGACCATTTTATCATGTTACATACCAAACATCAAAGGTCTAGGCCTTACAGTTTCAGAAGATTTTTAAAGATTTTCCTATTGAAAAACTGATAAGCCCTTGGGCGGGGCCATTTTTGGCCCAGGGGTCATAATTTGAACAATATTTGTAGAGGACCATTACATCATGCTACATTCCAAATATCAAAGGTATAGGCCTAACAGTTTCAGACAAAAAGATTTTTAAAGATTTTCCTATGAAAAACTGATAAGCCCTTGGGCGGGGCCATTTTCAGCCCAGGGTCATAATTTGAACAATCTTTGTAGAGGACCATTAGACCATGCTACATGCCAAATATCAAAGGTCTAGGCCTTACAGTTTCAGAGAAAAGATTTTCCTATGAAAAACTGATAAGCCCTTGGGCGGGGCCATTTTTGGCCCAGGGGTCATAATTTGAACAATCTTTGTAGAGGACCATTAGATCACGCTACGTACCAAATATTAAAGGTCTAGGCCTTACAGTTTCAGAGAAGAAGATTTTTAAAGATTTTCCTATGAAAAACTGATAAGCCCTTGGGCGGGCCATTTTTGGCCCGGGGGTCATAATTTGAACAATCTTTGTAGAAGACCATTAGATCATGCTACATACCAAATATCAAAAGTCTATGCCTTACAGTTTCAGAGAAGAAGATTTTTAAAGATTTTCCTATGAAAAACTGATAAGCCCTTGGGCGGGGCCATTTTTGGCCCGGGGGTCATAATTTGAACAATCTTTGTAGAAGACCATTAGATCATGCTACATACCAAATAGCAAAGGTCTAGGCCTTACAGTTTCAGAGGAGAAGATTTTTAAAGATTTTCCTATGAAAAACTGATAAGCCCTTGGGCGGGGCCATTTTTGGCCCGGGGGTCATAATTTGAACAATCTTTGTAGAGGACCATAAGATCATGCTACATGCCAAATATCAAAAGTGTAGGCCTTACAGTTTCAGAGAAGAAGATTTTTAAAGATATTCCTATGACAAACTGATAAGCCCTAGGGCGGGGCCATTTTTGGCCCGGGGGTCATAATGTGAACAATATTTCGTTCCCCCTAACCACTGTTGCTTCTGACAAATTTTGGTTAAATTCGGGTCAGTAGTTTCAGAGGAGATGTCGTTTGAAAATGTGGACGGACGACGGACGCCGGACGACGGACGCCGGACACCGGACGCCGGACGCCCGACACCGGACGCTGGACGGATCGCGGTCACAATAACTCACCTGAGCCTTTGGCTCAGGTGAGCTAAAAAACTGATAAGCCCTTGGGCGGGGCCATTTTTGGCCCGGGGGTCATAGTTTGAACAATTTTTGTAGAGGACCATTAGATCATGCTACATGCCAAATATCAAAGGTCTAGGCCTTACAGTTTCAGAGAAGAAGGTTTTTAAAGATTTTCTATGAAAAACTGATAAGCCATTGGGCGGGGCCATTTTTGGCCTGGGGGTCATAATTTGAACAATCTTTGTAGAGGACCATTAGATCATGCTACATGCCAAATATCAAAGGTCTAGGCCTTACAGTTTCAGAGAAGAAGGTTTTTAAAGATTTTCCAATGACAAACTGATAAGCCCTTGGGCGGGGCCATTTTTAGCCCGGGGGTCATAATTTGAACAATCTTTGTAGAGGACCATAAGATCATGCTACATGCCAAATATCAAAGGTCTATGCCTTACAGTTTCAGAGAAGATTTTTAAAAAATTTCCTATGAAAAACTGATAAGCCCCGGGGCGGGGCCATTTTTGGCCCGGGGGTCATAATTTGAACAATTTTTGTAGAGGACCATAAGATCATGCTACGTACTAAATATCAAAGGTCTAGGCCTTACAGTTTCAGAGAAGAAGATTTTTAAAGATTTTCATATGAAAAACTGATAAGCCATTGGGCGGGGCCATTTTTGGCCCAGGGGTCATAATTTGAACAAATTTTGTAGAGGACCATTAGATCATGCAACATACCAAATATCAAAGGTCTAGGCCTTACAGTTTCAGAGAAGAAGATTTTTAAATAATTTCCTATGAAAAATTGATAAGCCCCGGGGCGGGGCCATTTTTGGCCCGGGGGTCATAATTTGAACAATTTTTGTAGAGGACCATAAGATCATGCTACATACTAAATATTAAAGGTCTAGGCCTTACAGTCTCAGAGAAGAAGATTTTTTAAAATTTTCCTATGAAAAACTGATAAGCCCTTGGGCGGGGCCATTTTTGGCCCGGGGGTCATAATGTGAACACCATTTTGTTCCCCCTAGCCACTAATGCTTCTGACAAAATTTGGTTAAAATCGGGTCAGCAGTTTCAGAGTAGATGTCGTTTGAAAATGTGGACGGACGCCGGACGACGGACGCCGGACGCCGGACACCGGACGACGGACGACGGACAAATAGCGGTCAAAATAGCTCATCCTGAGCCTTTGGCTCAGGTGAGCTAAAAATGCAGAAGGAATAATTCACGACAATATGCATATCTATATATTGTGTTCTTACTACATACAAGGTTTTATGAAATTCTGATTAACAGTTTAAGAGGAGTTGAGCTTACAAGCAGAGGGTCAAAAGACCTAGTGATTTCTAAGTTGAAAGGGGCATAACTCCGAGAAAAAAGGCAGAAGGAATAATTCACGACAATATGCATATCTATATATTGCTTCCTTGCTACATGCAAGGTTTTATGAAAATCTGCAGAACAGTTTCCAACGAGTTGCACTTACAAGATTGGCAGCCGTCCGTCCGTTTGCCCGCCGTACATCACCATTTCAATAACCAGATTTTCCGTGGAAAACCCGGTTAATAAAACCAGTCTACAGTAGCTATATAAAGTGTCAAAACTCACACTTGACTAATCCTCATATATCTATTTGTCTGAAGTTTTCAATATCAAAGCCTGTAATACAATACATAGACGACCAAGCCGGAATTCTACTTCATAACTTTTATTATACGAGTATAACAGCTCCTCAACATTCTCCCGGTCTCCTACTCTCTCTCTTCCCTGTCTCCCAGAATGCACAAAACATCTCATATTTATACTAACTAAAACCATAATTATCATCACTGCCACCGCCTGGATGACAGCTCTGAACTCTCAATACACATACATATGACATCTGAATAATAGGTCTCGACAAACATACATGCGTCCCTGTCCACCCAATACACGAAATGCACTCAAACCTTTAACCCGTACTCTCAACCTTTTACACGCTAACTTACATTCAAGTCTCTCTCATACCCTTATCCTGCTAACACCCTCTAACACACCCTTGCATTACAGAAAGGATAATCAATCTAAAAAAAATAATTAAAAAAAAAGATATATACCTCACATAATGTAACAGCGAAATATTAATAAGTCTAGCTGAAATAAAAATGCAGTAGATGTGGGTTCAAACACATCCCTACTCAAAGTATCTATAAGTCAACACCAAGTGTCTACCAAAATCAGGAGTCAATATAGCAACATATTAAAGAATAGAATATAAACATATTTTTATAGATCGATACCCTATACGTTTTCTTCCGAAATTCTATTTCATGCTAGTTCCATTGTTTGGAGATTTGTATTACACGAATGATTAATAAGGCTGAACTTTGCTAACTCGGGTGGCGAGTAGACTCTGTTGATACATTCACTATTTAATCACTAGATTTGTTTCCGAGGGTAGATTAACACTATATAATATTACACTTGTAGATCATTTATCACAATAGATAACTAGATTTAATTGTTTGACGTTGATATTATCTTTTAAAAAGAATTTCGATGATGCAGATTTCCGATGGTAGTTCTGTAGAGAGTGAGGTTATTTCTCCTGGGTTTGTCGATTCATTTGACATGTAGATTAGTGTTCGAAGTTCAAGTCTTATCCAAGGTTATTACGATGTCCGGTTTCGAAGTCCAATGTAAGGTTCAATTCCCCGAAGAAAAATTAATCGATTGCTCCATCCGAGTCCTTTAATCTGTAGACCATTCCCCTCCAACGAATCCTGAGTGATCGAGCTATGCGCAGGTCTTCAGTATGGATTTCGACCATTACCATGACGTGTAGATATCGATGTATGGAAAGAATCCACAGCCTATCGTATTTGACTTGATAAACTTATGTCGTAATGTCCATATTACGGATGAAAATGTGTATCTCCGAATAAGTGTTTAAAGTTTGCAACAGATCCGTTTCCGTGAATATATATCAGAAGCATACTGACACTTTAGCTGATAAGTTAGTTTTCGCAGTACTTGTCCAACCTATGTTCACACGTAGGTGTCAGAATTTGACGCTGATGTCCGCACTTGACGGCTCATTAGCCATACGTCTGATAGTTATATTATGAAAATCATGTTGTCGATAGTCTTTGTATTAACACGATATAGTGTCACCAGGCTGTTACGGCAATGTTGGATGCTGGATATACGCTGCTTATGACGGCACGCTGACGTGAATTCTACTTTACACAACTCAACCTTTATTGCGACAAAATGACCCTCAACAAGTTGCACATGTCTACTCTTTAAATTTACGCATTATTCTTAAATGTTAACCTCATACAATTCTATTATTCAATAATCTTAAAACCAATAAATGTTACAAGATGAGTTGCCAAGTTTTACAGTCTATTTTGAATAGAAATTTTGCTCTTACTTTCGAAATACTCATCGTTCTGTATTGTTAGGGTGTTGTTGTTTTTATCACTTAATTGATTAGATCTTTAGTCTGCTATACGAACACACGAATTGTATCAAATATTCATAAACTACATTAGTTATACCCCATTGCATACTGCAATTCATTTTATTTTAAAATATATACGCAAGAATAGACACAAATTCAAGAAACAAATATACCTAAACCCATTTTACACGACGTCAATGAACAAAACAAATGAAAACAAAACCGTTTTGTATTTACAACTTAGGCCTATACTTTATAACAATTCTATCTCTATAATCACAGCCGCCGAGGCTTAATATCTTATATTTCCACATCTCGTGAAATATATCAATTAGAGTTATCGTTAATCTCTTCTCTAATTTCATTCAACAGCATACATTTATATTTCCACATCTCGTGAAATACGTCAAATTAGAGTTATCGTTAATATCTTCTCTAATTTCATTCAAAAATATATATAAACCCCTTTCTTATATCAATAATACTATTAAAACTGTAAACTGCGATCAATATTTGCAGTATATCGTATGCAGATATATTCACACTCTTACAAGGAAAAACACGCACACACACCAAAAAAACCCCAACAATTTAACCAGTAATACCTTATTTGCTTTATAACATATTAAATGCATATTGCCTCTACTTTTCTGCCATACTTATTTCAATCGTAACCACATTCACCATGAGTTATTCACTCAATAACGTATCTTTGGACTAAAAGCTACTCGCTGATCCACTATACGAACTTATTTCGAATTTCCAGGTTACCTGTATCTCACTATTCTTATTCAATTAAAACGCATTGCTACCCGCAATCATTGCTACTTGCAATATAAAAATAACGTCCCTTTTAAAGTATATTCACCTAGTTATTCACTGGTGTTAGGCATAGCTCTTGCTACATATATCCTAACACATGGCTGAAGCACTTAAAAGGACAACAAAACATTCTCTCTAATCGCAGAATACCTAATCGCAGACTAATATGGAAGCAACAAACAACAAAATAAACAACAGTGCATTATAATACGCACTAAAACTGTACAATCACCATTCCCATAGTTTCTTTGTGGTTTTCTTTTCGAATTTTCTCTTTTTATTCTATTTTATGTTTTTTAAGCTACAGTCACTTTATCAACATGTCTTGACCAGATTGTTGCAGCCATACCCTGCGGCGGTTTATATACTGATATTAAAGTTTTCAGTCCCATTTCTGATGATTAAACTAAATGACAGTTTGATATATCGCTTTTTAGAATTATCAAGTTTCATGTATACTATTACATTTTGCAAAAACTTTGTCAAATTTAGTTGAACTGATTTTGTTTTTTTGATAGGATGTGCACGCTCCAAATGAATTAACATTTCTGTTGTGGCATAAATTAACTGCTGAAACGGAACTATTTAATGCCCTAATTTGCCTTGATCCTAATTTGATTAAACACGATTTACCGGTAGTTACTTTCTTATTTTATGAAAAATTATTAACTGTCCCGCTTTGAAAAATACCCATTTGCCACTTATTGATAGAATCAATTTCCATATGTTACATTTATGCTATAAATTTCAGTACAATTAATATATTAACCGAATTTGGCAATTCATGTTGTTTTTGTAAACACGTATCAGTTTGTTTGCAGCTGAAATTATCAAAACAGGAACAATTTACTGAAACAATTGTGCAATCTACCTTGTTGGCCATGGTCACAACTCAAGTTAAGCGTGATAGCAAAAATTCACTAACCTGTTTCCTTTTCTCCTTCGTATAGTTTACTTCAATTCGATCGCTGGTCACTGGCACCAAATTTTACGTCAGTGTAATACAATACATAGACGACCAAGCCGGAATTCTACTTCATAACTTTTATTATACGAGTATAACAGCTCCTCAACATTCTCCCGGTCTCCTACTCTCTCTCTTCCCTGTCTCCCAGAATGCACAAAACATCTCATATTTATACTAACTAAAACCATAATTATCATCACTGCCACCGCCTGGATGACAGCTCTGAACTCTCAATACACATACATATGACATCTGAATAATAGGTCTCGACAAACATACATGCGTCCCTGTCCACCCAATACACGAAATGCACTCAAACCTTTAACCCGTACTCTCAACCTTTTACACGCTAACTTACATTCAAGTCTCTCTCATACCCTTATCCTGCTAACACCCTCTAACACACCCTTGCATTACAAGCCTTGTATACATTTAACTCTTCAAGCATGCGGAACAATGGCATTAAATATATTAAAACACATGCAGATTAGACCAGTGGATATATTGTGGTACATAGAGCATAGATCTGTTCTTGTCTTGGTGTGTCATGGTATAAAGCTTAAACTAAAGTGAAATGTAAATTGTAGTATGTCATGATCGCCAGATAAAATGTAAACAATGAAATATCGTACAAGTGGTAAAAACTCGTATATGCATGAGGTGAACAAAACTTGGTACAAAAATATCGTACATTTAAAACAGCATCATACCAGATGATAGAATAGTTTTATCAATGGTAGAATAAATAAAGTTTAATCGATTAGTTTGTGTTGTTTTAATACCAGAATATAAACCTTATTCGTCACATAAAGGTGCATTCATAAAAGTAATCAGTTTTTTGCTTCACCTGAAAAGTAACAATTTTTATTATACGAGGTTTTGTTAGCACAGCGAAGATATGGTCGCTGTAGGCAGATTCTGCAGAAGTTGCTGACACAGGCGTGCGGCTCATGAAATATGTCTAAATAATTTAAAATGTCCCTAAATTGACATTTTGTAACATTTGGAGCCGAAAAATAAAGTATTGGGTGTTTTGAGACAAAGCTGAAATTTCGTGTATTCTATATTAAAGAAAGGTTGTGAAATTTCGTATACTCTCTATTAGAGCCTTTCTCTAATATAGAATACAGCTTTTATCTCTCAACACCCAAAACTTAATTTTTTCAGCTCCAATTGTTACAAAACGTCAATTTAGGAACATTTTAAATTATTTTAAATAGGTATATTTCATGAGCCAAACCTAAGTCTTCAGCGAGCAAGACAATTGTCATTCACCAGTTTTAAGTCCTTGCAGAAGTGAGACTAAGTTTCAATTTTTATAATTGTTTAAAAAAAATGAAAACAAAAATAAAAATTTCATTTAAAGCCTGTTTCGAAAAGTCATAAATTTGTTTCAAGTTTCAACAGAGTACATGTACTGTTGCCATATTGGTAGCCTAAAACGGAAGTGCGAGTGTGAACCTATTGTGGCTATCAGGATTAACAGCAAATGGTAAATGTGATATTTTGAGTGACATTATTTGTTTTAATTATATTTTGCTTGTGTTGGGACCTAGTAATTTACAGTTGCGCACAATTCATGACTTTTGGCATAACCTACACTGTTTCGGCATAATTGGTTTTGACATCACGAAAGCAACCAAAACTAAACATGACTATGAATGATGAAAAAATCAATGAAGAATGATAACTGGGTTATTTTAATGAAAAATAAGCTTCTTCTACTTCTACTTCATAATCGGCCGCCTTCAACTAGATGAAGATTACGCCAATATACTAGGTGTGCACTGGATGCATCAGGAAGTGACTATATATATATACATATACAATTTTTTATTTTATTTTTTTATTATTATTTTTTCCATTCCATGATTCATCAGTTTATGAATAAAACTATGTACAGGTTAGTAAATGATCAGTATAGTGCTGACAAGGCTGCCTTGAACTATTATGTGGTTTCGCTCATGACAATGTAGACTGTGGTAGACTGTTCCAGTTTCTAATAGTACGGGGAAAGAAGGATTGCTGTCGTGTCTGGGTTCTACAAGAAGGAATTTGGTAGGAAAGATATATAGTGTGAGTTTCTGGAGTGCCCGATAGGTGGAATGAGTCTGTCTGTTCTTGGGACTGCAAAGGAATCCAAGTGTCTTGTTCGCCTTGTTACAGATGTTATTAACATGGCTCTCCCATTTTAGATCGGATTAAATGGTGATACCTAAGTATTTTGCTCTATTCACATGTTCAAGTTTGTGTCCATGCAGTGACAACTGGCAGTGTGTATGTGTGTTTGATAGGTTGTGTGACTGTCAAATGATTTGAACTATGGTATGTCTAAACTATATCTATTTTAAGAAACAAAACAGATGAAAGTTTCCACGCAAAATTAACTTCAGATAAATATTGTATACTTGATGTACTAAAAATCGTACATTTATTTCCTCCTCGTAGTCGTACGAAACATCTTGCCAAGAGTTCGGGGGCGAAATCTTCATGGCCGAATGTTTGCAAAATTAAAACTTGTCTAATTTGCTCTCCTGAATACTGTAAACTTTTCAAAAATATCAAGAAGTAAATAAAAAATATATAGACAATGTAAATCGCTCAAACGCTTGTCGAATATGCTGAATTAATTGGTAACTGGTGATTTTTGAAAACGAAAGTAGGCTGAGGAAACGAGTTTGTGCGAAGTGAATACCTTTCGTGCGGCTTAAAGTATCCTTTATTGGCAACACAATATTTACCAAATCCGTTTATTAGTTGTTGCTTTCAACTGCAATCAGTGGCTAAAATTATTTAACCTTCTAATGTGGTAGAAAATGGTTTGCTTTTACAAACAGTCCATCCCACACTTTCGATAGAAAGGGAAGCAACCCGGAAGTATATCTTTAGGGACCGTTTCAAATGGGTTGACTAAATCCGAATTTGAACAAAGATATGAAATGGAAACACAGTAGATGGTTTGGGGTTGTTGTTGGTGTTTTTTTCAAAACTGAATTCATATTCGTAAACCTAATATAAAAACAAATTACAAAATTTGAAACAGAAAATTTGAAAAATAATTTTTTTTCAACGATTTACATATTTGCCCCCTACTCTTTTTCGGTGGTACTAAAACAGAGACAACAAGTGTCAACTAGAGACAACTAACTTAAAAAAGCGTTTTAGGGCATCATTTATATATAAACAGCCATATATAGTAATATTATACTGTAATAAATGAATAAAAATATTTAAATGTTCGAAATATTGCCTTAGATTGCATTTAGAACCCGAATTATAGCAACGGGATGACACCGACACCGGCCGACCCAGAGTCAACAAAGCCAACTCGATAAATATCGGGTTACTGTGGTTAATATAGTAGGGTTATTCTCAATATTAGTTGGTAAAGGCATTCTAAATGATTATAAGAATTTTTAAATGTAAAAATATGCGATGTAAACGTTTAAAATGGGATATTTTACAACCGTGTTTTAAATTAGTGTTGGCGTGAGATTTAGATAGTCATGACATTCGCACTTTCGCACATAGCTTGCCAAACCACTTTTTCACAAGTTGTTTCCCTACTATTTCTGATTGATTTGTGCTGGCGAATGCTATAAACGATTCAGTTAATCTGCTTCAACGGAAAACTGCACATGTTAATTTTATGACAAACAGCGCGTATCTTGATCAATCAGCTGCCTGATTTAGATGTACTCTGTTAGCATAGGCTAGTATCTTTTATTAACGTAATAAAAAAACAGATGTTGACCAGGTTTCATTGTATATGGATGTTATCATGGTATTTTGCCATAGTACGTCATATCCGATTTACGTGTATTCGCCGTACATTCCATAGTATGCTTGATGAATGAATGAGTTGTATAACACCTATTCTCGATAAGTAGGTGCAAAACACTGGTGTGCAAAACTAAAAATCGAAAGTGTCCATAAAGCTTTTATTCATGAAAATAATAATACTTTGACCTTTTGTCAATGTCAGGAAACTGTGTATTACATCATGAAAAAATATTTTTACATCAAAGTACAAAAATGAGTCATGCAGGAAATACCACATACAGAACAAACACTCGCCCGAACAGCAACACAAGGAAACAGCAAATGTACATGGGTAGAAAAAACAACAAGAGACGCACAAAGACAAAACAAACATACAATAGGAGGAAGATGGAAGTACCGCCTTGGAACGGTCAGTGACAAAAGTCACCGGGGGTTTAAACCGGTTTATGGGCGCCCAACCTCACCCTTATTCCATCCCCACCAGCCGAAAAGTAGTCACTTTTGCATCCTAGAGTACAACCAAAAATGTCCGTTACTTCTAACACACTGCTTTCAAAAATAGGTTTTGGAACATGTTGACTTGTTCAACAGTAAGAAAGTTGTCATTTTCTAGCGAAAGAACTCTTGGAATGTTTATTTGTCTAATATTACCTTTTATATATGAGTGTTATCGATGACAAAAACCCAATTAGATACGGGCCTTAAAATGTATTGGTTTTATTTTTTAACTGAAAATGTATAGCATTCAGTTTTAACATAAATTGTAGTTCATATGAAGGTTATATATACCTTACCCACCGCTTATTAGGACTATACGCAGTACTAAAACAAGTTCGTGAAATATTTTAAGTTCATGCTGCTGCTTCAGAGAATTCACTTGAAATTATATAATAATTGGTTAAAAGTAACGAACATGTCTCAGTATTTAACAACGCACGCCATTTAGTGGGAAAGATGCAACATCAGTCCTAATAAGTAAATATAGGCTTGCGCTGGTGAACAAAACATAATTATTTGCCTAAAGGGTATCCAAACGTTTTCCTATTTTGAAAAAACAAGGCCTAATAGTATGTGTAGTAGTCATTTGTCAATAAGACTTACAGCCGGTGTGGCAGATAGAAAGATTAACAATCAGAAAAAGGGTTTGTGCGTTACAAAAAAACTAAACTAAAATACTTACAAGGTTTATCTACTCGTAAATATCTGTTTGAGTCAACTGTAATTGTGTACCTATGCACATGAAATATCCGTTACCAGTTCTTTATCATACAGAAGCTGAATGTAACGTGTTCACAGCAATCATATGTGTATTTGGTATGTTGTGTGCCTACGTGAAAAAGTTACTTGTATACATCTTAATAATCACTTACATCTTCAATATCATTTTTACCATTATCTTGCGGCTAACAACGACAGAAATGTAACGAACATTTCATTACAACAAGGCCTAATAGTATGTGTAGTAGTCATTTGTCAATAAGACTTACAGCCGGTGTGGCAGATAGAAAGATTAACAATCAGAAAAACGTTTTGTGCGTTACAAAAAAAACTAGACTAAAATACTTACAAGGTTTATCTACTCGAAAGTATCTGTTTGAGTCAACTGTAATTGTGTACCTATGCACATGAAATATCCGTTACCGGTTCTTTATCATACAGAAGCTGAATGTAACGTGTTCACAGCAATCATATGTGTATTTGGTATGTTGTGTGCCTACGTGAAAAAGTTACTTGTATACATCTTAATAATCACTTACATCTTCAATATCATTTTTAACATTATCTTGCGGCTAACAACGACAGAAATGTAACGAACATTTCAATACAACATCTACTCGATACTTTCACTAGTAAATAAGTCTTCACATTTCTAACTCATGACCAAAGCAATTAACTTTATGTTTTGATCCATGTTTGAACAAATGCTGTTCAGTCCATTTAAAACACATAACATACATTCAGACAGTTTAAAAATTACATATGTTGTCTAGTTGCTGCTTTAATTTGTATTTATTTGTGAAGACATTTGGAACACAATTTGTGACATGTTCGTTACTTGCATTTGTCTTGTATAAAAACGCACGCCTTTCTGCTGGACGTTTCAGAGGTGTAAAACCGATACATCCTTAATACATTTCTCACACCAAATGCTCTTGGACAGTATTGTGTAAAAGCACATAAGTAACGAAAGCAAACATACCCTCGTAGAAGCGAAAATCGAGCTTTAAATTTTAGACAAACGAACTTCTTCGTATTAATGACGATTTAATGGTGTAACAGATAAACGGCATCCCTTTAAAAGAACAAACTAGCCTATTATCAAGTATTAGCAACAGTTTGGTATCGAACATTTCAGTAACGAACATGTCAGAACAAAGATTTTATCGACAATTTATAAGATTCGCCACGACAAAGTTGTAGATATTGGGATATAAGGCAATTTTAGGGGCTGGCCAAAGAATCTGTCAGTTAATACAACATTATTTTAATGATTTGTAAAATAAAGAAGAGTAACGAACATGTCAGTTTGATATAGAGATTACTACCCGGGGTTTTTAATGCTAATTTTGACAAAAAGTTTTCAATCAGTACATGAGTAGCACGTCGTTTGTGCTTAACATGATGTTTAGGCTGATCAAATATAAGGAAAATATTATGTTGTGAAACTGGATTATAATTCTACAGTTAACTTATAATGACGTAACGAACATGTCTCCGATTTCGGCGACAGCAAATTATCAACATTCAATCTCACAAGATAGCCTTATCCCATGTGTGATTGGTACAATAAATTGATTGGACATGCCTAGACTATCAACAGAAAATCATAATACCTATATCTGATCATTCTATTTAAAGTGAATTAACTGTGTATTCTACTGTTTTGCATCAGCGACAGTAACGAACACGTCATTTCAGTACATATGAAGACTTTTTTTTCGAAAACTATAAACGCTGCTAAATTTTTGATTGTACACGTTTTAGACTCTTACATAACAGCTTAGATGCACATATATAACCTTGTGAATAGCGTCTGGTAATGTCCACATATGCCGGCGACTTTATATGCACCTATTTATTGAGAATAGATGATAACTGGTTTGGTGAGCGAGTGGTCACTTTGCACGAGCACCTAATTATAGAACCTTCCCATCCACCCTTCTTCCCGCTTAAACAGCTTCGTCACTAGATAATTATACTAACCCGGCACTCTTCGTCATATAGTCAAGGTGAAAGCACATTGACAGTATATTTCTATAAGGATATTTAGAATTGCTGCTCACAGCTACTTTATTCTATTTATATTATAAATTCATTTAGCGTGCCATAGCCTGGTAAGTTATTTATATTTATCTAGAAAACCATTCTAATTGTATTGTTAATTATTTGGTATATTTAGACCGCGAGTAACAGGAATATCTGAATTGTTTGAAACCTTTAGTCTGTGATATTTATAAGTGTTTATATTGTTTCAGGCTGTTTTGTTCTGAATATAAATTTATTGGAAACGGCAGACGTTTTTATTATTCTTCGTTTCAACCCCTGGTTACAATTGGCGATCTCGGCAGGATTTTAGACAGACAGCTGGGCGTGGCAAGCTGAGGGTCCGGCGGCAGAGGAAGCGCTGTGTTACCCAGCGCAGGACCAGCACATATTAATATAGGGTCGACCCAGCCAACGTACACCGTGAGGAGCAGATTTGTGGTCACTCGCGAGTGTTATATATATAGTTATATATATATAGGTTGTCAGACGTTTCGCTACCCATACCATTTCGCTACAGTCATTTCGCTACCCTCGCTACCCACCGAGAAGTCATTTCGCTACCCTGATCATTTCGCTACCTGTACGTTTCGCTACCTATCGAATTTAATAGGAAAACCAATATTGTTGCGGGGGGTGGTTAGTGATTTGAGACTCGAATTTATTAACATTTAATAAATATCTATATTCAGATACCAAAACGAATTATAGGAATATTGGAAAATAAAGTGTTATGTCAGAGGATGAATGATGTGTTTTAATTTTAGAAATACAGACCCTGTATAAATGTAATATAAATAATGACTTAAAATTATTATAATTAACTACATCGATTATACCGATGTATTGTTTGTCAAATAAACAATCATTAATTACAAACACGTACTTATGACACCGTTGTTTGGCCATTGTTTAACTTTAGCAGGTCCACGTGACAATATTGTCCACTCCGAGATCACAGGTACCGCCTATAAGCTGATTAGATATGTGTATCGGTATGTGACACTGATTGAATTGGTTGTCAGACGTTTCGCTACCCATACCATTTCGCTACAGTCATTTCGCTACCCACCGAGAAGTCATTTCGCTACCCTGATCATTTCGCTACCTGTACGTTTCGCTATTAATAGGAAAACCAATATTGTTGCAGGGATGGTTAGTGATTTGAGACTCGAATTTATTAACATATAATAAATATCTATATTCAGATACCAAAACGAATTATGGGAATATTGGAGAATAAAGTGTTATGTCAGAGGATGAATGATGTGTCTTAATTTTAGAAATACAGACCCTGTATAAATGTAATATAAATAATGACTTAAAATTATTTTAATTAACTACATCTATTATACCGATGTATTGTTTGTCAAATAAACAATCATTAATTACAAACACGTACTTATGACACCATTGTTTGGCCATTGTTTAGCAGGTACACGTGACAATATTGTCCACTCCGAGATCACAGGTACCGCCCATAAGCCGATTAGATATGTGTATCGGTATGTGACACTGATTGAATTAACATGGACACGTGCTACATTCATTTTTTGCTCATTGCAGTTTTGCTCTTGTTCCATTGATATATAATATGACACTTGCATTGCGATCAAATGAAAATACAATTTACTTTTTAACCCTTTCCCCACATACAAACAGGTTTTAACTCATTTACCAACAGAGAAGATCCAGATCAGACGGCTCCTATATAGGATCAGCGTCTGCTCTGTTTGCTGATATAATAAGTTCTGATTCTTTTCTATTTGAAATGGCTACAATGTTTCGTCCATTTCATTATATCGATTTTGTCAAAATGTGAATGTTTCATTCGGATCCAAACTGTTTGCCTATGCTGCTACGCTCGGTATTTCAAATTGGTAAAGGTATCTTTTTCATCTGTTAAACTGTTATCGTCCAAATCAATTCAATCTGTGAATAAATCTGTGAATAATTATAATTAATTGGGTGACATGGTAGTGAAATGACTTCCCGTAAGGGTGCGAAATGACTGTAGCGAAATGGCCAGGGTAGCGAAATGGTCAAGGTAGCGAAACGCTGTGTAGCGAAACGTCCGTAAACCATTGAATTAACATGGACACGTGCTACATTCATTGTTTGCTTATTGCAGTTTTGCTCTTGTTCCATTGATATATAATATGACACTTGCATTACGATCAAATGAAAATACAATTTACTTTTTAACCCTTTCCCACATACAAACAGGTTTTAACTCATTTACTAACAGAGAAGATCCAGATCAGACGTCTCCTATATAGGATCAGTGTCTGCTCTGTTTGCTGATATAATAAAAGTACAAAAATGAGTCATGCAGGAAATACCACATACAGAACAAACACTCGCCCGAACAGCAACACAAGGAAACAGCAAATATACATGGGTAGAAAAAACAACAAGAGACGCACAAAGACAAAACAAACATACAATAGGAGGAAGATGGAAGTACCGCCTTGGAACGGTCAGTGACAAAAGTCACCGGGGGTTTAAACCGGTTTATGGGCGCCCAACCTCACCCTTATTCCATCCCCATCCTAAAAGACAAACAGTGTAAATAAACGTATCCCCTCTCCGACTAATCTACAACAACCGCGACAGCAAATACAGTGGTAAAGTGCATGTATAACAAAAAAACATTTAATTGAACATACTGTATCCACCTATCGCTAGTGTACTCAATGATTGAGCTGCAAACAGAGTAACTGTAGAAAAGTAATAAAGGGTACGACAAAAATGAAATAGTACAGATATCCGACGTTCTCCTTCCATTTCTGGATTTAAGAGGTCGCCTTCATAGAGTACTAAACCTTTCTTGTCGGCGTACATGCAAAGAGGCCAGCGTGATTGCCAACTGTAAAAGGGTTCACAACCAAACATGCAGTATGTTGTAATAATACAGGATCATATCCCTTTTTAATGAATTGTTTTATATATTTGATGAACAAAGTGAGAAAATGGGTATGTCCAATAATTCTACGAAGTTTGTAAATCACATCACCATAAAATTCAGGATGTGAAATACCGTGTCGCAAAAGTACCTTGAGATTACATTTGTACTTGCCAATAAGCGAGAGATTTCGATAGTAAAATTTAGAGAAAGTTTTTCTTAGTTTATGGTATCTATATCCTTGTTTAAGCAGTTTTTCAGTTAAAATGAGATTTCGACTGTTAAAATCGTCAACAGATGAACAAGCTCTAGCAAAACGAATAAGTTGAGATATATAAACCCCGTAAGATGGAGCACGGGGAACATCCCCGTCAAGATGAGGAAAATTTACAATATTAAAATCAAAATCATCTCTTTTGTCATATATTTTAGAAGAAATCATTCCATTATTAATTTTAAGGTCTAGGTCAAGAAACGCTGCATAATTGTCGGACGGGTTAGCTTTATTCAATTTGAGTTCTTTAGGATAAATTGTAGGAATCAGAGCATTAAAGAAAGGGTTATCTAAGTTAAAAATATCATCCAAATATCGACAAGTATCATTGAAGGCTTTTATAACATCTTCTTGTGATTGAGGATTCAAACTCAACATGAAATCTCTCTCATAGCAGTACAAAAACAAATCTGCGACAAGTGGTGCACAATTCGTACCCATGGGAATACCAATTACCTGACGGTATATAGCATTCCCATAACGTACAAATATGTTATCCAAAAGAAAGGTTAGTGCTTCGCAAACTTCTGAGCAAGTCCAATTGGTGTAATATTTCATTTGCTCGTCAGTAAAGAAAGCTTTTTCAGAATTACATGCCAAGAACGATGTTTTTTCTCGGGCAAATACTTTCTGATTCTTTTCTATTTGAAATGGCTACAATGTTTCGTCCATTTCATTATATCGATTTTGTCAAAATGTGAATGTTTCATTCGGATCCAAACTGTTTGCCTATGCTGCTACGCTCGGTATTTCAAATTGGTAAAGGTATCTTTTTCATCTGTTAAACTGTTATCGTCCAAATCAATTCAATCTGTGAATAAATCTGTGAATAATTATAATTAATTGGGTGACAGGGTAGCGAAATGACTTCCCGTAAGGGAGCGAAATGACTGTAGCGAAATGGTCAGGCTAGCGAAATGGTCAAGGTAGCGAAACGCTGTGTAGCGAAACGTCCGTAAACCTATATATATATAGTTTTTTTTCTTCTGTGAGTGCACTAGTCGCGCGGACCTTAGGAACTCTTTTCCGCGGAGAGTCCTAGAAAAGCAGTCATCGCTTTCGGAAGAGTCACGTGACGTGACGTCACAACTTGTGTTTGTATGTTTTGTGTGGACACACGTGTTTTGGAGTCAGCGGCGGAAGGAAGACTGTGATAGTTTTAATAGTGAGTTTTTATATTGTGTATAGTGTTATTTGGATGGATATAAGTGATATTTAAGGTAAGTGCCTTTGTCCAGTACTGTCATTTTGTATTTAGAGGCAAGTCGGTCTGACTGGGGTGTTGTGACCCATTTTCACAATACTTCAGTGAGGTCACGTGTCAATTTTTCAAGTTCGTGATTTTGTTGTTTATTTGCACGGCAGTCGGTGGCTATGTGTTGACTAGTATATTTTAATGATATCTAGCCCGTGCAGATAGCGTTCCGTCTTCTTATCGAGTGTCAATTTTAGTTTTACTGGAATTTCATTGAAGCCTCGTTTTGGGTTCAGTAAACCGGAAACGGCTTCACAGCTGTTTCTGACTTCCGGAAACCTGTAGCAAAAGTGGGTTATCCTTTGTGTACGGTTCGGCTGGGGCCGAATGGACTACGTCGGGAGCAGGTGGCGCATGTGCAGGGAGCTGATAGTGGGCGCATGCGCACCGGATTGACGTTCGCCCGCGAAACCAGGAGATCGACCCCACTCTGGCATCAGCTCCCGAACCATTCACACTCGAGTAGAAACAGCTCTCCTCAGCTAACTGGTGAGTACATATTGTATGTACTAATTACAATATTGGCGCTGCGAGCATTCGTTCTTGCAACGGCAGAAGTGGAAATAATTTCCAGTTTTGTTTTTGCACTGTAGGCCATTGCCGCTACGGAAGTTACGTGTCGGCCATATTGTTTATACTTCGAAATTGAAGTATATGACAGTTAGTTATAGTCCCAGGTGTATAAGGTGCAAACAGTATTGCTTATTTCCGTTACGAATTTGCATGCAAGTGTGAAGCTGTGAATTTACACGTAAGTGTGAAGCTATTCACAATTGTAACGTGAAAGTTTATACTTGGGGCTGCAGAAATAACTATCATTGTAAATTAGTCTGTGCACTAGTTACGGAGGAGAGAATTTGAGCGATTTGAATTATCGGAAGCTGAGATATTTGCAAGGGGCATACTCTATTGAACAGTTGAGGTTTACAGGAATATTTTTTGGTATTTTTGTATCAACAGTTTGATAGTATTTCCTCAACCATGGACAAGGTGGCAATTAACACTGCTAGTGATAGAGAATTAATGACTATTCATGGAGTAGGAGCATCAATTGCAGGAAAAATTATTAGATTTCGTACAAAAGCCCCGATTACAATGCAAAATGTGGGTTTTATTCAGGGGTTCCCTACAACTCCTGAAGTTCTTGAGACCCTCGATTTTAGTCATCCGAATGATGAATTAGATGATATCGCGGAAACAACGGAAGAACCGTTAACTTCATTGCCGTTACTAGAGGCAATGGAGGGCGCTTGTTCTGCCGTTGATCCTGGTGAAATGCAAAGACAGGAAATAGAGAAAATTATGGAAGTAGCAGATAAGTTTACAAAACATTCGGGTCCAGATCGTCATGAAATTAAAGAGGTAGGGGCTAGACCTAAATTTGTGGAGCCAAAGTTAGATTTAAAACCAGAACCTGTTTACATGCCTGTGCCTACTTCTCGCCCAGATCCAGCAATGGATGCTTTGTTGACTTTGTTACAATCCCAACAGGAGATTAATAGGGGAACAATAGCGACAAATCAAGCCCTATTAGCTTGGTTGCAAGGTCAAGATCAAAGGGGTGGGGGTAACAGAGGTAGACAGGAGCCGGGGCCGTTACCGCAACAACCTCGTCAGATTCATATTCCAAAGCCTTTGACCTTTGATGGAAAGTCTAGTTACAAGGCTTTTCTGACAAAGTTCAAAAGTTATTGTGAGCGTCAGGGTTGGAGGGGTGAGGATCGGTTAGATCTATTGATGTGGTGTCTTACTGAAAAGGCGAGTGAATTTTTCACGAACCTGAGAGAAAGGCAGCCGCATCTGACTTTTCCACAAGTTTTAGAGTCTTTAGAGAAACGTTTTGGCAATAGGGATATTCCGCAAGATTTAATGTCTCAATTTATGACTGAAGTTCAGAAAGAAGGGGAGGTGTTAGAGGATTGGGCAGATCGCATATTAGATTTAGGTTTTAGAGCTTATCCAGAGCTAAATGCAAATCATTTAGAGAGTTTAGCAGCTACTCGCTTCTGCCAGGGCTGCATAGACAAGAGTGCAGGGCTTGCTGTAATTGCTAACCCTAATCGCCCGGTGTCCGTGTATGGCGCAGTGAATGCTGTTAAATGGTATAGGTTGAACCATCAGGTGGTTTTTGGTGGCAAGAGAGAGGCGCGTGCTGTAAAGTCTGTGGAGGTGGAGGACAATTCCCTTGTGCAGGCCGTTACAAATGCCTCTCAACGGCCTCAGAGACCGGCTGGTGCGGAAAGATTCAGTCAGCCGCAAAGAAATTATTCACCTTTATCTGAAAAGTTAGAGTCCCTTGATAAGAAAATGGAAACTTTAATAACAATTATGCGCAATCTTGCAACTCCGAATCCCAAATCAGTCAGTTTCCAAGGTGATGGTACAAAAGCCAAGAGTGGTTGTTTCCATTGTGGCGATTCGGGACATTTTGCTCGTGAATGCCCGAAGCGTACCAGGCCTAGGAGGGTGTCACAGGTCCAAGGTGAGGAGCAAATCGAGTCTTTAAACGATTCCGGGTCAGAGGAGGAGGCCTAAGTCTGACCCCGGAGAGTAGTATTGGCCAGACTGATGCAAACAGTCAATTGAACGGTAAGGAAAATGAAATAAAACCTCCCACTACGGATTCCTTGGCTGAGCTTGCGGCCTTAGACGATGTAATAATCTGTCAGCTTAGGTCAAGTTCTATGTTAAGGGTTCCTGTGTCTTTAAATGGGATTGAGTTGGCTGCTGTTGTGGACACCGCTGCTGAGGTTACTATCATATCTGATGGTATATACAGACAATTAGATCCAAAACCGAAACTCATTAAACATGTTAAATTGCATACTGCGGGAAGGGATTTGGATATGGTTGGGTTTGTTGTCGGGCCAGTTTCTTTAGGTCTAGGTACTCAAGTGTCTTCAGAGTTGGTGTACGTAGCACCTATTGAAAGTGATCTACTTCTAGGTATCAATTTCTTGATGAAAAATAAGATCAAATTAGATTTGGAGAATTCTACTTTAGTTTTTGGGAAGGAAACTCTACCTTTGTCTAGTAGCAAATCGGCAAAAGCTCCAACAGTAGCCAAAGTCAGTGTCCTTAAGCGTAGGGTTATTCCACCAAATTCCATGGCCCATGTTCAATGTCGTATTGACTCTCCCATAGAGCAATATGTGGTGGAACCATCCACAGAATTAAGGGTGATGGTTTCCAAGTCTGTGCATCAGTCAGGTGACCAATATCCTCAAGTCTGTGTGCTTAATCTTTCTGATAAGTACGTCACTCTAAAAGGAAACAGAGTAGTTGCCCAGGCATCTGTTGTGCAAGAGGTTCGCCCTGTTCCGGATGAATTTCTGGAGTCCACAGGTAGGGCCTGTTCATCAACAGCGGAGAAGCTAGTTGTTGAGGATATGTTACCGGAGCATTTGCAGGAACTATTTGAAAAATCTTCATGTAATTTGTCTTCTTCAGAGAAATCAGACTTCAAAGATTTGCTCATTAAATTCCAGAATGTTTTTGCTCAATCTGATTTTGATTTAGGTAGTTTTACAGAAATTAAGCATCACATTGACACCAGTGATGCCAAACCGATCAAACAGAATATGCGTCGGACTCCTGCTTGCTTTGTGAAGGAGGAGGAAGCGCATCTGAAGAAGATGTTGGATGCAAAGGTAATTAGACCGTCCTATTCCGACTGGGCATCTCCTCCTGTTTTGATTAGAAAACGTGACGGAACAGTACGTTGGTGTCTAGATTTTCGTGCACTGAACAATGTCACAATCAAAGATGTTTTCCCATTGCCAATAATTGAGGAATGTTTAGATACATTATCAGGAAATGTCTGGTTTTCAAAATTGGATGCCAACTCGGCATACTGGCAAATCCCGGTTGCCGAGGAGGATATTAAAAAGACCGCGTTTACTACAAAATATGGGCTTTTTGAGTTTACTAAATTACCATTTGGATTATGTAACGCTCCCAGTACATTTTCGAGGGCAATGAGCTTAGTTTTAAGGGGTTTGACCTGGAATATTGTGCTTGCGTTTTTGGATGACATTTTGGTTTTAGGTAAAAGTTTTGATGATCATTTGAAAAATTTGGAAGAAGTTTTTTCCCGGCTTAACCGGTATCATTTGAAATTAAAACCTAGGAAATGTTTGATGTTTCAATATAAAGTAGAATTTCTTGGTAGAATAGTGTCTGAACAGGGCCTGGAAATGGGAGAAGCTGCAGTGAAATCTGTTCAGGATTGGCCGGTTCCCATGTCTGGCAAAGATGTCCAGAGGTTTATGGGATTTGCCAATTACCATAGGAGCTTTGTTAAGGATTTTGCCAAGCTGTCCACCCCTTTGTATCAGGTAACAGGGAAAGATAATTTCAAGTGGGGGGATGAGCAGAATGAGTCTTTTGTAGCTTTGAAAACTGCTTTCATTACAACTCCGGTATTATCCTTACCAACTCCTGATGGTATGTTCATTCTAGACACCGACGCGTCTGATCATGCAATAGGTGCTGAGCTTTCCCAAATCCAAAATGGAGTGGAGAAGGTCATCGCCTATGGCAGTTTCGCTCTGTCGTCTGAGCAAAGACGATATTGCACAACTCGTAAGGAGTTGCTTGCAATTATCCGCTTTACCAGACAGTTTCGTCATTACCTGCTTGGTCAGCATTTCCTAATTAGGTCAGACCATAGCAGTCTTAGGTGGCTTTTGAGTTTCAAACATCCTCAAGGGCAGCTCGCTCGATGGATGGAGGAGTTAAGTCAGTATAATATGACTGTCCAACATCGAGCTGGCTCGAAACATGGCAACGCTGACGCTTTATCTCGTTTGCCTAAACCTTGTCAGTGCGGAAACTATAAGCTAGGTTTCAGCCTGGAGCAGTTACCATGCGGAGGTTGTGCGTATTGTCAACGGGCCCACAAGAACTGGCACCAGTTCTCCCAGGATGTTGATGATGTCCAACCTTTGTCATCCGGTATTCAGGTATGTCAGGTAATCGAAGCAGAGGAGAATTGTCCTTTAAATAAGGAATCTGCATCAGTTGCCAAGATCCTAGCTTTTCATGATAATGACACAGATTCTCTTGACCGTTGTGCCGGAATCAGTGACCCTTTGACTAGCCATTTTGAGGTGATAGTTCATTACTCTAACGGCTCCCCTGTGCCGGAAGAAGTGACTATTTCCTCAGTGGCCGGGGACAGGGGATCACAGAGTTATTGGGGTCTAGACAGAAATATTCTAGTGGATCAGGTTCGTAATGATAAAGATCTAGGACTTTTATTGGACTGGTTAGTTAATGATGCAGAACCTTCGCAGTCTGTGTTAAAATTGGCCTCTCCAGCTGAGAAGTTTTATTGGATTAACAGAGATTTATTCTTTTTGGAGGATGGCCTACTTTGGAAATCTAATAATGAACATGAAGGTGAAGACCGTGTGTTGGTCGTCCCCGAAGCCCTCCGAACGGAGGCTTTGAGAATGAACCACGATCTTCCTTCTACTGGTCATCAAGGTGTTGATAGGACTCGACTCCGAATGAAGAGCAAGTATTTTTGGTATCGTATGAGCACAGCAGTTAAATTTTATGTTTCTTCTTGTTCCACTTGCAATCAAAACAAAAAGGCGTCCAGGAAGAGTAAGAGCCCTCTGATCCTACATCAAGCTGGAGCGCCCATGGAGCGAGTGCACATTGATTTCCTTGGTCCTTTACCTCGCACTGAGAAAGGTAATGAATATATTCTAATGATTGTTGATCAATTCACCAAATGGGTGGAGTGTATTCCATTGCCTTCCCAGAATGCGGAAACTACTGCTACCGCCTTGGTTAATGAATTCTTCAGTAGGTTTGGATACCCTTTTGAAGTTTTCAGTGATCAAGGTAGTAATTTTCAAAGTCACCTGTTTACCAAACTGTGTGAGATTCTGAAAATTCATAAGGCACGAACCACGCCCTATAGACCCTCAGGCAATGGTCAAGTTGAGCGTTTTAATAGGACTTTAATGGATGCTGTTCGATGCTTCATTCAGAGATCCCCAACTTCCTGGGATACTTTCCTTCCGCAAATTGCCGGTGCACTGAGGTCTTCGGTCAATCGTCAAACAGGTTTTACACCTAATCGGCTCATGTTGGGTCGAGAGACAAACCAGGTAACCGATTTGATCTTTAACACTAGGCACTTAAAATATGATGGTGCGGAGGAATATCTGGCGAAGCTCGAGTCAGCTATCTCTTTGGCCCATAAGGCGGCTCGTGACAATCTCAAGACTAATCAGAAGCGCATGAAGCGGGACTATGACTTGCGTGTTTTGGAGCGCACCTTCCAGGTTGGTGACCTTGTTTATTCTCTGAGTCAGAACAAGGGGAAGGGCATGAAACTCTTGCCACAATGGAAGGGTCCAGGCATTATAGTAGTTAAGTTCAGTCCTACTTTATTTCGGGTTAAATTGAGGAATACTATTGTCACTTGCCATCATGACAAGCTCAAAATTTGCAAGGATAGGGAGGTGCCTACTTGGCTGCGGAAGTTCCAGAGCAACTCTGCTCTTATGGACTCTCTTGTAGCCAAGCCTTTGGGCGACAGCAGACAGGATCTCTACTGTTCATGTAGAGGTCCTTATCAGAATGAATTCATGATTCAGTGTGACAGCTGTGCGGAGTGGTTTCATGGCAGATGTGTGAATATTACTCCGAGTGACGCACTGAATATTAATGAGTATTTTTGTTCATTCTGTCTTGATGCTTAATCCCTCCTTCTTATTTTGCAGTCAATCATGAATGCCCAAGTCGCCATCCAGCAGGTCCAAAAGAAACTGGATTCTGGTTGCTTGATGAAGCCGTCACAGCTATTCAAGCAAACTTTGGGTATGGCTATGAATCTAAGCTCTGAAGACTTTGAAAGGTTAGTCATAGCTATGTACCGTTTGGCGGTTTCTAAACGCTGCTGGAGGTGGGTTGAACAGGCTCAGCTCGAAGCTGAATTTTTCTTTTCCGCTAAGTGGATTCTCACTAATATGCCGCATGTAAATCCAAAAATGAACAAAGTGCGTCTCCCTAATACCAAGGTCCAAGAATACGAACCTGGTAAAATTTGTAAGGATATTCGTTTGAAAAGTAATCCTGGTCTGGAAGTCATTAAGACAGATTTTGGTAACTCTCCTATGTCAGTTGATGCTGTCCCGCCCGTTACCGGCGAGTCAGTGTCTCTGGAGTGTCCCCAAACTCAGGCTGTTGCCCCTTCTGAGAGCTCTGCAGGGAGTGCTTCCCTGTGTCTCGAGGTGGATCCAATAGTTTCGAGAGCAAGGGATTCACAGGAGGAAGGTCTTTCTGTTTCTTGGTCGGAGATTGTTAACGAAGTCTTTCCACCAATGGAGGAGGAGTGTATGGAACTTGAGGAGTCTTGTATTTTGCCTTCTATGTCAGGAGTGGAAGTCCGTCCTGCTCATACTAATATTTGTAATTTTAAGGGCTGTAAGTTAGTCAGTCGGCATCTTAGACAACACATGTTTCAGAAACATCTTCCGATCTTATTTTGGTCTAATTTGTCGGAGCTGGAGTTAGGGTCCTCAAGATTTCATAAGTCTAGGGCGGTGTTGTTAAGGCTTTTGGGAGATTTGTTAGGGGGGGCAGAGAAACCTTTAGATACTTTAATTACTTTGGTGGGGGAAAAAGGGGATTTGTCCAAGGCTATCATCACTGAGACGATGAGGAAGGAGATGTTGGCGCTTTGTAAGCATGAGGGTTGGACCGTTCCTGATAGGTTCACTTTACACCCTATTAACTCTCCGGCTTGTCTGATTCATTGGAGGTGCCTTGTGATTTTGTGTAATCTGCTTTCCGATCTGCAATTGAGTCAGTTTCGGAGAAGAGCTAGGAGTTTACGTAGAATCAAAAAGAAATCAAAGTCTTCGTCATCTTCCCAACAGTCTTTTCCTAGTCCTTGTCCTTCGTTGGCGGAGATTCCAGCTAAGGTAGCTTCTGTCCCTTTGGTTCAGCACGTCGTCGACCCACACCCTGTTAGCACGCCCCTTGTTAAGGCGGTTGTATCTCCCGCTGTCCCTGTTCCCTTTGAGGTCATTGACAGCCATATGCATTTGGATCGGGCATGTGCCTCCATGTGGGGTAGTGGTTCTGGCATACGGTCGGTCAGGGAGCTCATGGGGGTAGATCAGGGGGTCCGTCCGAAAGTTCTTGTTAATGTGGTGGGGGTGGTCGCCGTGTTTTGTGATCCGGAGAGGTATCCTTCTGTCTTGCCTGGAATAAGGGTGAGGTTGGGCGCCCATAAACCGGTTTAAACCCCCGGTGACTTTTGTCACTGACCGTTCCAAGGCGGTACTTCCATCTTCCTCCTATTGAATGTTTGTTTTGTCTTTGTGCGTCTCTTGTTGTTTTTTCTACCCATGTACATTTGCTGTTTCCTTGTGTTGCTGTTCGGGCGAGTGTTTGTTCTGTATGTGGTATTTCCTGCATGACTCTTTTTTGTACTTTTAGATAATCATCTGAAGATGGCAGTTGGGTTGCACCCCAGGAAGGTGAAGCTGTTTAATATGCAGAAGGAACAACAGTTTGTTTCTCTGATTCACCATCCTGGTGTAAATGCTATTGGGGAAGTTGGTTATGACCTTACTGAGCCGGAAAATACTTGGCAGCTGCAGCTAGATGTTTTGAAAAGGGTTTTATCCTACTGCAGTGTTTCAAAAACTCTTGTTATGCATATTAGAGGTTCTCCTAAGGTTAACATTAATCCTTATTGCACAGTTTTTGATATGATTACTCAGTATTGTGGTAGCCTTCAACCCATTCATTTACATTGTTTTGGGGGTTCAGCAGAGGATGTCTTAGTCTGGTCCCAATATTTTCCTAAGTGTCATTTTGGGTTTACAGCATCAGTCCAGCAATTTTCACCCAAACAGATCTCTGGGTTACAAGCAGTCCCTTTGAACAGAATCTTGTTGGAAACTGATTCTCCCTATTTGTCCCCTGTAAGGAGGCTTCGGGTTAATACGCCCAAATTCCTTGGGGACGTTGGTTGCCTTGTGTCTAGCAAGCGGGAGATCAGTTTGTCAACATTGTTTTCCCATGCTTTAGAAAACACCAAAACATTGTATGGGTTCTAGTTATTTTTCTAGTACGTTTATATATTACATGACTTTAGGGCCTGTTCAGTCTAGTTGTATATTTAGCAACTCATTTCCAGCAGTTCCTAATATTTCTATATTTATTTGTAATATTAGCCATATTCATCCAGAATGTGCTGTGGTAACATCACTAGGGACACACCCTTTTAGCCTACTGAGGCTAAGCTTTCCGGGTTCCCATCTCAGGGCATTCATTTTCCTGAAGCAATTCAGTGAAGCTTATCCGGATATACCCATGTACTCCTCCTTTCTATAAGAAGGGGAGGAATGTAGCAAAAGTGGGTTATCCTTTGTGTACGGTTCGGCTGGGGCCGAATGGACTACGTCGGGAGCAGGTGGCGCATGTGCAGGGAGCTGATAGTGGGCGCATGCGCACCGGATTGACGTTCGCCCGCGAAACCAGGAGATCGACCCCACTCTGGCATCAGCTCCCGAACCATTCACACTCGAGTAGAAACAGCTCTCCTCAGCTAACTGGTGAGTACATATTGTATGTACTAATTACAATAAACCCGAGGAATTTTCTGTTTTCGTAAGTTTTTGTTTATTTTCGCTGATTTTGAGCATTTAGTTTAATATCTCTTTCATTTTTCGGAAGCGTATACTTTTGTTTTGGATTATGTTTACTGGTTTTGCTTTGATTTTGAGTGACACTCGATAGTTTACTGTTCATGTGCTATTGAATTGACAGTACTTGTGCTGGCCAGAGGTTCTTACAATTTGTGTATTGGCTTGTGTGTATTTGACATGTGTTATATAAATTGAATGATTTGACCGTGTTTTGGCCTATCTGTCTGGGTATACGTATTGCATATATTTTGTTATATGTGTGGTATAACATGTGAAGTAATATTTACATGAAGTAGATCTTGTGATCTATATATAGATATCCATATAGATATAGAAAAGTATACTGGGTATAGATTCTAGCTCTTGAATAATATAGATCTTAGTTAGAACCTGGTTTAAAATTTGTATAACTTGTACCCCACCCTCATTAAATGCTTTCTAACCAGCCCTACACGGTGAGTTTGTGTGTGAGAGTGTAATTGGGGTGATTGTTTGTTTTACAGGGTCCTTTATACCGATCATTTGTTGCAGTTTTGGTTAAATTTTACAGGTTGGTCATTATTTTAGTGGATCTATTTTAGGTATTGACACTAGTGTCCACTGGATAGGAGTGTGGCGGTAACCACCAAGGCGGTTTAGGATATAAGTTTTAGTATATTTTCATTTTGTCCTTGGTTTTACTTTTGATTTCCTGTCTCACCATGGCTACCAGTCAGTACAGTCTCAAGGATATTGTAGCGCCTCTTAAGTATGGCCTTGGTAGGGGCAAGAGTTTTAACACTTCCACCCCTGTTTGCAATGATAGTTTTAGAACTAGTAGGCCTTTAAATATCTCCCCTTATGTTCCAAAATTACCCTCATTTTCAGGAGATGAACCACTGCAGAAAGGCGACTGTGTTTATTCTGAGTGGAGATACGAGATAAGGTGCCTCCAGAGTGACCCAGATGCTACTGACCATGTAATTCTTTTGGCCATGCGTAGGTCCTTAAAGGGTACGGCTAGGAAGATTATGATCCCTTTAGGTGAATCTGCTTCTGCGTCCGATATATTGGACAAATTAGATGCCATGTTTGGAGACGTTTCCACTCAAAATATGATTATGCAGGAGTTTTTTAATGCTTACCAGAAGCCGGAGGAGTCAGATACTTCTTTTGGTTGCAGGTTAGAGACCATTCTACAGTCTGCTATAGACAAAGGTCTGCTAACCGCTGCCTCTAAGGACGACCTTTTAAGGCATAAATTTTGGGTATCCCTTTCTTCAGACAACATTAAGGCGCAGACTCGTCAGAAGTACGACACCCTTACGGATTATAATACCCTACTTAGGGAAATCCGTCAGGTCGAGAAAGAAATCTCTTTCTCTCGGTCTGTTACGCCCACTCAATCTTCGGGCAAGTTGAAGGCTCAAGCCAATGCGGTCATGTCAGACCAGTCCTTTTCTTTGGAAAGTCGATTTAACGACTTGGAGCAGAGACTCAATCTGCAAGTATCTCAGGTGGAGTCCAGGTTACAGAGTCAGTTTGACTCCAAACTGAATAAAGTGTTGGAAAAGCTTGACCAGTTGCAGACCCCTAGTTCTCAGACTGCCTCATCACATTCAGGTAACTTTCAGTCATACCAGTCCCGACCTTATAATGGTAGAGGGCGTGGTCGAGGTCAGTCAGGCCGTGGTTTTAACCGTGGCAGGGGCAATTACTACAGGTCCCAGCCAAAAGCTTAACCGTCTCTGTTGGGGGCCGGACAGAGGCTGGTGAAGACACAGGCCACTTGCTTGATCGTTTGGTTGGAAGTTCCAACAAGTCATGCATTCTTTTGAATGACAAGCCTTTTGAGGCATTGATAGATTCTGGTACTATGGTTTCTACCATATCCGAGTCTGCAGCCAAGTCTATTTGTTCTGAAATTTTACCTCTTGGTGATTTCGGACTTTCTCTTTCAACCGCTGATGGTTCACGGTTAGATTATTCTGGATATATTGAATGTACTCTCAAAGTACAGGGACACTCAACCAGTTTTCATGTACCTGTCCTTGTAATTCCGGACAACAAATTCAGTGGTGCTACCCCTGTTATCATTGGCACCAATGTTATTCGTCTATTTAGAGATTGTGATCTGAAGCCAGATATGTCTGAGGAGTGGCAGATAGCTTTTGCATCTTTGCAATCTGTTACTTTTAATGCCAAGTTCTCTGGGAAAGTCAGCACTACGCTGAAGCCGTATGAAACAGCTTCCCTGAACTGTATTGCACGTGATATTGACCCTGATATTTCTCAACTTGTCACTGAGAATACCCCTGATGGGAACCCAGGATATTTGGTTTGCCCTAGGGTTGTTGATGTTCAACGCACAGGGTCATACTGTAAGTTTTCTGTCCGTGTTTGTAACATCACGGCGAAACCTATCACCCTCAATCCTAGAAATAGGATCTGTCAACTGTCAGAAGTCTCTGTAGTTGACAACTTGGCTTCTTCTCTTCCCACCCCACAGACTACTTCCACCTCTTCTGATTTGGGTGTTAAAATTAACACTGAGTCTTACTCCTGAGCAGTTACTCAGAGTTCACCAAGTTCTTGGTAACTGGAAACATGTTTTTTCCACTGGACCCACCGATATTGGTTGCACAGGACTTCTTAAACATAAGATAGTGCTGGAGGATCCTAAGCCCTTTAAGCAACCATATCGGAAGATACCTCCTGATCTTTATGAGGAGGTAAAACAGCATATCAAGGAGATGCTTGAAGCTGATGTCATCAGGGAATCGGAGAGCCCCTGGTCGAGTAATGTCGTCCTTGTCAGGAAAAAGGACGGTAGTCTCAGATTTTGTATAGATTGGAGACTGCTGAACTCAAAAACAAGGAGTGATGCTTACATGCTTCCGCGTTTTGACGACATTACTGATTGTCTTGTTGGCTCTTCAGTGGCTCTTTTACTATCGAAATCTCTCGCTTATTGGCAAGTACAAATGTAATCTCAAGGTACTTTTGCGACACGGTATTTCACATCCTGAATTTTATGGTGATGTGATTTACAAACTTCGTAAAATTATTGGACATACCCATTTGCTCACTTTATTCATCAAATATATAAAACAATTCATTAAAAAGGGATATGATCCTGTATTACTACAACATACTGCATGTTTGGTTTTGAACCCTTTTACAGTTGGCAATCACGCTGGCCTCTTTGCATGTACGCCGACAAGAAAGGTTTAGTACTCCATGAAGGCGACCTCTTAAATCCAGAAATGGAAGGAGAACGTCGGATATCTGTACTATTTCATTTTTGTCGTACCCTTTATTACTTTTCTACAGTTACTCTGTTTGCAGCTCATTCATTGAGTACACTAGCGATAGGTGGATACAGTATGTTCAATTAAATGTTTGTTTGTTATACATGCACTTTACCACTGTTTTTGCTGTCGCGGTTGTTGTAGATTAGTCGGAGAGGGGATACGTTTATTTACACTGTTTGTCTTTTAGGATGGGGATGGAATAAGGGTGAGGTTGGGCGCCCATAAACCGGTTTAAACCCCCAGTGACTTTTGTCACTGACCGTTCCAAGGCGGTACTTCCATCTTCCTCCTATTGTATGTTTGTTTTGTCTTTGTGCGTCTCTTGTTGATTTTCTACCTATGTACATTTGCTGTTTCCTTGTGTTGCTGTTCGGGCGAGTGTTTGTTCTGTATGTGGTGTTTCCTGCATGACTCATTTTTGTACTTTGATCTTCGCTCCGGCTATTGGAATGTTGAAGTAGAGGAGGAGGATAAACCTAAGACAGCCTTAAGTGTAGGCAATCTTGGTTTTTATGAATGGAATCGCCTCGGTTTCGGTTTAACTAACGCACCTGCCACATTTCAGAGGCTTACGGAGCGTTGCATGGGCGATTTGCACCTTCGAGACTGTCTTGTATTCTTAGATGACATTCTCATCTTTTCTAAAACTTTCGACGATCATATTGAACGTCTTGAGTCAGTTTTTCATAGGCTTGCTGTACATGGCCTCAAACTTAAACCTTCTAAGTGTGAGCTTTTTAGGAGTCAGTGACCTATCTTGGACATGTTGTTTCCAAGGACGGGATCCATACTGATCCCGAGAAGGTTTCTTCTATCAAGTCCTGGCCAGTTCCTACGAATGTTAAGGAATTGCGCCAATTTCTTGGCTTTGCGGGATATTACAGGCGCTTTATTTCTCGCTATGCTACCATTGTGGAACCTTTGAACTCTCTTCTGAAAGGTCACTGTACTTCGGGTAGGAAACCCAAATCCAAGAAGCCTAAGCGTCCCACAGTGTGGACATGGGGTAAAACTGAACAGCTAGCTTTCGATACTGTTATCGAGGAGCGCACCTCTGCCCCAGTTCTAACCTATGCAGACTACTCTCTGCCTTTGATTCTGCATACTGATAGCAGTGGCACTGGATTGCGTGCAGTTTTGTATCAGGTGCAGGATGGCGTAGAGCGGGTAGTCGCTTACGCAAGCCGAGGACTCAGACTTAGCGAGAAGAAATATCCAGCTCATAAGTTGGAATTCCTAGCTTTGAAGTGGGCCGTCACTGAAAAAAATCATGATTACCTGTGCGGTAATACTTTCAGTGTAGTTACTGACAATAACCCACTTACTTATGTCTTGACGTCGGCTAAGCTTGATGCCACTAGTCATAAATGGGTAGCTGCATTAGCTAATTACCATTTTACCATCTCTTACAGACCAGGCAAGCTTAATGCCGATGCTGATGGCCTATCTAGAAAGCCGCAAGTCTTTCCAGATATCATTGAGGCTATCTGCCAGGCTGTCACTGCTAACATACCTTTAGCTGACACCATTGCTACCGTTCATTCTCCTCCTTCGGCCGGGAAGGGTATGGGTCAGCATACAAGTCTCAAAGTCAACTGGAAGTTTGAGCATAGTCAGGACAAAGCTATCGCTAGGGTTATTTCCTTTTTGCAACGTGGTTCTCGCCCTAGAGGGAGAAGTATTGGGAAGGAGTTACCTGAAGTCCAGAAACTCCTGAGAGAATGGAATCGTCTTTCTCTCGACAATGACATTCTCTACAGAACCACGTCGCTGAATGGTGAACCCGTCAAACAGTTGGTCCTCCCAGAGTCTTTCCAGGCTACAGAGCTGAAGGGTGTTCATGATGATATTGGACACCCTTGCAAAGAAAAGACCCTTTGGCTTGCTAGGCAAAGGTTCTACTGGCCTGGCCTTGAGAAAGGGGTAAATGCCAAGGTAGAACACTGTGGGCGCTGCATTCGCAGAAAGACCCCATTGCAGTTGGCTGAAATGGTCCCAATAACCACTTCCAGGCCCATGGAGCTCGTCTGTATGGACTTTCTCTCTTTAGAGAAGTCTCGGGGTGGTTATGAGCATATCCTGGTCATTACCGACCACTTTACTAGGTATGCTCAGGCCATTCCTTGCAGGAATCAGACAGCCCAGACCACGGCTAAAGCTCTCTATGAGAACTTTATTAAGTTTTATTCTTTTCCTGACCGTCTTCATAGCGATCAGGGGAGAAACTTTGAGAGCAAGGTGATAAAGGAGCTTTGTAAGATTGCCGGCACTACAAAGTCTCACACTACACCTTATCACCCCATGGGCAATGGATCCTGTGAGCGCTTCAACCAGTCTCTTCTTAAAATGCTGGGAACGCTCGAGGCAGACCAGAAAGCCGACTGGAATTCTTTTGTAGGTCCTTTGGTACAGGCCTACAATGCCACTCGGAGTGAAGCCACCGGTTTCTCTCCGCACTATCTGATGTTTGGATGGCATCCCAAACTGGCTGTTGACATCCTTATGGGCACAGGTCCCAGGGATGGCAGCACGGACAAGCCGACATATGTAAATAGGCTTCGTCAGCGCTTGCGTTACGCCTATGATAAGGCTACCAAAGAGGCTGCTCGTAATGCAGAAAAGGGAAAAGCTCTTTATGACCGCAAGGTCACTGCAGCGAAGCTGGAGGTCGGTGATAGAGTGCTTGTCCGGGCAGTTGGGTTCCAGGGCAAACACAAATTAGCGGACCGGTGGGAGGAATCTCCCCACCGAGTGTTGAGGGTCCCTAATCCTGATTTGCCAGTGTTTGAGGTTCAGCGGGAGGATGGCCAAGGCCCAGTTAGGAAGCTGCATAGGAATATGCTTCTGCAATTCAGTGTGCTGCCTCCTACTACAGACCCGTTTGAACCCGTGACCAAACCCAAAGCCTCCAAACCACAGCGAGTACCAACCAGGTCAAGGATCAGACTCAGCTCTGATAGCGGAACAGATTCTTCGGACTCTTCGGATGATTCTATCCCAAGATATATCATTCCCCAGAGGAGATCCGGATCTGACATCAGGACTTCTATTTTCTTGCCCTCCAATACCACTGGCCGTGCTACCCCTTCTATCCCTCCTAATCCTTCTTCTGACCGGGTCCCTGGATCGATCATTGGTTCGAGTTTTCCCAGTTCTCTGTCTCGCACAGAGTCTACTATACTATATAGTAGGGACCAGACCAGTCTTGGGAGTTCAGTGGTGGGCGGCCCCACACCACAAGTCCCGCAGCCTGTTGTCACAACAGACATTCCTTCTGCTTCTCCAGCGAGCATTCCTCTTTCTCGTCCTTCGCGGACCAGGAAGCCGCCAGAACGCTACGGTCAGTGGGTTACCCCTGTCCAAATAGTGCAAGATGTTGAATTCTTTGTGAAGCTGCAGCACAGTTACCTATTTAATACTATTTATACTTTTCCTGTCAACAGGATACACTGGCTTATGTATCAGTATGTTATACTGATGCCAGAACTGTTTATATGTACATGTATATCTGTTTTTTAGTTTACATTTTGATATCTTGGACAGATATCCAAATGATATCTTTGGATATCAAACTTCCATAATAGTTTCATACGTGTCTATTATGTCAGTTATTAATATACTGAAGCAGATTTGCTTTTATAACTACTTCATTGTTTTCCCATAATTATATGAATTCATGTTCTTCCTAGCCGATACTCCATTGTCCATACTATTGTTTTATTTTAAGAAAAACAGCTGGTTTCATTTAAATTTGGAAGTGCAAGTGACTTTGGAATCTGTGTACCATACTGATCCCGAAAAGGTTTCTTCTATCAAGTCCTGGCCAGTTCCTACGAATGTTAAGGAATTGCGCCAATTTCTTGGCTTTGCGGGATATTACAGGCGCTTTATTTCTCGCTATGCTACCATTGTGGAACCTTTGAACTCTCTTCTGAAAGGTCACTGTACTTCGGGTAGGAAACCCAAATCCAAGAAGCCTAAGCGTCCCACAGTGTGGACATGGGGTAAAACTGAACAGCTAGCTTTCGATACTGTTATCGAGGAGCGCACCTCTGCCCCAGTTCTAACCTATGCAGACTACTCTCTGCCTTTGATTCTGCATACTGATAGCAGTGGCACTGGATTGCGTGCAGTTTTGTATCAGGTGCAGGATGGCGTAGAGCGGGTAGTCGCTTACGCAAGCCGAGGACTCAGACTTAGCGAGAAGAAATATCCAGCTCATAAGTTGGAATTCCTAGCTTTGAAGTGGGCCGTCACTGAAAAAAATCATGATTACCTGTGCGGTAATACTTTCAGTGTAGTTACTGACAATAACCCACTTACTTATGTCTTGACGTCGGCTAAGCTTGATGCCACTAGTCATAGATGGGTAGCTGCATTAGCTAATTACCATTTTACCATCTCTTACAGACCAGGCAAGCTTAATGCCGATGCTGATGGCCTATCTAGAAAGCCGCAAGTCTTTCCAGATATCATTGAGGCTATCTGCCAGGCTGTCACTGCTAACATACCTTTAGCTGACACCATTGCTACCGTTCATTCTCCTCCTTCGGCCGGGAAGGGTATGGGTCAGCATACAAGTCTCAAAGTCAACTGGAAGTTTGAGCATAGTCAGGACAAAGCTATCGCTAGGGTTATTTCCTTTTTGCAACGTGGTTCTCGCCCTAGAGGGAGAAGTATTGGGAAGGAGTTACCTGAAGTCCAGAAACTCCTGAGAGAATGGAATCGTCTTTCTCTCGACAATGACATTCTCTACAGAACCACGTCGCTGAATGGTGAACCCGTCAAACAGTTGGTCCTCCCAGAGTCTTTCCAGGCTACAGAGCTGAAGGGTGTTCATGATGATATTGGACACCCTTGCAAAGAAAAGACCCTTTGGCTTGCTAGGCAAAGGTTCTACTGGCCTGGCCTTGAGAAAGGGGTAAATGCCAAGGTAGAACACTGTGGGCGCTGCATTCGCAGAAAGACCCCATTGCAGTTGGCTGAAATGGTCCCAATAACCACTTCCAGGCCCATGGAGCTCGTCTGTATGGACTTTCTCTCTTTAGAGAAGTCTCGGGGTGGTTATGAGCATATCCTGGTCATTACCGACCACTTTACTAGGTATGCTCAGGCCATTCCTTGCAGGAATCAGACAGCCCAGACCACGGCTAAAGCTCTCTATGAGAACTTTATTAAGTTTTATTCTTTTCCTGACCGTCTTCATAGCGATCAGGGGAGAAACTTTGAGAGCAAGGTGATAAAGGAGCTTTGTAAGATTGCCGGCACTACAAAGTCTCACACTACACCTTATCACCCCATGGGCAATGGATCCTGTGAGCGCTTCAACCAGTCTCTTCTTAAAATGCTGGGAACGCTCGAGGCAGACCAGAAAGCCGACTGGAATTCTTTTGTAGGTCCTTTGGTACAGGCCTACAATGCCACTCGGAGTGAAGCCACCGGTTTCTCTCCGCACTATCTGATGTTTGGATGGCATCCCAAACTGGCTGTTGACATCCTTATGGGCACAGGTCCCAGGGATGGCAGCACGGACAAGCCGACATATGTAAATAGGCTTCGTCAGCGCTTGCGTTACGCCTATGATAAGGCTACCAAAGAGGCTGCTCGTAATGCAGAAAAGGGAAAAGCTCTTTATGACCGCAAGGTCACTGCAGCGAAGCTGGAGGTCGGTGATAGAGTGCTTGTCCGGGCAGTTGGGTTCCAGGGCAAACACAAATTAGCGGACCGGTGGGAGGAATCTCCCCACCGAGTGTTGAGGGTCCCTAATCCTGATTTGCCAGTGTTTGAGGTTCAGCGGGAGGATGGCCAAGGCCCAGTTAGGAAGCTGCATAGGAATATGCTTCTGCAATTCAGTGTGCTGCCTCCTACTACAGACCCGTTTGAACCCGTGACCAAACCCAAAGCCTCCAAACCACAGCGAGTACCAACCAGGTCAAGGATCAGACTCAGCTCTGATAGCGGAACAGATTCTTCGGACTCTTCGGATGATTCTATCCCAAGATATATCATTCCCCAGAGGAGATCCGGATCTGACATCAGGACTTCTATTTTCTTGCCCTCCAATACCACTGGCCGTGCTACCCCTTCTATCCCTCCTAATCCTTCTTCTGACCGGGTCCCTGGATCGATCATTGGTTCGAGTTTTCCCAGTTCTCTGTCTCGCACAGAGTCTACTATACTATATAGTAGGGACCAGACCAGTCTTGGGAGTTCAGTGGTGGGCGGCCCCACACCACAAGTCCCGCAGCCTGTTGTCACAACAGACATTCCTTCTGCTTCTCCAGCGAGCATTCCTCTTTCTCGTCCTTCGCGGACCAGGAAGCCGCCAGAACGCTACGGTCAGTGGGTTACCCCTGTCCAAATAGTGCAAGATGTTGAATTCTTTGTGAAGCTGCAGCACAGTTACCTATTTAATACTATTTATACTTTTCCTGTCAACAGGATACACTGGCTTATGTATCAGTATGTTATACTGATGCCAGAACTGTTTATATGTACATGTATATCTGTTTTTTAGTTTACATTTTGATATCTTGGACAGATATCCAAATGATATCTTTGGATATCAAACTTCCATAATAGTTTCATACGTGTCTATTATGTCAGTTATTAATATACTGAAGCAGATTTGCTTTTATAACTACTTCATTGTTTTCCCATAATTATATGAATTCATGTTCTTCCTAGCCGATACTCCATTGTCCATACTATTGTTTTATTTTAAGAAAAACAGCTGGTTTCATTTAAATTTGGAAGTGCAAGTGACTTTGGAATCTGTGTACCATACTGATCCCGAAAAGGTTTCTTCTATCAAGTCCTGGCCAGTTCCTACGAATGTTAAGGAATTGCGCCAATTTCTTGGCTTTGCGGGATATTACAGGCGCTTTATTTCTCGCTATGCTACCATTGTGGAACCTTTGAACTCTCTTCTGAAAGGTCACTGTACTTCGGGTAGGAAACCCAAATCCAAGAAGCCTAAGCGTCCCACAGTGTGGACATGGGGTAAAACTGAACAGCTAGCTTTCGATACTGTTATCGAGGAGCGCACCTCTGCCCCAGTTCTAACCTATGCAGACTACTCTCTGCCTTTGATTCTGCATACTGATAGCAGTGGCACTGGATTGCGTGCAGTTTTGTATCAGGTGCAGGATGGCGTAGAGCGGGTAGTCGCTTACGCAAGCCGAGGACTCAGACTTAGCGAGAAGAAATATCCAGCTCATAAGTTGGAATTCCTAGCTTTGAAGTGGGCCGTCACTGAAAAAAATCATGATTACCTGTGCGGTAATACTTTCAGTGTAGTTACTGACAATAACCCACTTACTTATGTCTTGACGTCGGCTAAGCTTGATGCCACTAGTCATAGATGGGTAGCTGCATTAGCTAATTACCATTTTACCATCTCTTACAGACCAGGCAAGCTTAATGCCGATGCTGATGGCCTATCTAGAAAGCCGCAAGTCTTTCCAGATATCATTGAGGCTATCTGCCAGGCTGTCACTGCTAACATACCTTTAGCTGACACCATTGCTACCGTTCATTCTCCTCCTTCGGCCGGGAAGGGTATGGGTCAGCATACAAGTCTCAAAGTCAACTGGAAGTTTGAGCATAGTCAGGACAAAGCTATCGCTAGGGTTATTTCCTTTTTGCAACGTGGTTCTCGCCCTAGAGGGAGAAGTATTGGGAAGGAGTTACCTGAAGTCCAGAAACTCCTGAGAGAATGGAATCGTCTTTCTCTCGACAATGACATTCTCTACAGAACCACGTCGCTGAATGGTGAACCCGTCAAACAGTTGGTCCTCCCAGAGTCTTTCCAGGCTACAGAGCTGAAGGGTGTTCATGATGATATTGGACACCCTTGCAAAGAAAAGACCCTTTGGCTTGCTAGGCAAAGGTTCTACTGGCCTGGCCTTGAGAAAGGGGTAAATGCCAAGGTAGAACACTGTGGGCGCTGCATTCGCAGAAAGACCCCATTGCAGTTGGCTGAAATGGTCCCAATAACCACTTCCAGGCCCATGGAGCTCGTCTGTATGGACTTTCTCTCTTTAGAGAAGTCTCGGGGTGGTTATGAGCATATCCTGGTCATTACCGACCACTTTACTAGGTATGCTCAGGCCATTCCTTGCAGGAATCAGACAGCCCAGACCACGGCTAAAGCTCTCTATGAGAACTTTATTAAGTTTTATTCTTTTCCTGACCGTCTTCATAGCGATCAGGGGAGAAACTTTGAGAGCAAGGTGATAAAGGAGCTTTGTAAGATTGCCGGCACTACAAAGTCTCACACTACACCTTATCACCCCATGGGCAATGGATCCTGTGAGCGCTTCAACCAGTCTCTTCTTAAAATGCTGGGAACGCTCGAGGCAGACCAGAAAGCCGACTGGAATTCTTTTGTAGGTCCTTTGGTACAGGCCTACAATGCCACTCGGAGTGAAGCCACCGGTTTCTCTCCGCACTATCTGATGTTTGGATGGCATCCCAAACTGGCTGTTGACATCCTTATGGGCACAGGTCCCAGGGATGGCAGCACGGACAAGCCGACATATGTAAATAGGCTTCGTCAGCGCTTGCGTTACGCCTATGATAAGGCTACCAAAGAGGCTGCTCGTAATGCAGAAAAGGGAAAAGCTCTTTATGACCGCAAGGTCACTGCAGCGAAGCTGGAGGTCGGTGATAGAGTGCTTGTCCGGGCAGTTGGGTTCCAGGGCAAACACAAATTAGCGGACCGGTGGGAGGAATCTCCCCACCGAGTGTTGAGGGTCCCTAATCCTGATTTGCCAGTGTTTGAGGTTCAGCGGGAGGATGGCCAAGGCCCAGTTAGGAAGCTGCATAGGAATATGCTTCTGCAATTCAGTGTGCTGCCTCCTACTACAGACCCGTTTGAACCCGTGACCTAACCCAAAGCCTCCAAACCACAGCGAGTACCAACCAGGTCAAGGATCAGACTCAGCTCTGATAGCGGAACAGATTCTTCGGACTCTTCGGATGATTCTATCCCAAGATATATCATTCCCCAGAGGAGATCCGGATCTGACATCAGGAGTTCTATTTTCTTGCCCTCCAATACCACTGGCCGTGCTACCCCTTCTATCCCTCCTAATCCTTCTTCTGACCGGGTCCCTGGATCGATCATTGGTTCGAGTTTTCCCAGTTCTCTGTCTCGCACAGAGTCTACTATACTATATAGTAGGGACCAGACCAGTCTTGGGAGTTCAGTGGTGGGCGGCCCCACACCACAAGTCCCGCAGCCTGTTGTCACAACAGACATTCCTTCTGCTTCTCCAGCGAGCATTCCTCTTTCTCGTCCTTCGCGGACCAGGAAGCCGCCAGATTGCTACGGTCAGTGGGTTACCCCTGTCCAAATAGTGCAAGATGTTGAATTCTTTGTGAAGCTGCAGCACAGTTACCTATTTAATACTATTTATACTTTTCCTGTCAACAGGATACACTGGCTTATGTATCAGTATGTTATACTGATGCCAGAACTGTTTATATGTACATGTATATCTGTTTTTTAGTTTACATTTTGATATCTTGGACAGATATCCAAATGATATCTTTGGATATCAAACTTCCATAATAGTTTCATACGTGTCTATTATGTCAGTTATTAATATACTGAAGCAGATTTGCTTTTATAACTACTTCATTGTTTTCCCATAATTATATGAATTCATGTTCTTCCTAGCCGATACTCCATTGTCCATACTATTGTTTTATTTTAAGAAAAACAGCTGGTTTCATTTAAATTTGGAAGTGCAAGTGACTTTGGAATCTGTGTACCATACTGATCCCGAAAAGGTTTCTTCTATCAAGTCCTGGCCAGTTCCTACGAATGTTAAGGAATTGCGCCAATTTCTTGGCTTTGCGGGATATTACAGGCGCTTTATTTCTCGCTATGCTACCATTGTGGAACCTTTGAACTCTCTTCTGAAAGGTCACTGTACTTCGGGTAGGAAACCCAAATCCAAGAAGCCTAAGCGTCCCACAGTGTGGACATGGGGTAAAACTGAACAGCTAGCTTTCGATACTGTTATCGAGGAGCGCACCTCTGCCCCAGTTCTAACCTATGCAGACTACTCTCTGCCTTTGATTCTGCATACTGATAGCAGTGGCACTGGATTGCGTGCAGTTTTGTATCAGGTGCAGGATGGCGTAGAGCGGGTAGTCGCTTACGCAAGCCGAGGACTCAGACTTAGCGAGAAGAAATATCCAGCTCATAAGTTGGAATTCCTAGCTTTGAAGTGGGCCGTCACTGAAAAAAATCATGATTACCTGTGCGGTAATACTTTCAGTGTAGTTACTGACAATAACCCACTTACTTATGTCTTGACGTCGGCTAAGCTTGATGCCACTAGTCATAGATGGGTAGCTGCATTAGCTAATTACCATTTTACCATCTCTTACAGACCAGGCAAGCTTAATGCCGATGCTGATGGCCTATCTAGAAAGCCGCAAGTCTTTCCAGATATCATTGAGGCTATCTGCCAGGCTGTCACTGCTAACATACCTTTAGCTGACACCATTGCTACCGTTCATTCTCCTCCTTCGGCCGGGAAGGGTATGGGTCAGCATACAAGTCTCAAAGTCAACTGGAAGTTTGAGCATAGTCAGGACAAAGCTATCGCTAGGGTTATTTCCTTTTTGCAACGTGGTTCTCGCCCTAGAGGGAGAAGTATTGGGAAGGAGTTACCTGAAGTCCAGAAACTCCTGAGAGAATGGAATCGTCTTTCTCTCGACAATGACATTCTCTACAGAACCACGTCGCTGAATGGTGAACCCGTCAAACAGTTGGTCCTCCCAGAGTCTTTCCAGGCTACAGAGCTGAAGGGTGTTCATGATGATATTGGACACCCTTGCAAAGAAAAGACCCTTTGGCTTGCTAGGCAAAGGTTCTACTGGCCTGGCCTTGAGAAAGGGGTAAATGCCAAGGTAGAACACTGTGGGCGCTGCATTCGCAGAAAGACCCCATTGCAGTTGGCTGAAATGGTCCCAATAACCACTTCCAGGCCCATGGAGCTCGTCTGTATGGACTTTCTCTCTTTAGAGAAGTCTCGGGGTGGTTATGAGCATATCCTGGTCATTACCGACCACTTTACTAGGTATGCTCAGGCCATTCCTTGCAGGAATCAGACAGCCCAGACCACGGCTAAAGCTCTCTATGAGAACTTTATTAAGTTTTATTCTTTTCCTGACCGTCTTCATAGCGATCAGGGGAGAAACTTTGAGAGCAAGGTGATAAAGGAGCTTTGTAAGATTGCCGGCACTACAAAGTCTCACACTACACCTTATCACCCCATGGGCAATGGATCCTGTGAGCGCTTCAACCAGTCTCTTCTTAAAATGCTGGGAACGCTCGAGGCAGACCAGAAAGCCGACTGGAATTCTTTTGTAGGTCCTTTGGTACAGGCCTACAATGCCACTCGGAGTGAAGCCACTTGTTTCTCTCCGCACTATCTGATGTTTGGATGGCATCCCAAACTGGCTGTTGACATCCTTATGGGCACAGGTCCCAGGGATGGCAGCACGGACAAGCCGACATATGTAAATAGGCTTCGTCAGCGCTTGCGTTACGCCTATGATAAGGCTACCAAAGAGGCTGCTCGTAATGCAGAAAAGGGAAAAGCTCTTTATGACCGCAAGGTCACTGCAGCGAAGCTGGAGGTCGGTGATAGAGTGCTTGTCCGGGCAGTTGGGTTCCAGGGCAAACACAAATTAGCGGACCGGTGGGAGGAATCTCCCCACCGAGTGTTGAGGGTCCCTAATCCTGATTTGCCAGTGTTTGAGGTTCAGCGGGAGGATGGCCAAGGCCCAGTTAGGAAGCTGCATAGGAATATGCTTCTGCAATTCAGTGTGCTGCCTCCTACTACAGACCCGTTTGAACCCGTGACCTAACCCAAAGCCTCCAAACCACAGCGAGTACCAACCAGGTCAAGGATCAGACTCAGCTCTGATAGCGGAACAGATTCTTCGGACTCTTCGGATGATTCTATCCCAAGATATATCATTCCCCAGAGGAGATCCGGATCTGACATCAGGAGTTCTATTTTCTTGCCCTCCAATACCACTGGCCGTGCTACCCCTTCTATCCCTCCTAATCCTTCTTCTGACCGGGTCCCTGGATCGATCATTGGTTCGAGTTTTCCCAGTTCTCTGTCTCGCACAGAGTCTACTATACTATATAGTAGGGACCAGACCAGTCTTGGGAGTTCAGTGGTGGGCGGCCCCACACCACAAGTCCCGCAGCCTGTTGTCACAACAGACATTCCTTCTGCTTCTCCAGCGAGCATTCCTCTTTCTCGTCCTTCGCGGACCAGGAAGCCGCCAGAACGCTACGGTCAGTGGGTTACCCCTGTCCAAATAGTGCAAGATGTTGAATTCTTTGTGAAGCTGCAGCACAGTTACCTATTTAATACTATTTATACTTTTCCTGTCAACAGGATACACTGGCTTATGTATCAGTATGTTATACTGATGCCAGAACTGTTTATATGTACATGTATATCTGTTTTTTAGTTTACATTTTGATATCTTGGACAGATATCCAAATGATATCTTTGGATATCAAACTTCCATAATAGTTTCATACGTGTCTATTATGTCAGTTATTAATATACTGAAGCAGATTTGCTTTTATAACTACTTCATTGTTTTCCCATAATTATATGAATTCATGTTCTTCCTAGCCGATACTCCATTGTCCATACTATTGTTTTATTTTAAGAAAAACAGCTGGTTTCATTTAAATTTGGAAGTGCAAGTGACTTTGGAATCTGTGTACCATTTCATCATTTGTTTAATATTAATATGTAGTACATGTGGCTGGTAGTCTGGTAGTTTATACTGGTTTATAATAGTGAAATGCCAGGAGATATTTTCTTCAAGAGGGGGAGTATGTTGACCAGGTTTCATTGTATATGAATGTTATCATGGTATTTTGCCATAGTACGTCATATCCGGTTTACGTGTATTCGCCGTACATTCCATAGTATGCTTGATGAATGAATGAGTTGTATAACCGGTTTGGTGAGCGAGTGGTCACTTTGCACGAGCACCTAATTATAGAACCTTCCCATCCACCCTTCTTCCCGCTTAAACAGCTTCGTCACTAGATAATTATACTAACCCGGCACTCTTCGTCATATAGTCAAGGTGTAAGCACCTTGACAGTATATTTCTATAAGGATATTTAGAATTGCTGCTCACAGCTACTTTATTCTATTTATATTATAAATTCATTTAGCGTGCCATAGCCTGGTAAGTTACTTATATTTATCTAGAAAACCATTCTAATTGTATTGTTAATT
>CAUYWK010000017.1:0-18613 GCA_963576725.1 Azorinus chamasolen | reverse complement strand
GCCAAACCAGTCTTTAAGTCGTTGGCAAGGAGGGCGATAATGACAACTAGCGCTTAGTTTCCGAGTGGTGGCGCAAATCATCACTCTATTAGTACTTCTGGGAAAAATATCGGCACCAGCTACAATGGCACACACTACTAAAAACATCATCCGCTACTTTACATTAAAGAAATCTTAGTTTATAATTGTTGTCTTTGTTTGACTATGGGTTTGTCGTTTGTTGTTGTTATTGCTGCTGCTGTTGTTGTTTTAAGTGTGTTTTAACCCGTTCCCTCATACATACGCACTTTGAAACCTCTGTAAAAGTCACTTGTTGAAACCATTGTAATAAATAGAGCAAATACTACACACTTCTACACAAGGATTTTTCTCTAGTAAATGCTCTCTTCAGTAGATTTTTTCAAAGAGGTTTATGTCTTTGTAGGCAGGTGGTTGTTTAATGCATCCTGTATCCTGCATTAAGCTGCCACCTGTGTCAAATATCAATAGTAGTACGTATTTGAGTGTTCGTGGTTTCGATGTTTTACTGTATATATGTATATTTATGTAAGAAATTATGACTATTAACCCTTTCACCGCCGCAGTCGCATAAATGCACCACGACAAATAGTGCAGTCCCAGATCAGGCGCCGCCTTTTCAAGGTCTGATCAGGGACTTCTCTATTTGTCTCAATCTCTATTTCTATATATGTGCTTTATTCCTTTGAAATTTGAATTTATTTATCTCATTTTCTTATTTTACCGAATGATTTAACAAACTTGGATTGCAGACGACAATTAGAAATTTGGCGCCGAAAGGGTTAATTAGCTGAATTCTTATAATGGCAGCATAAACAAGACTCCGGTCTATACGATTCTATAAGCAAACAGAGTAGACCCTGGTCAGATGTCTCTGACAGCAGTCATCTCGGTATGGTCTAGTCTCGGTATGGTCTAGTCTGAAAATGCGTAGTAGCCTAAAGGCCTCGCTATCATTTCAAGGGTTACAAATCTGACGTCTGCTTGAATTCTCAAAATAATTTGTTTCTTACACATCTTATTGGCGTCTCATCAGCATCATTTTTGTGTCACCTGCCGAGAAGCAGTGTGTCACTTAGGGATCACTTTTCCGTCGTCTGTCTGTCTGTCTGTCCGTCACACTTTCTTTTTGTTTGGCTGTAATTTCTAAACTAATCATTATAGAGCTTTCAAATTTCACATGTGTATTCCTCGCATGTGTATACTCTGCATGCAATACTTTTTGAGTTATTCCCCTTTGTTCTGATTTTTGTCAACTTTCTTTTTTGGCTATCATTTCTAAACTAATCATTACAGTTCTTTCTAATTTCACATGTGTCTTCCTCTCATTGAGGACCATTGATGTAAGGTCCATCACTCTGCATGCAATACTTTTTAGTTATTCCCCTTTGTTCTGATTTTCGTCACACTTTTTTTGGCTGTCATTTCTTAACTGATTATGATAGAGCTTTCACATATCACATGTGTATTCCTCTCACTGAGGACCATTGATGTAACTAAGGTTCATCACTCTGCATGCAATACTTTTTGAGTTATTCCCCTTTGTTCTGATTTTCGCACTCCAGCATATTAACAGTTTTAGTGTTAATTGCGAGCAGGTGACACATGTGTTCCTCTGAACACTCTTGTGTTGAAAAAAAAAATATGCGTATAGGATTTCGAAATATGTTGGGACCGAAACTTTGTGCAAAAAGGATTTTCCAGCAAGATAATGTATACAGTAGAACTTGTATTAACCCATTACCTCATAGGCTATTTTTAGATCCAACCTCTTTGAATAAATCTACCAAAAAAGAGCATTAACTAGAGAAAAGGAACGTTTTAGAATTGTGCAGTTTGAAACCATTGTGATAAATATTTATCACAATGGTTTCATAAGTGACTTTTACAGAGGCGTAGAAAGGCGTATTTATGGAGGAAAGGGTTAAGCGGCCATTCATTTATTGAACATAGGAGTCTTAAAAAGCAGTTGGTCTATAAATAGTCTAGGAGAGAATTGGGTTTAATGGAACGGTTCCTGAGAAAAAATATCTTATTGAACTGCAGACAGTGTAGACCCAGACCAGACATAATGTCTATGATGAGGTATCTGATCCTGCTTAATCCTTTACTCCATTAATATTTATAAAAGAAATAATGACATCATGAACATTAATTAGATTAATTTTTATAATGGCATACATGTATAATGATATGACATTTTTGCAGGGCGAAAGTCATGCAGAAAACTCCTATAGAAGCAGTTTTCTGCATTGCATTCGGCCTGCATTTAGCTACCACCTGCCTTGCAGACCCAAAATTAGACCTCTTTTTTATGGGCGCTTAAGACGGGTTATACTGTAGACTCCATTTATAATCGAAATTGAGCGTTGTTGTTTTCTACATGTCTGAGAGGAAAACTAATTTTTACATCATTAACATTCTTAATGATGTAAAAATTAGTATTCCTCTCAGACATGTTTTTACTTCTAGCATGCTGACTAAAGGTATACGCCGAAGTTATGTCTGCATTAAATTCCAGTTATGTTTATATCTACTTTGGCAGGATAATACTTCCCTGTCGTCTCTACCTATCCATAGTCTGCAATAACTGTCCTCTGCTACAAGTTTCGTTTATATTATGTTCTCCCATTGTCTTTCAAAAACACACAACAGTATAACAGAAACAAACAGTTTGGATGCTGATGAGACGCCGAGTTACTATGCGTCTCATATGGGTCCAAATTATTTGCATATACATGTAACCACAAATGTGGCATTTACAACGAATTAGTTCATTGAACGATGTGCACTTTGTTTCAAAGTGTGTTCTTATATATTTCAGACCGCCCACAAGCGTCGCCAGATAACATAGCCTGCCACACTTTCATCGCCTGCGACAGTGACATGGGATTTGACATGGGCTTGCATTAAAAAAAATTTTTTTTAATTTTTGAATTTCCATTAAAAGTATTTCAAGAATATTACTTGGATTTTATTGTTGTCGAGTCTTCCTCAGCCCCCACACTGAGATCGTTATGGTAGTAAGCGACATGAGAAGGCAATCCGATTGGCATTCGTGCGAGAGTCCATCCAATCAAAAATTGACTCTAGCACATTTTCCTCGTCACAATCCTGTATTGTTAACATATGACAAACAACCAGGATTGGTATTGGTGCTACATTTATCGTTTCAACATATGACGAACCTGCATGATTGGGGTAGAAATGTCATCAAAAGTTTGACTCTTGCAGAAACGTCCATCATGACAACTTATCATTATCTTGAAAACAAGCACTTTGGATCAGGATCAAATTCGATCACTGTAAGTCGATTAAAAGGAAGTAGCATGATAAACGACGCTCCCAATGGGTTGATTTGCAAGATTTGCCAACAGTCTACAATCGCAAAATCAAAATACTTTTTATACTTTTTTTATACTTTTTATAAACATCTAATGGTGCACAATCACTGTGGTAGCATAATCACATTTCGCATATATAAACGAAGTTCACGATCCAGCAATAAGCGGGCATTCACGTCGACCCTCTCGAGTATAATGTTATAGGTAGCCAATTCTATGTGAATGTCAACCAATAGGGTAAAACGAATTATACACTGATATTCTACATGGGACTGACTTCAAACCTGGGAACACATGCGGACAGGAACACATAAAAATGCGCAAAGAGGTACATTAACTTTTGCAATACCATACTTTACTCCCCCTTTTCTGACATTTCTCCCAGCAGCATGATTATGTTCTTGTCTTCCTGGTTCTGTTAAATGTAAAGGTAGATAGTCAAGCAATTGGTACTTAAATAACGGCCGATAAATGCTATTACAGAGGCTCTCTGTATTAATTTAATCCCTTACTTAATGAATATTCACCAAAGAAATAATGAAATAATGCATGTTAACTGTATGAAACTTTATAATGGCATGTCGATGGCTTGGTGCAAAACTATTCTAACTCCTTCACTTTGTGAAGGAGTTAGAATAGTTTTGCACCAAGCCCTCGATATGAACACAGGGATGTTCGACCACGAGAGGAATTATTGTCTGCTTATGAATTTATAATAAAGCTGGTTCTAAAGCATATAGGAAGAGAGAAAAATCCTGTGTGTATATGCCATTATAAAAAATCTCGGAAAAACTATTCATGATGTCATTATTTCTTAAATTAATATTAAACAGGGCCTCTAAAACTTAGACCTACTTGAGATTCTTGCAAGTCACGCAAGAGACATATAAGATGTATCACCTAATAGTTGCTCTTATGCTACAAATAAACCCGAGCGAACATGGTCCATCGAATACTCTTGGATCTTCCACGGGACAGAGCTGCGCAGACCGGGGAATCCAACTCCCTGGCTAACACGGGAATCTTCCACAGGGACCGGGTCACGCAGCCCGCGTCAGCACACTCTCGTGCTTCAATGGAGATATACGACAGGAGGAAGAAGCGCGCGCCGGTGCAAGCCGCTGCCGTGTTTCAACGGGTCCTTCCATGGGACCGGGGCACGCAGGTCGGGGCAGCCGTCTACCATGCGAACACTTGGGGATCGACCACGAGACGAAGCGACCTGAAATCGGCTCCCGTGCTTCAATGGAGATCTTCCAGGGGACAAGCAACTCGGGCCGCGGAGTCGTGCGTTTGCAAGAGTCGCTTCCCTTTAACCACATAGACCGACTGCTTCCCACCGATCGGGGTTCACTGCGATCGAGCCCCACACATGTAGCACCTACCACTAGTTGAGCTTTGTCGGCTAAAACATATTACGTAATAGCTATGCATATATATATATGGCTGCATATGTGTGGTGGAATCATTCACTGCCTTTCAACAAAGCAATATGCATACGATTATTCTGGTGTCTGCTCACTTGAGAGAATTCTGTAGAGAAATGGATTGTGATGACTGCATGGTTTGTGGAATGGGTGGCTGTGTATTCAAGAGCCTCGCTGATGGTGTGGTCGGAATCAACGCCTTAAAAGAGTGTCATGTAATTCGTCGACGTTTAGAAAGGAGGGGCCAATAACCCGCGACTACAGATCCATCAGCATCAGCAAGTCCCACCCGCTAGCATTTGTGCTGACCTCAACGTGGTCTAGCGGTGAACATATAATACATATTGATTGAGCATTAATGCCTAATACTATATATTTAATGGCCAACGAGGACAAACAAGTGGTACGTATAAAAAAGTAGAAAACACAAAAATACTCTCAATGAGGCCCTGGGTCCTCTGTAATGTCAGCTTTGGCACGACAATCTGCACTCGGTCTGTCCATTGGCGACACTGCTGTGTCATGTGAACTGGTCGCACGGCCAGTCGTCTGCACTGGGGTCTGTCCATCAGCTGGCCACATAAGGTCACATTGTCATCGGAACTGGTTGTACGCCTATACAGGTCGCACGGTCAGTCTGCACTGGGTCTAGCCATCAGCTGGTCACATAAGGTGACACGGTCATTGGAACTTGGTTGTACGTCTAAATAGGTCGCACGACCAGTCTGCACTGGGTCTAGCCATCAGCTGGTCACATAAGGTGACACGGTCATCGGAACTTGGTTGTACGTCTAAATAGGTCGCACGGCCAGTCTGCACTGGGTCTAGCCATCAGCTGGTCACATAAGGTGACACGGTCATCGGTCATTTGGCTGTACGTCCGAACGGGTCGAACTGCCAGTCTGCACTGGGTTTGGTCATCAGCTGGTCACATTTGGTCACATGGTCATCGGAACTTGGTTGTACGCGGCCAGTTTGCACTGGGTCTACTCATCAGCTAGTCAGACTGGTCGTCAAAGCATACATAACAATCAGTAATAGCAGCATCCAGAACAAAATGTTTAATAAAAAATGTAGTAGTACAGAAATCAAACATAGTAATACACATGTACACACTTTGCAATAATTACAAAATGTTTAATAGTACAGAAAGCTGTTGGTGTTCATCTGCACGTGGTCTACCCATCAGCTGGTCACAATAGGTCGCATGGTCTTCGGAACTTGGCTATGCGCCCGAACAGGTCTGTCTGCACTTTTGGTGGTCATGGGCATGTCCCGTCAGTTTTATCCATTGGTCATCACATCATACATAACAATCAGTAATAGCAGCATACAGAAGAAAAGGTTAAATTAAAAAAATGTTTATCCAATTATTACAAAATGTTTAATAGTGTTAATCAGGTCGCACGGTCTAAATTGTAAGCCCGAACAGGTCGCACCGCCAGTCTGCACTTTTGGTGGTCCCTCAACTGTTTTCAAATTCAAATTCAAGTTCCTCCTCCTCCTTAATGTCTCTTTTTCCGCGATGATTTTATGCATATAAGACACAATTGTTCCTCTTTTCAATTCTAGTTTCATTAAATTGCTGCTTAGGTCTGCTTCGGTCAGTTCTGGTACTTCTGATAACTTATATATCGTAGTTTGTTTGCTTGATTCTTGTTGGCTTTCCTAAGTAATACTTCGGCTGTCTCCTTGCATAAGGCATTGTCCATGTGGTGCCTGATTCCTCCGTTTTTTCTGTCAAAGTTGTCAGGAATCGCTCGACCTTTACTTTCGTTTGCATTGTAGTTCTTTTTTCGGGTGAATGGGGAACTTGTCGCTTGAGTTGTTTTCAGTGTTGTCAGCGCCATCAGGGATGATATGGTTGACATCGGGACCTCGGTTGATGTTTCTGTCGGTCCGGTCGCGGTTGATGGTCCTGTGGTGCTGGTATTCATCGGTGGCATATCATTCACATCACATGTCCATTAAACGTGGTCACTGTATAGGATTTAGCCATTCCCGAGGGTAGTGTTGATGTGGGAAGGTGTTCCGGATCCCTGTAGGTGTTTAGGTCCTTCAACACTGACAACTGGGGTACATTTGTTTCAATTGGGGTACGCTTGTAGTACTTGTTTCTCACTTTTCCAGAATGGCCAAGAAATTTCGCCATTGCACCGGGTATGTGGTCCGGTTGAAAGTATATCACTATGGACTCCCATGTGTGGCTTGAGGTGTAGGTCTTCACGTTGAATTTCGTCTGCAGTTTTCTAATGCCTTGGAAAATCCTTAAAAATAGTTTTCCGTTGTATTGCAGCAGGAAATTGGGGTGTTCGGATACCGTCTTCTTACGTATTCAAAACTATTCAAAACATGGTAGGCGTTGGAATATTGAATACATTGCTCGTCAAAGATTACTCTGACGTCGAATTGGAAGTTCTGTCTTGTGGGTTGCCACTGATATGGCCATGTGGCGTTCTCCGTCAACCATGACTTGGCTTGCATATATTCCTCGAGAGTCATGTTGCTTGGCACTTCTGGCCGATGTTCCTGAAATAGACACTGGTATGCATTTATGTAGTGGTTTAAGTGAGGCTATATCGTATTTGCCAGGGAGGCTATGCTTGGCGCTCTGGGGTATTAACTGGAAGTAATGTTTTTCTTTACTTAGGATATCTGTAACTTGGAAATGGATGGGTGGCATTTGTCTCCTGGCTTTGGCCCCCTTGTTGATGACGTGAATTTTCTGATCTAGTCTTCTCATGGTGCAATCAAGTTCCAAACGAAATGTCTTTAGTCGGGTGTATTCAGACTTGCTGGTACCCTTCAAGTTGACGTCGCTGTCTGTGATAAAAAATACACAAAGTGTCTTTGGGCTGACTCCATGTTTCACTAGTTGTAGCTTGATTTGTTCAGGTGTCAAAATTTGAGTTTCCTATGTGTATAAAGTACATCATCCGAATTAAATTCATCGTGTAGTTTTTGTTCACTGTGTTGGATTTGCCTTGGTCCTCGTGTCACTGTTGGAATGTTTGTGGTAAGGGCTGGCAACTCGGGTCTTCACTTTCACTGGAAATAGAACTACTTTCAAGTACAGTCTTCCTCTTAGCAGCTGACCCCCATCCTTCTTTCTTGCGAAACATTCATCTTCGTCATCAGAGTGTGGCAGTTTTTGTGCGGTGGTCCCCTCCACGGTGGCTTCAGGCGTTGGCACATCTATAAGTGGTTCGGTCAAATGGTCATCATCGGCAAAAACAGGCACAAGTGGAAGGATGGTGGCGTTTATTATCAGATATATTGTCCTGGGAAAAAATAAATGAAGCAGACCGTGCGGGCGATGTCACCCGCAATGAATGGTCACCTTTTGGCGGCTCCTGTTCTTAATTAGATCCCTCTTTGCTACGGCATGTGTGGTTTCGGTGGCTGGTGCATCTCCGCAATCGACTGGTTTTAATTGCATGTCTATATAATCCACGACAGGTAAACGCATGGGCTCTATTCCGCAAGTCTAACTGGGATCACGTAATGGCCCACTGTTTAAAAAATGTTCAACATTTCATACTTAGAAAACATAAAATTCGAATAGAGCAGCAGGCACAAACCTATTACTTGTACAATGGAACTTACTGTTCAGTTGGGCCTCCCTTGCCTCAACTGCAGCTTCAGTTTTAGGCATTTTCCGGCAAAAAGCATTCACGACAACCCCTCACATGGCGTTCAATCTTGTCATTGAAAAACTTGTAACACTAAGGACATCTAATTCTTCTGCCCTGGCGTTTCTTCAACGCGACTTGTTGGTTGGCGGGCTTGACATCATCAACATCGACCAGTTGTTGTTGGGCCATTATTGCTTCTGAAAACACACCAAAGAAAAGAGAGAATGACACGACAAAAATATAATTCAAATTTTATATCGGATACAAGAGGTATTGCAGATTTACAGAAATTCAGGATGAATTTGATATGAAATTAATTTAAATTAAACTAAATGTGAAAACTGAACTAGAATTTAAATTAAACTGAAATTAACTATTGTTGAAAACTACAGAAATATATCTTTTTGAAACTAATGGAATTTAAATTAAATTGAAATTATACTTTTGTTGAAAACTGTATTTTCAAACAAAACAAAACTCAATGGGAAGAAGTTGATCAATTTATTAGAAATTAAATTATATGAACAGTGGATATTCAATTAATTTGAAAATACTAAACTTAACCCTTTCCCTCATATAAACGTGTTTTCATGCATTTGCAAACAGAGTTGACCCAGATCAGATCATCTGATCAGGGTCTGCGCTGTTTGCTAATGGAACTTGATAGATAATATATTCCTTTACTTTCTAAATGGCTACAATGCTCCATCTTCCATGTTTCGTTGTAACTATTTATTTTTTGTCCAGGAATAGTCAGTAGGTATTGAAATAAACACAGAACAGAGGAAGGGTTAAAATGGTATATAAATCCAAACTGTATGGTCTAAATCCAAATCCCAACTCTATGGTATATAATCCAACGATCCAAGAATCAATGGCAATAAAAAGACAAGTGAAACTGTTCCAGACACGCAAGATAAATCTTGTGATAGCAGACAGTGGCGTTTTTCGACTGATGAACCATGGGTTTGGGTAAGTATTTATAACAGGTCTGGCTATGCTCGAGCACTTATCATTTGATTGAATCTACTCACCCGAGCACTTGTCAAATTGTGATTGAGATCAGCGACACGTCCCTTTCCGCCCGAGATGGCAGGCTATGCTCGAGCACGTGTCATTGTTTGACACAACTTAACTGTCACAAGTCTGATTGAGATCGGTGACACTTCCGTTTCCCTCCGAGTTGCCATTTGATGTTAATTGGTTATTATGAGTTGGGAAACGACAGGCGCAGTTTTTATCCAGTTCATCTAGATTTTAACCCATTCCTCCATAGCCTATTTTTAGACCCAGCCTCTTTGAATGAATATACCCAAAAGGAGCATTTACTAGAGAAAAGTAAGATTTTAAAATTTTGTAGATTGAAACCATTGTGATAAATCACGAAGTAAATACTGTATTTACTTCGTGGATAAATAGAGCATTTGCTCCTATAGGTGCAACTGCTCTATTTATCACAATTGTTATATATTACCACTATTGATATTCTGTAATTACTTGAAAAGACGGACGCTTGGTTTTATCCAGATCATTTTCACCAGACTAGAAACGGGTTTTGATATGGTGAGGTTCCAGAAACGGACTTTCATTCATAATAGTTAGGTTCCAGGCGACTTTTGGTATTCTATAATGACCGGGGTTTGGTATTGGTATTAATAGTGTGGAAACGGGGGACCTGTATAGTTTTAATCCAGATCATTATTTCTGGAGATATAACCTTTCGACTATGTGTTTCATCCTGACAGGGGCGTTTACGGTCTGAACTGTTACGAGTTATATCGCCAAAATAGTTTCCTTATTTGACTCTCGAAACGGTAGCATTCCGGAATTTCTTTGCACGGACTCGCTTTCATAATGACTTCTTTTAAAAGTGAATTATTTTAAAACGTAAAACAATTCCTTAACTTTTGACAGTACGAGGGGGGTCAGTTCCATTCTCTGACGCTCGAACTCTTCTACTGTCATATACCGCCCTCGGCCTCTGGGCAAACTTTCTAAAGTGTCATCGGGCTTTGAGCATGGCTTGGTATCATTGCCTCCGACATGGACAATGGCAGTGATTGTCCGACTGCTAATAGATCTGTGCACACAGATCTATTCAAGTTGTTGGTCCTAAGACCGCCTTTTCCCAAGAAGCAGGCAGAACCAGGAACCCGGAGGTCCGAGTGGCAGTACTTTTCCAGGCAGATCCCCAATCAAGAAGAATTTGTGTTTACTTTTTTCTTCCTGCTCAATATTTTGATAGCAGATAGTGTTGTCATTCCACTGGTGTCTAGTATTTAAAATACGACAGGCTATGCTCGAGTGGTTAACAGAGTTGACAGCGCTGGAAAGCTCAAACCCGGTGACAACTGAGAAAATTCGGCTTGGGAATATTGATCTCCCGGGCGCTGACTTAGTTCTCTATTGTACAAGTCACGCCTATACATGAGCTCCAGTTCATTTTGATATACAAACAGAAAACCATATGATCTGGAGCAAAACTAATTCAGCTCAAGATCATTGTAAACGTTTTTATATGTTATTGTCACAATTAGAAAAAAATATTGAGCCTTAGTTGCCTGTTGTGCAAAGTTTATACCTATATATAGGTTAGCCCCAGTTCATCTTGATGTCCTATAAAACCACATGAACTGAAGCAAACCTCGTTCAGCTCCACATCAGACGTTATTGACGCAATTAGAACAAAAATCACTGAATATTAGTTGCCTATTGAGCGAAGGCTTGTGCCTTCAGGTTAGCTCCAGTTCATATTGATGTACTGCTATAAAACCACATGATATGGAGCTAGTTCAGCTCCAGTCCATAATTATGTTATTGTTATTGCCTTGATTTTACAGAGGCGTCAAAATGCGTCAATATGAGGGAAAGGTTTAAACGCCTATAGTATCTATTGAATGCACGTAAATATACTACATTGTATTTCGAAAGGAGGAATGAAAGTTGTCAGGTCCGCACATTTTGCCAGGCTCGACTAGAAAAATCTTCACCCTTGTATTCTATTGATTACCCAAAGTATAAGAAAAGGCAATGATGCCTGTAGCCAGTTACGTTTGGAAAAGTGCATTGATGAACAGTGTCCACTTGGTGGTAAGCATGGATGTGTGCAGTCGTGTCTGCAAAAATGTCATTGAAAGGAAGGTCGAAATAGCTGATGGAAGACGCCATATTTAAAACTTGCATTGTTGTGAACACTTCCAAAGGGAAGCAATTGAGCAAATGGAGGGAAAATATAAAGGGAATGAAAATCTACTGTAGATCTACGAGCTAGTGATATATACATGCATTTATATTCTTTCCATTTAATTTCATTTTCAAATCTTGCAACATTTTCTTCATATATTTTGACATTTACAGACATCTTGATTTTGAAAAAGATTTCTATTTGGGCATAATTTTAAATGCATTTTTTGGACATTTAAATTTTCGATTTTTCCAAACGCATAGGTTTTTTTAAACACATGTAGTTGATAGTTGATAGAGAAATTGTGAAGTTTGAAGCTTGTAGTATGAATGTTCTATGAATTTGAATAGCATTTATTCAATTCAATTCAATTCAATTCTTTATTGCGTAAAACATACATTTGTATGCTTAGAGCAATATTACATAAACATACACAAGCAAAAACATGAATTTACAGAAGAGCTACGGTAACATGAATGGTAAATTACTGCGGGTTAGAGAATTTATTTGAAATATGGTTAATTTTTTAATTCTCAATTAAACTTCTTCGCTAGTCTGTATTCAAAGGTCGGATAATTGCTAATGAAACATAGGAAGTACCAGACATTTGGATCAGCATTATTTCACGTTAGCGAATTTGAATAAACTATGAAACTATGTAAGTTTATCAATGAATGAATGTAGCCAATCAAAACAGCCCGTCTTGCACGTTTATCCCGACCAGGTGTGGAAAATCACGTGTTACCCATTGATCAGAATTAGCGAGTGTGTACTCAAATAAAGTAAGTTATGTAGGAATTCCCACGGATTACTGTGATTAGGATGATGACGTTTGCTGCTGCTGTTTTGATTGGATTACACTATCCATTAAGTAAGTACATTTAACATGCATAATAAGTACAGTTCAAAACAGTTTTACTCTAAATGGCCAGAATTTAAGACTGTGTCCATTTTCTCCAAGCAGTTTGGTTCTGTATAAACAATGGTACCTAACTATCTCTGCCCAAACTGTTTTGAGATAGTGGTTCTCTATTACACTCAAATCACAGCCTCTGTAAATTTGCGTAATATATATATTTTGATAAATTTATTATTTTTAGTTTAGAGGTTTCTTTCAATAGATAGGCAAATTTCTGTAATGTCGGCCATGTATAGTAATACCTTTTTATATATTTAGATTTTTTTTCCGAATGTTTTGTACATGTCATCAGGAAGTGAAATTCATTTTCCACCAAATTTGAATTGCAGTTATTGCATGTTCTATCTTCTCTAGGTACATTAACATATCTTCCTTTCACTATAGCAAGATCATGAGATGACGTCCTGAATCTAGTTAAAGCAATACGATACCTAGGTTCTTTCACAAAATCAAGATACTTTTCAAAATCAAAGGAATGTTTAAACAATGCATAAGTTTCTAGGCGTCTTGAATTATTAATTTCAGTATACCAAGTTTGATGATAAATATCTACTATTCGTTGTTTCACCAAGTTATAGTTTATATGCATGTCAAACTGATTCTGCCAAATAAAAAACAGACCACATTCTTCTAGAATGCATTTTATGTGGTAGACCCAATTTGCTTTTTATGCCCCCAAAGGCGGGCATATAGTGATCGCATTGTCCGTCCTTCCGTCTGTCCGTCTGTCCGTCCGTCCGTCTGTCCGTCTGTCCGTCTGTCCTTCCGTCCGGAATTCGTGTCCGGTCTGTAACTTCTTCATCTATCAATGGATTTAAATATAACTTGCCACAAATGTTCACCAGACAGAGACGATGTGTCGCGTTCAACTCCCAGGTCCATGGGTCAAAGGTCAAGGTCACAGGGTACAATTACTTTGTCACAAATTTCGTGTCCGGTCTGTAACTTCTTCATCTATCAATGGATTTCAATATAACTTGCCACAAATGTTCACCACACAAAGACGATGTGTCGCGTTCAACTCCCAGGTCCATGGGTCAAAGGTCAAGGTCACAGGGTACAATTACTTTGTCACAAATTTCGTGTCCGGTCTGTAACTTCTTCATCTATCAATGGATTTCAATATAACTTGCCACAAATGTTCACCACACAAAGACGATGTGTCGCGTTCAACTCCCAGGTCCATGGGTCAAAGGTCAAGGTCACATGGTACAATTACTTTGTCACAAATTTCGTGTCCGGTCTGTAACTTCTTCATCTATCAATGGATTTAAATATAACTTGCCACAAATGTTCACCACACAAAGACGTTGTGTCGCGTTCAACTCCCAGGTGCATGGGTCAAAGGTCAAGGTCACGGGGTACAATTACTTTGTCACAAATTTGTGTCCGGTCTGTAACTTCTTCATCTATCAATGGATTGCAATATAACTTGCCACAAATGTTCACCACACAAAGACGTTGTGTCGCGTTCAACTCCCAGGTCCATGGGTCAAAGGTCAAGGTCACGGGGTACAATTACTTTGTCACAAATTTGTGTCCGGTCTGTAACTTCTTCATCTATCAATGGATTGCAATATAACTTGCCACAAATGTTCACCAGACAGAAACGATGTGTCACGTTCAACTCCCTGGTCCATGGGTCAAAGGTCAAGGTCACAGGGTACAATTACTTTGTCACAAATTTCGTTTCCGGTCTGTAACTTCTTCATCTATCACTGGATTTCAATATAACTTGCCACAAATGTTCACCACACAAAGACGATGTGTCGCGTTCAACTCCCAGGTGCATGGGTCAAAGGTCAAGGTCACAGGGTACAATTACTTTGTCACAAATTTTGTGTCCGGTCTGTAACTTCTTTATGTATCAATGAATTTCAATATGATTTGGCACAAATGTTCACCACACAAAGATGATGTGTCGCTTTCAACTCCCTGGTCCATATGTCAAAGGTCAAGGTCACAGGGTACAATTACTCTGTCACAAATTTCGTGTCCGGTGTGTAACATCTTTATCTGTCAATGGATTTCAATATAACTTGGCACAGATGTTCACCAGACAAAGACGATGTGTCGCGTTCAGCTCCCTGCTCCATATGTCAAAGATCAAGGTCACAGGGTACAATTACTTGTTTATCTGTGAATGGATTTCAAAGGAACCTGGCACAAATTTTAACCACACAAAAACGATGTGTCAACTCCCTGGTCTATGGGTCAAAGGTCAAGGTCACAGGGTATAATTTTTGGGGGCATTTGTCACGTGACTGTGACATCTCTTTTTTATAATTTGACCCGTTATCGAAATCATTTTTAAGCATATTGTAAGTTTTAAACAGTAGAGAATTATTTCTACTCGTTAGAATTTTTATCCAATATTTAATCATCACCAGCTTTCTATATATAATATATACATAGGCATTCTACCTAATTCACCACAAAGGTGCTCGACGCATGCTTGGACTCACCCATGGAAACCCCCCCCCCCCCCCCACCCCCCAAAAAAATAAAAAATTGTGATCGAAGTATGTTAAACTAGTCTAAAACTATCTATTTGAACCTTAAAACCACTCCGAAAAACACGACCCGGAAAATATTTCCTATCGGGTCTATATATGTATTGAAAGGTATCTAACTACGACAGATCAGCTGCGGAAAATACAACAGTCATGTTTTTCAAAGTCTTACAGCAAAGCCAATTCAACACCGATTTTAATCATTTTGGTCTTGATCCGTTCCAAATTGCATATGCTAAGCGACACAGTTAGTGCTTTACTTAAATATTGCCCCGTCTTGTCGCTGCAAGACCGCGAATTTGAAAATACGCTAGAGCGAAACGATGTGACTCCCGCCAGGATGCATAGAAGTATATAGGGGGATCTGTATTCGTTAAACTTTTCAGCAAAAACGCGAATTATGCTGAATCACATTCGAAAAACATTCAACTTACCGCAGTTAAAACGGTGCTGGCTATTTGTAGTCTGCTATGAGACGCCAGTTTTCTTTCTCCTACTTTCGTTTTGAACGGACGTGGCCAAATCGCTGGGGCCCGGAAGTAGTAGTCAATTTGCATATCGAATAGTTTATGAGCCGGGTCACAGCAAAATGGTCGCATCCGTTCAAAAGGAAAGTTGGAGAAAGAAAACTGGCGCCTCGTAGCTGACTGGAAATAGTAAGCACCGTTTTAATTGCGGCGAGTTTAATGTTTTTAGATAGTGTTTAACCATGTTTTTGTTGAAAAGATTAACGAATACAGATCCCCCTATATACGTCTATGCATCCTGGTGGGAGTCACATCGTTTCGCTAGATAGCGTTTTTTCAAATTCGCGGTCTTGCAGCGACAAGACGGAGCCATATTTAAGGAAAGCACTAATTGTGCCGCTTAGCATATGGAATTTGGAACGGATCAAGACCAAACTGATTGAAATCGGTGTTGAATTGGCTTTGCTGTAAGACTTTGAAAAACATGACTGTTGTATTTTCCGCCGCTGATCTGTCGTAGTTAGGTACCTTTCAATACATATATAGACCCGATAGGAAATTTTTTCCGGGTCGTGTTTTTCTCGTTTTTCGGTGTGGTTTAAGGTTCAAATAGATAGTTTTAGGCCAGTTGAACATACTTCGATCACAATTTTTTTTTTTTTTTTTTTTTTTTTTGGGGGGGGGGGGGGGGGGGGTCCAATTGATGAGTCCAAGCATGCGTCGGGCACCTTTGATTCACCATACAGTGCATTTAAGTTTGTGGACCTTTTTACACCGAGAACTTTTCTGCAAAACTTGGTGTGTATAATTTCGATATTTGGACCTTTATGATAGCCCCAGACTTCTGCTGCATAATTCAGTGTTGGAGAAACGAGTGCATCAAACAATTTGCATTTCTGAGAGACTGGCAGTTCTAGCTGATTGCATACTATGAAAAGATTGTGAAGTGAAAAGGAGGCATGCTGGGCAATCCTTTGCTGAGTACGACTCCAATTTCCATTTTTGTAAAAAAACACACCAAGATATTTAAAAGAATCTACAATTTCAATACGCGAATTATAAATAAAAAAATCAAATGTTGTATGTCTCCCATTTTCAAATATCATAATTTTTGTTTTAGCGACATTGAGTTTAAGATTCCACATACATGTATTACAATAGTTCTCCAAGTCATTTAATATACATTGTAAAGATACTGGGTCCTGTGTAAATACAACAGCATCATCAGCAAAACACATTAGGAATACATGCAAGTCATCGACATTCATAATACCGTTTAAATTACTATTTGTACTGTTTAAAATATCATTAAGAAAAAATAGACATAATATACTACTGGCCGGGTCCCCCTGCTTGACCCCAATATATGATGTTATAGGGTCCGATTTTGTACGGTTATATTGTACTACTGCTTTAACGGCAGAGTACATAGATCTAACTGCATTCATAAACTTTGTACTAACATTTTCACTCAGTAGCTTCTGCCATAAATATACTCTATCGATTCTATCGAACATTTTTTCCCAATCGAGAAATGTAACATAAAGTTTTTTCTTCTCAGACAATGTTTTACTTATAAGAGAATGTAGAATAAATATACAGTCTATTGTTGACTTTCCTTTTTGAAACCCAAATTGGTTATCGGTAATCTTTTCGTGTATTTCAGCCCACTTAGTTAATCTAGTCACAAGTAGTTTAGAATAAATTTTTGACATAATATTATTCAAAGTTATGCCTCTGAAAGTTTTTGGTTCAGGGGCTCCCCCTTTAAATAATGGTACAATTATCCCATGTCCCCATATTTCGGGATACGTACCGTTATTGAATATTTTATTATAAAAGTTTAATAAAAAAGGAGATATGATATCGAAAGTTGATTTGAATATTTCTGCTATCAAGAGATCTTCCCCCCGGACTTTTTGAATTGTTTTGTGCGAAGACCGCAAGTTTTAATTCATCCTGTGTAAAATTGGAGTCTAAATCAATGTCTAATATATTTTCTAGTGTAGTAATGTTTTCCTCGGGGTTTTGTGGTCGAGTTCCATATAATATGTTAAAATGGTTATACATATCCTCTATAGGAATATCAGGATTGGTTACATTATTTTTGTATTGCGTTTTGACATTTTTCCAGAAAGATTTTGGATCAGATTTTGGATCAGAAGTTTGAAGTGTGAACTATGAAGTATGACAGGTGTTTAGTGAAATGTCACCATCGGTGTTTCGTATATTCGGCACTCGCTACATTACCACGCTGTATACGAGATAATACGTGCATGTCACAGTATACAGCTGACTCCCATTATTGAAGAGATCACTTAATGAATAGGATTAGGTGTTTTTAAACGCAGGTGGTTGCTTAACCTTTTTTTTTCATATGAACGCTTTTTCACTCATTTGCATTTTTTTTACAGAGTAGAACTTCCTGTAGGAGCCGTCTGACCAGGGTCTACTCTGTTTGTATATGCTATGATATAGATCTGAGTCTACAGATTATGTCAAAGCAAAAAAAATCCTTTGAAAATAAAATACATTATAAACATTCAGCTAATACATATTTAATGATGGCATTATTTCTTACACGAATATTGAGCAGGAAATGGTTAATGCAGCAGGAAAGTTAGCAGATAAACTCCTATATTAAGCCATTCCATCATAGGCTATTTTTAGAATCTTTGAATAAATCTACAGAAAAGGAATATTTACTAGAGAAAAGGAACATTTTAGAATTGTGTAGTTCTGAAACCATTGTGATAAATAGAGCATTTGCTCCTATGGAGCAAATGCTCTATTTATCACAATGGTCTCATAAAGTGACTTTTACAGAGGCATAAAAAGGCGGTTTTTTGGAGGAAAGGGGCAACCACTTTGCTTTGAAACCTACTTATGCGTGTTTTAGATGATCGCTTTAGAGGGATTCTACTGTGCATGTATACGACAATACAGTAATGTAGCAAGTGTCAAATACCCGAATTATGCAAAATTAGCGCAAGTGACAAATGTTTGGTATGTGGAAAGAGGTATTATTTACAATATGTTGTCTTCCATTTTTAGATTGTCTATAGATACGAATTCAACACATTCCCTCTTTCTGACGCCATTTGGC
>CAUYWK010000016.1:0-109953 GCA_963576725.1 Azorinus chamasolen | reverse complement strand
TTCTATGATTTGATTATTCCTGTACATCATGAATATTCATGAAAGGAATAATGCCACCATGAATATTAATTAGTTTAATTATACAATCAGGATTTTTTGGACAAGACAAACTGTGGAATTAGATCTATATTATTTCACAAGCAAACAGAGCAGATCCCGATTAGACGGCTCCTATAGGCGTTGTCAGATCTGGGTCTTTTCTGTTTGCAAAGGCATAGAAAAGAATATTCATTGAGTAAAGGGTTATTATAAGTCCCAACTTGGGGAAAGTTACATTTTGTTTGTTATTTTCATATAATGTAGACCTATATTAACATGTAGACCTATAACCCATTCCAAACAAATACATTTTCTCACCTTTTCAAACGGAGTAGACCCAGATCCATCAGCTCCTGTAGAGAGTCAGCTGATCAGGGTCTACTCTATATGCATATGAAATTATAAATAGATATGACTCTACTATTGATACAAATACCAAACATTCCCGTGTACAAATTCAGTTAAATTTTATTTCTTACATGAATACTAACCCTTTACTCCATAAATAAGCCTTTCTATGCCTTTGCAAACAGAGTAGACCCTGATCAGACAGCTCCTGTATGCTTATGATATAATGTAGATATGATACTACAGTTTTTGACATGACCAAAAGTTCCTTTTCCATGTGCTAGTATAACAAATGTATCCAATTAATATTCATGACATCATTATTTTTTACATGAATATCTATGGAGGAAAGGGTTAAAAAGGGAAAGGGTTAAGAATAACATGGTGCTTCACAATACGGACACATATAAAGATCATAGGGCTGATGCAGCCCACAATACAGACACAGATAAACATGGCTGATGCAGCCCACAATACAGACACAGATAAACATGGCTGATGCAGCCCACAATACAGACACAGATAAACATCATAGGGCTGATGCAGCCCACACTACAGACACAGATAAACATTACAGGGCTGATGCAGCCCACAATACAGACACAGATAAACATGGCTGATGCAGCCCACAATACAGACACAGATAAACATGGCTGATGCAGCCCACAATACAGACACAGATAAACATCATAGGGCTGATGCAGCCCACACTACAGACACAGATAAACATCACAGGGCTGATGCAGCCCACAATACAGACACAGATAAACATGGCTGATGCAGCCCACAATACAGACACAGATAAACATCATAGGGCTGATGCAGCCCACAATACAGACACAGATAAACATCACAGGGCTGATGCAGCCCACAATACAGACACAGATAAACATCATAGGGCTGATGCAACCCACAATACAGACACAGATAAACATCATAGGGCTGATGCAGCCCACACTACAGACACAGATAAACATCACAGGGCTGATGCATCCCACAATACAGACACAGATAAACATGGCTGATGCAGCCCACAATACAGACACAGATAAACATCACAGGGCTGATGCAGCCCACACTACAGACACAGATAAACATCACAGGGCTGATGCATCCCACAATACAGACACAGATAAACATGGCTGATGCAGCCCACAATACAGACACAGATAAACATCATAGGACTGATGCAGCCCACAATACAGACACAGATAAACATCATAGGGCTGATGCAGCCCACAATACAGACACAGATAAACATCATAGGGCTGATGCAGTCCACAATACAGACACAGATAAACATCATAGGGCTGATGCATCCCACAATACAGACACAGATAAACATCATAGGGCTGATGCAGTCCACAATACAGACACAGATAAACATCATAGCGCTGATGCATCCCTCTTGTTTTATATTATCATAATATTGACAATCACTTGTTGTTGACTTATTTGTTGAAGTTTTCATTTCTTACATTGTATCAGAAATTATGTTTTGATGACTTACAAACACTTTTTACCCTGGCAGCAATTGTGGAAATAGATGTATGTTATTTGGTAGGCAGTCAGGGAGTACCTTGATTGGATAACTCCTGTAAGAGCTGCTTGACCAGGGTCTACTTTGTTTGCAAAGGTACAAAAAGGTAGCTCTATGTGGTAAAAGGTTTATCGTTGATGAATATTCATGCAAGACTCTACTCATAATTAATATTATGATGTGCGCCTTTCAGATGAAAAAAAATATGGGTTCGAATATAAGATCTGGACAGGTTTACTTTATGGTATGAGAATAAATGGGTCATTACCCGATGTACCAGTTAATGTGTGTGTCTGTATATAGGTATTTGGTAACTTTGTTATTATTCATAGAGACCTGGGTCAGTTAGTGAAAATGTTTATTTGATCTTCTATTAACCTGTAACCTGATAGCGATGCATTTTTACACATTTTCAAATGGAGCAAACACATACATGTATCAGACAGCTCTCTTGTTCATAAATGCAACCATAAAAAAACTCATTAATATCCATAGTCATATTGTCTCATATGAATATTCATCTGGTATTGGGTTAACCCTTTCCTCCATAAATACGCCTTTCTATGCCTCTGTAATAGTCACTTTATGAAACCATTGTGATAAATATAGCATTTGCTCCTATAGGAGCAAATGCTATATTTATCACAATGGTTTCAAATTGCAAAATTCTAAACTTTTCCTTTTCTCTAGTAAATGCTCCTTTTCAGTAGATTTATTCAAAATGGTTGGATCTAAAATAGCCAATGGAGGAATGGGTTAAACCAGATCTTAGTTTAAAACACTCTCAGACTTAAGTCAAGAGTATATATAGTTAATCAGAGTCTCAAATACGCTGGATCCTGATATAATGTTGCTGCTTGGGTACAAAGAGTTCACCCTTTACTACATGCATATTCATGTAAAAATAATGATGTCATGAATATTAATTAATTCAATTGATATAACAGCATTGGACATAGGAATGATTGGCTATGGCAGAAACTGTATAATCATATCTATTATATCATAAGCAAACAGAGTAGACCCTGATCAGACAGCTCCTATAGGAGCTGTCTGATCTGGATCTACTCTGTTTGCAAAGACTTATTTATGAAGTGAAGGGTTAATCTGAGTTTGTTTCATATGTAGTTTGGTGAAAAGTTTGTACATAGACAACGTGTTGACCTGATGTATTATCAATAATTATACAATCATGCACACATAATACCATATATTATCTACATATTTTATATTTTATTGCAAATGTCATTGGCTTGTGAAGATGTAAAGTATTTTTGTTGTGAGATAAATGTACAGAATATTTTTGTAAAATATCCTTGTATCTTTGTCACTTGTGCTTCCATGATACAACATTGTACAGTAAAATCTTGATAACTTAAACTCTCAAACAAGTATTATAGCTGGTCTTTAAGATAGGTGGAAGCTTAATGCAGGGTGTAAGTCATTCATAAAGCTCCTCTAGCAGTATCCTGCATGACATTATCCATCCCTGCATTAACCATTTCCCTGCCTAAATACTTATCAATTCTTCTTTATTAAAACATCGAGGTAACGAGATTTAACTGTATTTAGAAAATATGTTCCTACTGTATAGGATATTGATCTATTTTCTTACATTTGTACATATCTGAAAAGACAAACTGCTATTTTTTGTGACTTCATTTACTGCATATTTTTGTACAAGGCTTAATTAACCCTTTCCCTCATATAAACGTGTTTTAGAGTAGACCCAGATTAGACGGCCCCTATAGGAGCCGTCTGATCAGGGTCTGCTGTTTGCTAGTGGAAATTGAAAGATATGTTTCTTTACTTTCTAAAATGGCTATAATATTCCACCGTCCACATTTCATTATAACAATTTCACCATGAATATTCAGTAGGTATTGAAATTTGGAATAAACACAGAACAGGGAAAGGGTTAAAAGGTTGACAAAGGGTTGGCTACATCACTGTATATCAGATGTCTAAGACCCTCCCAACCTCCCAAAACAATCAGAGTGGCAAACAGTGTTAGCTCTAAAAACTAATAGAAAGCCTTAACTCCCTCATAAAAATGCCTTTTCACACATTTGCAAACAGACCAAGATCAGGTTCCATGCTTATAAAACTTTTTAGTTGAGTCCGAGACTTTGGTTCAAATCTGACCAATCAAAAGCTTGAGAACAAACTCAGACTCAGCTGAAAAGCTTCATAAGCATGGACCCAGATGATTCCTGTTCTGATCAGGATCCGTTGTTTGCTTATGAAATTTTATCAATACCAAAGCTTCATGTGTAAAAAATTAGTTAATAAATATCAATCATGTCATTATTTCTAACACAAGTATTCAACAGGGAATGGGTTTATCATTCACAGACTTGCTGAGCAAAACATTTTGTTGATTAAAACATCTTTTGCTTCAGATTTTTAAATACTTTTTCATGACGATTTTAGTATTTGAGTACGCACCTTTATCTGTTGCTCTGAAAGCTGTGTATAAAGTATGTAGGGTTCATCCTAATATCCCACCATGTAACAAATATTAGTTAGATGTATTGTTGAACTTCGATATCTCGAAACTCAAGGGACCATATAAATTAGTTCGAGATAACAGAAGTTTGAGTTATCCGATTTCTGATCTGGACATTTTCTTAAGTTCACAGCTTAATGCATGTTTAACCTTTTAAAGTAATGCTGAAAGCTCCTGTAGGAGCTTTCAGCATTACTTTAGAACTGCATTAAGCTGTAACACGTGTTTCTAGATATGCATAGTTATTCAATTTATATCAATTCTGTATTGCAAATTTGGGAATGACTGAACTTTTAGTTTGAGTTATCCCGAAGTTCGAGTTATTTGAGTTTGAGGTATTGAAGTTCAGCTGTATGCTATAATGGTATAACAGTATATTTGGCCAGAGCCGAGACTGCAGACTTAGATCTTTATTATTCCATAAGCAGACTGAGTAGACCCTGATAAAAAACTCTTACAGCCTCTATCAAGAAATTTATGAAAGCTGAAGTTTGAATTGTATAGCTCCTGATCAAATTGCAAATTTGAAAATCTAGTGTTTAACCCTTTCCTCCATAGGCTATTTTTAGACCCAACCTCTTTGATTAAATCTACCAAAAAGGAGCATTAACTAGAGAAAAGGAAATTTTCAGAATTGTGTAGTTTTGAAACAATTGAAAACCTTGGGTATTCATGGCACTGCACTGTTTGTCATGTTACACCACTTTCCTTTAAAAAAATATCCTTGGGTATTCATAGCAAGCTGGACTTGTTCAAATTTTGAAATAGCCTGTTTGAAACTTCACCATTGAAAGGTTTTACCTTTTCCTCCATAAACTATTTTTAGACACAACCTTATTGAATCAGTCTACCGAAAAGGAGCATTTTACTAGAGAAAAGGAAAAGTTTCGAATTTTGTAGTTTTGAAACCATTGTGATAAATAGAGCATTTGCTCCTATAGGAGCAAATGCTCTATTTATCATAAAGGTTTCATAAAGTGACTTTTATAGAGGCGTATAAAAGTGTATTTATGGAGGAAAGGGTTAATGATTCATGTTGTTGTTTTTATGAAGTAATAATAAGGATCTACACTGTTAACAGTTTAGTGGACGGGTGATTATGACGGGTGATTACGATGTCTACACTGTTAACAGTTTAGTGGACGGGTGATTATGACGGGTGATTACGATGTCTACACTGTTAACAGTTTAGTGGACGGGTGATTATGACGGGTGATTATGACGGGTGATTACGATGTCTTATTGTTTATGTCCTGATCATGGCCAGGTATTGTGTGTGACAACTGATTCGGTTGCTGCAACTCTGTTGTTGTTTTCAGTCATGCAAATCATGTTTATAATACATTTGTATTGTTAGTATTCTGTAATAAATGCCCCTGGGGTGTAACGTTTTTTAAAATGTGTATCTTGGATTTTGTACACAGATGGGTTGTTAATGTAGAATGATTACAGTATACACACCCCAATAGTATGACATAACTGTGACAAACAATGACATATGCAAGATCTATATTACAATATATTTTAATATATTTCAATATTTAAATCAAATAATTACACCTCCCCCACCATAAAAAATCTATCCTAGTCAATATTTCTATTAATGAATGATTACAGTAAGAAGCCAGTTCTTCATAGTTTTGTAAATAAGGCAGGTCTAGTCAAGCAGCTGTGTTGGACAACTGGTTTGATCTGGTTCTATACTGCTTGTCAACTGGTTTGATCTGGTTCTATACTGCTTGTCAACTGGTTTGATCTGGTTCTATTCTGCTTGTTGAGTGGTTTGATCTGGTTCTATACTGCCTGTCAAGTTGTGTAACTCTACTTCATTATTCCACCGTCTGGGTCCATGCTTATAGAACTTTTATGATTGCTAATTTGTTTAAATAATGCACTAATTCATTTCTGCGATTTACAGCAGCTCCACAAGGCAGATTATTTGATAAATTTGCTTATTGTATAATTTTACTACAATAAATAAAGTAATATTCATAATGGGCATAGTCGTGCATGGATATTCATGGAGTATAGACTTAACCCTTTACTCCAAGAACATTCACGTAATAAATGATGACTTCATGAATATTAATTGAGTTGATTTTTTATAAAAAAAAATATGAACACAGGAACTTTTAGCCAGAAAGTGTAGAATCAGGTCTATATTATTTCATAAGCAAACAGAGTAGACCCTTATTAGACGGCTCCAAGAGGAGCCATCTGATCAGAGTATACTCTGTTTTCAACTCTTTCCTCCATAAATACGCCTTTCTACGCCTCTGTAATAGCCAATTCATGAAACCATTGTGATAAAGAGAGCATTTGCTCCTATGGAGCAAATGCTCTCTTTATCACAATGGTTTCAAAACTACACAATTTTAACATTTTCCTTTTCTCTAGTAAATGTTCCTTTTGGGTAGATTTATTCAAAGAGGTTAAATGGGTCTAAAAATGCCTATGAGGGAATGTGTTAAAAGCCACATTTATGGAGTTAAAGTTTAATGTAATCTCTTAAATCTCTTCTAAACAGTATCTTGTTGGTATTCATTGGTCACAGGAGAGATTATAATGAGCATTAACAAGTGCGGGAGAAAACGAATCGAAAACTTAATTTTCTAAAATCTCCTCTTATGTATGTACAGCTCTGTAAAATGTAGTTGCAGCAAGTTGAAGTCAGTTTGAGCGATACATTATTTTTATTGCGCACCTTTACTGTTGAGTTTTGTGTTCATAGTTTTAGGATCTTGTCAGTGGTTTATCTTGTCTTAGAAGTAGATTTTTAGCATTAAACTTGTTTATGCATCAAAAAAATAATATTTTGAAAACTAAATGCTTTTTTTATCAGCAAAACAAAGTGATCAATCCTCAAAGTAATATTCCCCACCTTTTCTTCTCAAAAATAGTATTAACCCTTTCCGCAATCTAATATTCATATAAGAAATAATGAATGCATGAATATCAATTAGCTGGGTTTTAAAATGGCATCACAAACAAGTCAAGTTTTGACCATGGAAGAAGCTGTAGATTTAGATCTATATACTTTCATAGACAGACAGAGCAGACCGTAATCAGACAACATGTACTGCATCTGTCTGAACTGGGTCTGCTACATTTGCATACAGTAGAACCTGTCTTAACCCATTACCTCATAGGCTATTTTTAGATCCAACCTCTTTGAATAAATTTACCCAAAAGGAGCATTAACTAGAGAAATGGAAAATTTTAGAATTTTGTAGTTTGAAACCATTGTGGAATAGAACATTTGCTGCTATAGGAACAAATGCTCTATTTACCACAATGGTTTCACAAAGTGACATTTACAGAGTCGTCAAAAGTCGTCAATATGAGGGAATGGGTTAAGCCGCCATTCATTTATTGAACAGAAAAGTCTTAAAAAACATGTGATTGCTTAATGCAGGGTAAGAGTAATACAGCAAAGCTCCTGTAAGAGCTTTCTGTATTACTTTTGCCCAGCATTAAGCTACCACCTGCCTTATGTGCCCACAATTATACATGTACCTCTTTTTGATGGTCACTTAAGACGGGTTCTAGGTATATCATGAGGGAAAGTCAATAATTCAGTAAAAACTATTTACATTGACTTAATCTTGTTTCTTTAACTTTTTCCTTCATATAAACCCCTCTTTGTGCTTTTACGAACAGTCTAAGTAGACCCAGATCAGATGGCTCCTACTGGAGAATGGACTGTGAAATTATGATAGATCCGACTTTACAGTTTGTACCTTATACAAAACAATACTGTGAACATATGCCATTATAAAGATAAAAATCAGCGCGTGAATATTCATGATGTCATTATTTCTTACATGAATATTCAACAGGGAAAGGTTTATAGCAGATGGCAATACAATACAGGACAAAAATGCTGAAGTTTTTCCCTACAATACTATCATGTTACTGTTCATCTCATTTAAACATATATGTCTTTGTGAACAGGGTAGACCCAGGTCAGATGGCTCTTTTAACTCCTTTAGGGTCTGCTCTGTTTGGTAATAATGAAACAGTTGGAAATAATTTCCCCGTTGTTCATAAATCCCTTATAAACACATTGCCGCTAAAGGCATCCATGTTTGTTTATTAACCCTTTACTCCATATATACGCCTTTCTATGCCTTTGCAAACAGAGGAGACCCAGATCAGAGGGCTCCTGTAGGAGCCGTCGGATCAGGTTCTGCTCTGTTTGCTATTGATATAATATAGATATGATTCTTCAGTTTCTGTCTCGGTCAAAACCTCCAGTGTCCAGGTGCTGTTATAACAATTTCATTAATATTCATAATGTCATTATTTCTTACATACATGTTCATGGAGTAAAGGCGTCCATGTTTGTTCATTAACCCGTTACCTGGTCGAACCTTTTGGCACCTTTGCAAACAGAGTAGACTGTGATTAGATGACTCGTGTAGGAGCATTCTGATCATGGTGGGTTTGGTTATTGAATGTTATAGATCTGGCCCTTCAGTTCCTCTGCAAACTTCAGCATTCAAATATTTAACCCATTACTCCATGAATATTCATGTAAGCAGAAAGTATATACATGTTTACAAAATGTATAAATAACATCATGAAGATTGATTTTTATAATAACACATAGAAACAGGGATATTAAGCCATGGCATGAACTGTAGAATCATATTTATATCAAATCACAGGAGACCGTCCGATATATATATCTAGTGTTCATACATTTTTTTCTGTCGAGGTTCATACTTCATTGTGACGATCCCCTGTGTATCAAATCATAAGCAAACAGAGAAGACCCTGAAAAGTGGTCTGAACTACTCTTTTGTATAGTTGTATTTATGGAGTAAAGGGTTAATATTTTCTATATTATTACCCAGCAAATACTTGTTATATCAGAGCTCTCAGTAAGCGTGTTACACTGTATAGTTCCACTTAGAACCCTTTCCTTCATACCAAGTTTTTTTTTACATCCTTGAAAACAGTGTGGACCCTGATCAGGAAGCTGCAGTATAGGAGCCACCTGACCAGGATCTGCTCTGTTTGCTTATGGAATTATTTACTTCTGGTTCTACAGGTTTTGCCTAAGCCAAAAATAAATTCCCTTGAAAAATTAGATTAACGAATATTCATAAAGTGACCACTTCATGTATAAATTTAGTATAACCTCTCTATAATGGCTACTAAATTGCATAAAATATTTTGTGTTAAAGGCAAGTGGCTGCTTAAAGCAAGGCGAAAGTAAAACAGAACACTCCTATAGGAGTGTTCTGTTTTACTTTCACATTGCTTTAAGCATCCACCTGCCCTTAATACCAACTAATTAACACAATTTAGTGGCTGTTATAGTGAGGTTTTACTGTACAGTAAATGCATATTCATGTAAGAAAAAATGACGTCATTAATTAGATTAATTTTCTATAATAACACATGGGCATATGAATTTTTGGCCATGTCAGAAACTGTGCAATTATATCTATATTATATCATAAGCAAACAGAGCAGACCCTGTAGGGTACTCTGATCCTATAGAAGCTGTCTGATAAGGGTCTACTCTATTTGCAAATTCTATTTATGGAGTAAAGGGTTAAAAAAGCAAGTGGTTGCTTAATGCATGGCAAAAGTAATGCAGAAAGCTTCTGTAGGAGCTTTCTGCAGTACTTTTGACCTGCATGAAGCAACCACCTGTCATGCATACCAATAATTAGACATATGTCTGATGGTCGCTTAAGACAGGTTCTACTGTATTCATTTGGGAAAGGGGTAACCAGGGTCCATGCTTATAAAGCTTTTAGTTGAGTCTGAGTTCGCTCTCAAGCTTCTGATTGGTCAGATTTGAGTTCTCAAGCTTTTGATTGGTCAGCTTTGTGCCAAAGGCTCAAATCCGACCAATCAAAAACTTGAGAATGAACTCAGACTCAACTAAAAGCTTTATAAGCATGGACCCTTATCTTGATTTGTAAATACAATGTATTTAGCGAGGTTTGTGATGTTTTGTGTTATGTTTATTGGTAACTGAAGACCAGTTGTTATTGTTACATTTGCTGTGTATATACGTATTGTTATGCATGATGCAATAAATATGTGAAGTCGAAGTTAACCCTTTCTCTTTTCAATATTCATGTAATTGTGACATCATGAATATGTTTTAGATTAACCTTCTTTATAACATAACACGTGGCTTCAGCGTGACGTAACACTGTCATTTATTTTTTGATAATCATGGGCATATAATCACTAGTGAATAACATTCGAACGACCGAATGACATTCGAACGATTCATACGCGCTGTCAAAACAAACAAACTGGCGGACGGTGGTCGACCTACCTGTCCACGATTGAGTCACGATAGATGGCAAAGGATTGTTGGCACTTGCGCCTTAATTTCGATAAAATAATACAAATTGTAATCGCTGTCAGGAATCATATACAACATGTATGCCAAAAAAGACCTACCAGCTACTCTGACCCATACAATCAATTCTACATTTAAATTAAAATGCCTCCTCAACTTTGCATTTTCTTCACCGCATGTCATTTTGTTTATGCAGATTTCTACTCATACAAATATCTCATCAATCAACAACAATAGTCATCTGAATCCAGCACAGCACAAACATATTTCAAATATGCTATACTCACTAACTCAGCTGATCGCGAAAATCTTCCTCCTGTTCCAACACATTTTATGCAGCAGTTCGTATTGAATCTTTTGTCCATTTCAAAAAATTTCACTGAACTTGAATCGAGATTTTTTTTCTCGGTGGAAATGTCCATGTCCATGTGTATACATACAACACTAATGAAGGGCTTAAATATACCAAAACGAAGGCGCATTTCGAATCCCATTGACAGTGAGTGTCGGACGTGTTGGTGACTGTATGTAGGTATTCATGTAAATGGCGCGCTTAACATAGACACATGTTGTGTACAATGACGTCATAATGTGACGTGTTTGTAACTATGTATGTCAAAACTGTAACTAAAAAATTATTTTGACGTGTTTCTGTATGTTTTTGTATCATAAACTATCACAGTTAAATTGAATACCAGAGAGGTCTGAATTAGATCCTGGTTGATATGACAGTAAGTAGAAAATAAAGTTGGAAAATTTGGACCTACTTTGTCCCAGTTACCTAGCGAACCTAATAACACCTTTCATTCATCATTTCTATATGTAAGGAGAATTTATAACAATCCACGTTACTGCTGAAATATTGGCTGCAAATAACATTTGTGTGTGTTATGTTATAAATAGGATCTTGCATTCGTGTTCATGATTATTGGATTTATTAAATTCGTCTTTTTAAAACGATAATAAACTCGCTAAAGCTTGTTTTTATGCCCCCAGATCAAATCTGGGGGGCATATTGTTTTTGCCCTGTCTGTTTGTTTGTTTGTCTGTTTGTTTGTCAGCAACTTTAACATTGGTCATAACTTATGAGCCAGTACAGATAGAAACTTAATATTTGGTATGCATATGTATCTCATAAAGCCGCACATTTTGAGGGGTGACATGTCAAGGTCATCCTTCAAGGTCAGAGGTCAAATCACCGACTTTAACATTGGCCATAACTTTTGGACCAGTAGAGATAGAGACTTGATATTTGGTATGCTTGTGTATCTCATGAAGCTGCACATTTTGAGGGGTGACATGTCAAGGTCAAGGTCATACTCCAGGGTCAAAGGTCAAATTATCTGTTTTTTGGCTGTAACTTTAACGCAACTTTAACATTGGTCATAACTTTTGAGTCAGTACAGATACAGACTTCATATTTGGCATGCATATGTATCTCATAAAGCCGCACATTTTGAGGGGTGATATATCAAGGTCAAGGTCATCCTTCAAGGTCAGAGGTCAAATATATGGGTCAAATCACCGACTTTAACATTGGCCATAACTTTTGGACAAGTAAAGATACAGACTTGATATTTGGCATGCTGGTGTATCTCATGAAGCTGTACGTTTTGAGGGGTAACATGTCAAGGTCAAGCTTCAAGGTCAAAGGTCAAATTGTCTGTAACTGTAACATTGGTCATAACTTTTGAGCCAGTACATATAGAAATTTGATATGCATATGTATCTCATAAAGCCGCACATTTTGAGGCGTGACATGTAAAGGTCAATGTCACCCTTAAAGGTCAGAGGTCAAACATATGGGTCAAATCACCGACTTTAACATTGCCCATAACTTTTGAACCTGTACATATAGAGACTTGATATTTGGCATGTGTGTGTATCTCATGAAGCTGCACAGTTTGAGGGGTGACATGTCAAGGTCATCCTTCAGGGTCAAAGGTCACCAACTTCAAATTGGCCATAACTTTTGAACCAATAGATATAGAGTCTTGATATTTGGTGTGCATGTGTATCTCATGAAGCTGCACATTTTGTGGGGTGACATGTCAAGGTCAAGGTCATCTTTCAGGGTCAAAGGTCACAGCCTTTAACATTGGCCATAATTTTTGAACCAGTAGAGACACAGACTTGATAGTTTGTATATATGTGTTTCTCATTTGGCTGCACAGTTTGAGGGGTAACATGTCAAGGTCAAGGTCATCTTTGAAGGTCAAAGGTCATTAACATTGGCCATAAGTTTGAACTATTAGATATACAGCCTTGATACTGGTATGCATGTGTATCTCATGAAGCCGCACAGTTTGAGGGGTGACATGTCAAGGTCAAGGTCATCCTTCATGGTCAAAGGTCACCAACTTTTAACATTGGCCATAACTTTTGAACCATTAGAGATACAGACTTGATATTTGGTATGCATGTGTACCCCATGAAGCTGCACAGTTTGAGGAGTGACATGGCAAGATCAAGGTCATCCTTCAGGGTCAAATATCATATTGAGGGGACATAGTGTTTCACAAACACATCTTGTTTATCTTTTAAAAAGACTCATTTAATAAATCCAATAATCAAGAACACTCATGTAAGATCCTCTATATAATGGATGGTATGCACACAGGAGATTTTGGCTCTAGCAGAAACTGAAGATAATAGCATTAGGAAACAACAGGTCCTGATCAGATGGCTCCTAAAGGAGCTGCCTGATCTGGGTCTACTCTGTTTGCAAATGCATGGAAAAGTGTAGGACATAAGTGCTTTCGAAGGATCACCCATGTACTTCACAACAGCAGGTGTTAAGTGCTTGTGTGGCTGGCCGCAAAGAGTCTCCCTGTACTTCATTCTCAGTGTTGTTATTATTTCTGGTCCTTCAGGATCATTAGTTTTGATGTTATTAGTTTTGAAAATTGAATACTGCTTAAACCAGTGCTAGGGGGCGCGAGTAGTGTTGCACTTTTAATTACTACTCATGAACAGACTCAATAAAACCGAGTCTGCATTTTTCTCTTTTTGCATTTTTACTTTTGCTTTCGAAGGATCACCCATTTTCAGAATATAAGTGGTTAAGGTTGTGATGTACAGTGTGTTCTGATATTGGCTCCCTTATCAAATCAGGAATATGCCACAAAAGTTTTATTGGTCCAACTTGAGGAAATGTGCACTTTGTGATGAACTTTCAGCTTTAAGCAGCCACCTGGCTTTAACACAAAATATTTGATGTAATTTAGTGGCCGTTATAGACAGGTTTTACTGTATTTGATAATTTGAATGCGGAAAACAAATGTACTGTAGATCAAAAGGAGCACTCAAGCTCTGCCATAGCAAATGTAAGTCTTGTTGATACTGACTGTACTCTATAGTATACACTGATGGTTCATTTCACCATGATTAGTCGACATTCAAAGTGTAAACTCTTTCCCTACTAGCAGCAAACCCATACCATTTGCAAATAGTTTGGTAGAATAACTCAACCTAGACCCTTTGCCTCATAGACGCCTCATTTTGATGCCTATTCAAACATGGTAGACACCTGTTGGAGCCATCTGATCAGAGTCTGCTGTTTGCTTATAATCCTACAATTTCGGTCATGATAAAATATCCATTGCTCATAGTGACATTATAAAACAAAAGGGCAAAGATGACCCCTCATCGCTCACCTGATTACTGTTGATTCAAGATTATAGCTTGGATGGGACCAATATTGACCTAAGGGAACACTGTTATAGTTGATCATCAGCAGTAGTTCTAGAGAACAAGATTTTCAAAGATTTAGAATATAGATTTTAGCTAGACAATCATTCTGACCAACGAAGATTGGGCTAAAAAAATGTGACCTCTAGAGTGAGTTTTCTAAGATTTGATCTAGTGACCTAGTTTTTGATCCCATCCAATCCCATGATCAAACACAATCTTGATCTCATCAAGACAAACGTTCTGAGCAGGTTCGAGGAAGATTGGGCTAAAAACGTGATCACTGGAATGTTAACAAGATTTTTGTAAGACCTAGTGACCTACTTGTTTAACCCACTTTCAAACCAAGATTTAATCAGGACAATTATTCTGACAAAGTTTCATGAAGACGGGCTAAAAATGTGACCCAGCATGTTTACAAGGTTTTCCTACCATTTGACCTAGTGTTTGACCCCTACATGACCAACTTTCAAACTCAATGAAAATTGAACAAAAATGTGACCTTTGGCGTTTTCACAATGTTTTTCTATTTGACCTAGTGACCTAGTTTTTGACCTCACATGACCCACTTTCAAACGCATCTAAGATTATATCAAGACATTCATTCTGACAATGTTTAATGAAGATTGGACAAAAAATGAGACCGCTAGTGAGTGAGTTGGGTTTTATGTCTGACCAACAGTATTTCAGTTATTTGCAGATGGCTGCCGTATGAGACAAGTTATAGTGCTGCCTCACTGGAATACCCCTGCCACGGGCACATGGCAAGGGCACCCCCACCCAGTCACATTATCCTGACACCGGACCGACTAGTACTAGAACTACCCCTTTAATGTCAAGTGTAGACAAGGGAACTACTAGTACCAACTTTTAACGACTTTTGGTCTGTCGCGATCGAGATTGAACCCATGACCTTTAGTTCGCAGGCGGACGCTCTACCACTGACCCATGCAGTCGGTCTTGAGACCGCTAGAGTGTTCGTAAGGTTAATCCTTTCACTGTTCTATTTTTATTTCAAATTTCAATACCTACTGGAATTCATTAACAAAATAGCTATAATGAAATGTGGAAGGTGGTACATTATAGCAATTTTAGAAAGTGAAGACACAGATCTTTCAAATTATATTAGCAAACAGATTAGACCCTGATCAGACAGCTCCTCTAGGAGCCATCTGATCTGGGTCTACTCTGTTTGCAAATGCGTGAAAACGTGTTTAAATGAGGGAAAGGGTTAAGGAATGAATGAATGGTGTTTTACGGCCCATCGACACTGATGGTCATATAGAGCCGAATAAATAATGTAAATAAAACTATGTGATGAAATCAAATAAAGACAATCTCACTAGATTATGTAAATGTCAGTCCCGATCAACAGGATTGTAAATAAAATAAGGACAAAACATAAACGACATTCTAAAAATATACCTTTTAAATTTTAGAATATATATTAATGGCTTTTATAAAATCAAATATTTTTGGTATTTCTACCAGCTCAAACAGTTCCCTCAGGGAATCTGCTTGAAAGAACGTATCTCTGATTAAGATTAAATCAGGACATTCAATGGGAATGTGCTGGTATCTCTGATTAAGATTAAATCAGGACATTCAATGGGAATGTGCTGAATTGGATAAGGCTCAAAACAAAATAAACATTCAGGTTGAACTTCACCTTTCAGTAAAAATGAATGAGTTAAAAAAGAATGTCCAATTCTTATTCTGGCCAATACGACCTCATCACGCCCCATTGGTAAGCATGAACAAAGATGTTCACCTAAAATAGTTTTAACAGCATGGAGCTTGTTATGAATTTCATCATTCCAAGACTCCTGCCGTTTATATAGAATATGTCTAGTAATTTGTGGTTTGAAATCCGAATACGGTAATCTCATATCAGATTCAGGCGATTCAAGCGCAGACTTCGCTGCAAGATCCGCCCTCTCGTTACCCTGTATTCCACAATGACTAGGTATCCAACAAAATATTACATCTTTTGAATAAGACATTTCATGGTATTTTAAAACAAGGTTTTTAATAAGAACATTTTTTGTAGAACATTTACTCAGAGATTGTAAAACAGAAAGAGAATCCGAAAAGATTATATGTTTACCATATGATTTTCCAGCAATATAATCAAGAGCTAAATCAATAGCTTTGATCTCTGCTGAAAAAATGGAGGCATTATCAGGAAGCCTAAATTTTGTCTCTGTGTCACCAGCCACAAATGCAGCTGCGACTCTCTCATCATCTTTTGAACCATCAGTATAAACTTGTTCATAATCTTCAAATCTTGAAATTATTTCATTTAAAAAAGAACTGAATTCAAGCGAGCTTGTTTCAGACTTTTTATGCCGTGTTAGTTCAAAGATAACTTTTGGTGGTTTAATAGTCCAAGGTGGTATAGATTCAACTTTAGTCTTTTCAACCAAAGACAAATCTATATCACTATTTTGAAAACTGTTTTTCATACGTATTCCGAAAGGTGGAATTACCTTTTCCTTTGATTCAAATAAACGTTGATATTTAGGTCTAAAAACATTTTTATGAGCGGGATTTGATGGGTTTGAAGCTAATTTAGAGGTATACTGCATGGATAGTTTTTCACGACGAGAGTAAAGTGATGGCTCTTTCGCCTCAACATATAAACTTTTAGCAGGGGATGTCCTAAAGGCACCCAATGCTAAACGTAAACCTTGGTGATGAATTGGGTCAAGCATCTGCAAGTATGATTTCCTTGCAGAGCCATATACAACACTACCATAATCCAGTTTGGACCTCACTAAACTTCTATACAATTTGAGCATTACATTGCGATCTGCACCCCATTCGGTATGTGCAAGAACGCGAAGCAATTTCAGTGTTTTCTGGCATTTAGCCTTTAAATATTTAATATGAGGTATAAAGGAAAGTTTTTTGTCAAAAATGACACCGAGAAATTTCGCCTGGTCTGCAACAGGAATGGGATCACCATTCAAGTGCAACTCCGGTCATTGTGGAATTTTCGCAGTTGACAGAAATGCACACAATTTGTTTTAGACTTTGAAAATCTAAAACCGTTTTCAGTAGCCCATTTTTGAGCTTTATCAATGGACTGTTGAAGTTGACGTTCAACAGTACGCATGTGTTTAGAACGGTAACAAATTAAAAAGTCATCAACATATAATGAACAATCCGTGTCATTAGTAATAGATTGAACAATATTATTAATTTTAACATTAAATAGAGTAACTGACAAAATACTTCCTTGTGGAACACCCATTTCCTGTTTTTGCATATCAGAAAGAGTAGTTCCAACGCGGACTTGAAATTCCCTATCATTTAAAAAGTTTTCAATAAAAACTGGAAGTCGACCTTTAAGTCCAGATTCATGAAGGTCTTCATTATGCCATACTTCCAAGTTATATCGTAAGCTTTCTCAAGATCAAAGAAGACAACAACTAAGTGCTCCTTCTTGATGAAAGCTTCACGAATAAATGTTTCCAACCTAACTAAATGATCATTTGTACTTCTTTGGCTCCTGAATCCACTTTGATACTCCGTAATGAGGTTGTTGGATTCAAGATACCAAACAAGTCTTGCGTTAATCATGCGCTCTAAAGTTTTACATACGCAGCTCGTCAAGACTATAGGACGATAATTATTTGGATCTGTGTTATCTTTCCCTGGTTTTGGAACAGGAATAACTGTAGCCTGTTTCCAAAACTTGGGCAACTTACCACTTGACCATATATGGTTAAAAATATCTAAAAGAACATGCATACAAATTGAGGGCAAGTGCTTAAGAAATTGATAATGAATGTCATCAGGTCCAACAGCTGTATCGTGCGATTTATTAAGAGAATCAAACAATTCTCTCTCAGTAAAAGGTAAATTGTAGCTTTCAGTGTTATGAGAGGTAAAATTAAGTTTTTCCTTTTCTTTACTCTTTTTAATGTTTCTAAATTCAGGAGTAGACTTAGCTGATGAAGAGTTTATAGCAAAAGCATCAGCTAAGGAATTGGCTATATCTTTTACATCTGTTATTTTTTTATTATCTGCATTTAAATGTCCAAAAGAGGATTTACCTTTACCACTTATTTTACGCACCATATCCCATACCTTTTTTACTGATGAGCGACAATTTAATTTAGAAACATATTTCTTCCAAGACTGCGATTTAACAGTCTTGATAGTACGACGAGCTTTAGCCATAAATACTCTAAAATGATTTAAATTTTCCTGAGTAGGACTGACTTTAAATTTTCTAAGAGCTGCTTTACGCTTTCTAATAGCCTCCTTACATTCATCATCATACCACGGTTTAGGAGGTTTCTTTGGGTTTGATGAGGACTTTGGAATGCATTCTTCTGCCACTGAATATAAAATGGATGTAAATGTTTCAATGGGGTCATCACTATTTTCAAATACATCTGATCTAATCTTTTCCCTACACAATATTTCAAACTTTTCCCAATTTGCTTTCTTGAGTTTCCAGCGAGGAACACATTCCCTCGACTGGAGAAGCAATATGGTTTAGAAATATTGGAAAGTGGTCACTTCCACATAGGTCGTCACCAACTTTCCAGTCATAATCCAAGTAAATGGTTGGGTGACAAATAGAAAGATCAATGCAAGTAAAGGTTCCTGATGCCGGGTGAAGATAGGTTGGGGACTTATTGTTGGAGATGCACAAATCGTGCTCACCAACAAAATCTTCAACAATTTTACCTAAAGCATTAGTATTTGTAGATCCCCATAGAGGATTATGGCTGTTAAAATCCCCAAACAATATAAATAGGGCAGGCAATTGTTCAATAAGGGCGTCAAGTTCTTTCTTTTCAACTGTTGTCCTTGGTGGAATATATATAGAACAAAATGTAATGACCTTATGAAGGGTGACATTGACAGTAACAACTTGTAAATTAGTTTTAATAGGTAAAAGACTATGAACAACAGAGTTGTTCACAATAATAGAAGAGCTGCCAGCAGCTCTTTCACCGTCATTAAAAATATGATTATGAATAGAATAATTTCTGAAGTTGACTTGATCAGTGTCCTTCAAGAAAGTTTCTTGAAGACACATTATAGCCGGGTCATATTTATTCAGCAACAGAAGAATTTCATTATAATTTGCCTTAAGTCCTCTACAATTCCATTGTATTACGCAATTTTTCATTATTGATTAATGAAAATATATTTAGTTAGGTTGGAGGCTTAACAGGAACAAGCTTGTCCTTTTTCTTTTTGGGGGATTTGGAAGAAGGGACAATGGATGTATGTACATCCATCACTTCTTCCTCTTCCAAGCTGCTATACGTGTTGTGCAGCTTCACAGAGTTACCTTTACCATTTGGTGAAGGATCACTACCATTATGTTTTTTAGAGTTTTTCTGACTCTGGGTGGAGTTTGAGTTCTTCTGACTCTGAGGTGATCTCTGAGTGGCCTGACACGCCATGTCAGACTTGCCAGAGACGACAGAGTCAGAAATACTTTTGTAATTTGGCGCACCGTGTGGCCAGGTGATAATTGTCTGAGTTTCAGCATTCCTAGTTTGAATTTTAGATGTATTTTCCTTCACCTTATCTGCATAAGATGAGCCCGCAACTGTGGAAGGTTTTGAAGCTTCCACAATTTTACGGGCCTCAGGAAAAGACACATTCGGTAGAACACGAATTTTCTGGATTTCCTTTTCCTGCTTCCACTTTGCACACTCTTTCGAGTAAACAAAGTGATCCCCTTTGCAGTTAAAACACTGCACAGGGTTTTCACAGGTCGAGGAATCATGATCTTCCTGACCACAACGGGCACACATTGACTTCTTGGTACATTTGTCCTTATGATGTCCAAACCTCTGACAGTTAAAACACCGAAGAGGATTTGGAATGAAAGGGTCAACGTCGAGGCTTAAGTAGCCACACATGATTCTTGGTGGAACGAACGGGACGTTAAACTTCAGAATGAAAGTATTGGTCACTATTTCTCTACCGTCTCTAACAAACTTGATACGTTTAACTTCCGTAACATTCTGATTGTTAAGTTCTGCTAGCATTTCTTCCTCATTGGTGTGCTGAAGATCACGGCTTCGCACAACTCCTTTGCAGAAATTCAAGGACTGATGAGGAGATACTTGTATCGAAATACCAGCAAACGTTTTACTTTTAAGTAAGTTGTAAGATTGTTGCTTTTTTGCACATTCCACCAGAATCTTTCCTGACCGTAAAACTTTTATGTCTTTTAGCTCACCTGCCAGTCCCTGCAGTGCTTTCGCAACAGCGAAGGGAGACAACTTTGCCAAAGATTGTGCATCATTTACTGGACAAATTACCAAGAATCTTGGCCAATAATTGATCAATTTTGGTTGATTGGTATGTTCACGGTCAGACTCTGATGACTCAAGAGTCCGTGATCTTTTGAAAGTATTTGAATTTGCCATAGCAATTTGCTATACCGCTAAATAGAACACCTTCTGGCCAATAGGTTAATCGACGCAGGAATTAAATCAGGACATTCAATGCAAGTTTTACATACGCAGCTCGTCAAGGCTATAGTACGATAATTATTTGGATCTGTATTATCTTTCCCTGGTTTTGGAACAGGAATAACTGTAGCCTGTTTCCAAAACTTGGGCAATTTACCACTTGACCATATATGGTTAAAAATATCTAAAAGAACATGCATACAAATTGAGGGCAAGTGTTTAAGAAATTGATAATGAATGTCATCAGGTCCAACAGCTGTATCATGCGATTTATTTAGAGAATCGAACAATTCTCTCTCAGTAAAAGGTAAATTGTAGCTTTCAGTGTTGTGAGAAGTAAAATTAAGTTTTTCCTTTTCCTTATTCTTTTTTATATGTCTAAATTCAGGAGTAGACTTAGCTGATGAAGAGTTTTTAGCAAAAGCATCAGCTAAGGAATTGGCTATATCTTTTACATCTGTTATTTTTTTATTATCTGCATTTAAATGTCCAAAAGAGGATTTACCTTTACCACTTATTTTACGAACCATATCCCATACCTTCTTTACTGATGAACGACAATTTAATTTAGAAACATATTTCTTCCAAGACTGTGATTTAACAGTCTTGATAGAACGACGAGCTTTAGCCCTAAATACTCTAAAATGATTTAAATTTTCCTGAGTAGGACTTACTTTTAATTTTCTAAGAGCTGCTTTACGCTTTCTAATAGCCTCCTTACATTCATCATCATACCACGGTTTAGGAGGTTTCTTTGGGTTTGATGAGGACTTTGGAATGCATTCTTCTGCCACTGAATATAAAATGGATGTAAATGTTTCAATGGGGTCATCACTATTTTCAAATACATCTGATCTAATCTTTTCCCTACACAATATTTCAAACTTTTCCCAATTTGCTTTCTTGAGTTTCCAGCGAGGAACACATTCCTCGACTGGAGAACCAATATGGTTTACAAATATTGGAAAGTGGTCACTTCCACATAGGTCGTCACCAACTTTCCAATCATAATCCAAGTAAATGGTTGGGTAACAAATAGAAAGATCAATGCAAGTAAAGGTTCCTGATGCCGGGTGAAGATAGGTTGGGGACTTATTGTTGGAGATGCACAAATCGTGCTCTCCAACAAAATCCTCAACAATTTTACCTAAAGCATTAGTATTTGTAGATCCCCATAGAGGATTATGGCTGTTAAAATCCCCTAACAGTATAAATGGGGCAGGCAATTGTTCAATAAGGGCGTCAAGTTCTTTCTTTGCAACTGTTGTCCTTGGCGGAATATATATAGAACAAAATGTAATGACCTTATGAAGGGTGACACTGACAGTAACAACTTGTAAATTAGTTTTAATAGGTAAAAGACTATGAACAACAGAGTTGTTCACAATAATAGAAGAGCCGCCAGCAGCTCTTTCACCGTCATTAAAATATGATTATAAATAGAATAATTTCTGAAGTTGACTTGATCAGTGTCCTTCAAGAAAGTTTCTTGAAGACACATTATAGCCGGGTCATATTTATTCAGCAACAGAAGAATTTCATTATAATTTGCCTTAAGTCCTCTACAGTTCCATTGTATAACGCAATTTTTCATTATTGATTAATTAAAAAACATTTAATTAGGATGGAGGCGTAACAGGTACAATCTTTTTGTCTTTTTTCTTTTTTGGAGATTTGGAAGAAGGAACAATGGATGTATGTACATCCATCACTTCTTCCTCATCCAAGCTGCTATAAGTGTTGTGCAGCTTTACAGGATTCTCTTTGCCATTTGGTAAAGGATCACTGTCAGTATGTTTTTTAGATTTTTTCTGAGTAGAGTTTGAGTTTTTCTGACTCTGAGACGATCCCTGGGTCGCCTGACACGCCATGTCAGACTTGCCAGAGACGGCAGACTCAGAAAGCTTTTTGAAATTGGACGCACCGTGCGGCCAGGAGATAATGGTCTGAGTTTCAACGTTCCTAGTTTCAACTTTCTTTTCTCTCACCTTATCTGCATAAGACGAGACCGCAACAGTAGAAGGTTTTGAGGCTTCCACAATCTTACGAGCCTCAGGAAAGGAAACATTTCTAAGAACCTTTATACTTTGAATTACCTCTTCCTGCTTCCACTTTGCACACTCTTTCGAGTGAACAAAGTGATCCCCTTTGCAGTTAAAACACTGCACAGGGTTTCACAGGTTGAGTAATCATGATCTTCCTGACCACAACAGGCACATACTGGTTTTTTGGTACATTTGTCCTTATGATGGCCAAACCACTGACAGTTAAAACACCGAAGAATGAATGAATGAATGGTGTTTTACGGCCCATCGACACTGATGGTCATATAGAGCCGAATAAATAATGTAAATAAAACAGCATTTCTTCCTCATTGGTGGTGTGTTAAGTGAGTGAGTGAGTTGGGTTTTACGGCACCGCGACACTAAGTATGTCATATAGCGCAAATGCTGAAAATTATGATGAAACGATGAAAATCAATAGAAGATCACGGTCTCGCACAACTCCTTTGCAGAAGTTCAGAGACTGATGAGGAGACACCTGTACAGAGATGCCAGCAAAAACTTTACTCTTTAGCAAGTTATCAGACTTGGTTTTTGTACATTCCACCAATATTTTACCTGATCGTAACACTTTGACATCTTTGGGTTCACCTACCAATCCCTGCAGTGCTTTCGCAACTGCAAAGGGTGACAACTTTGCCAGAGATTGGTCATCGTTTACAGGACAAATTATGAAGAATCTTGGCCTATAGTTAGTTGACTGATGTGTATTTTCACGGTCAGACTCTGATGATCTTTTGAGTTTTGGTTTTATTCGAACCAGAGCGTTTTTGGCGGTGATTGCCATAGCGCTTAATTATCGTTCATCACCCATGCTCCCCACCCACCTCGGAGCCCAACAAGGGGATGCCTTCCGGATATCTCCAGCGAAAGACACCAGGGTTACATGGGCGATATACTCAAATAAATAGCAAAGTCGAGCCAACGCCGTACCTCCAATGCATGCTCTGCCGTACCTCCAATGCTCTACCGCTAAATAGAACACATTCTGGCCAATAGGTTAATCGGCGCGGGAATCACTGGTCAACCATACACAAATCCACCTGATTAGCCCTAAAACCATAGGTTAATCGACGGTCAACCATACACAAATCCACCTGATTAGCCCTAAAACCACCGCCTTCAAGGACAATTCTGAACAAAGCTAATATTAGAACAAGAGGGCCAGAATGGCCCTGAAGCGCTCACAAGACAATCGGGAGAAGATTTTCAAAGTATTCACTATATGTTTCTATAGAAAACTAGCCTCCCCTGGGGCGGGGCTAATTTTGACCCAAGAGGCACAATTCATATAACTTTTGTAGAGGACCTGAACATGCTATATGCCAAATATGAAAGCTGGGAACATTCCAGTTTCAGATGAGAAGATTTTAAAAGTTCACAATATGTTTCTATTGAAAACTGCCCACCCCTGGGGCGGGGCCAATTTCGACCCCAGGGCCACAACTTATATAACTTTTATATAACTTTTGTAGATGACCTGAACATGATGTTATGTGCCAAATATGAAAGCTCAGAGCCTTCAAGTTTCAGAGAAGAAGATTTACAAAGATTTCCCTATTTGTTTCTATTGAAAATGCCCACCCCGCCCCTCCCTATTTGTTTCTATTGAAAATGCCCACCCCTGGGGCGGGGCAAATTTTATATAACTTTTGTAGAGGACCTGAACATGATGCTCTGTGCCAAATATAAAAGGTGAGAGTCTTCCAGTTTCAGACGAGAAGATTTTCAAAGATTTCAATATTTGTTTCCATTGAAACCTGCCCAACCCTTGGGCGGGACCAATTTTGACCCCAGGGCCATAATGGGAATCACTGGTCAACCATACACAAATCCACCTGATTAGCCCTAAAACCATAGGTTAATCGACGGTCAACCATACACAAATCCACCTGATTAGCCCTAAAACCACCGCCTTCAAGGACACTTCTGAACAAAGTTAATATTAGAACAAGAGGGCCAGAATGGCCCTGAAGCGCTCACAAGACAATCGGGAGAAGATTTTCAAAGTATTCACTATATGTTTCTATAGAAAACTAGCCTCCCCTGGGGCGGGGCTAATTTTGACCCAAGAGGCACAATTCATATAACTTTTGTAGAGGACCTGAACATGCTATATGCCAAATATGAAAGCTGGGAATATTCCAGTTTCAGATGAGAAGATTTTAAAAGTTCACAATATGTTTCTATTGAAAACTGCCCACCCCTGGGGCGGGGCCAATTTCGACCCCAGGGCCACAACTTATATAACTTTTGTAGAGGACCTGAACATGATGCTCTGTGCCAAATATGAAAGCTGAGAGTCTTCCAGTTTCAGACGAGAAGATTTTCAAAGATTTCACTATTTGTTTCCATTGAAAACTGCCCAACCCTTGGGCGGGACCAATTTTGACCCCAGGGCCATAATTTATATAACTTTTGTAGATGACCTGAACATGATGCTATGTGCCAAAATATGAAAGCTGAGAACCTTCAAGTTTTTAGAGGTGAAGGTTTTCGAAGTTTTCACCATTTGTTTCTATTGAAAACTGCCTACCCCTGGGGCGGGGCCTATTTAGACCCCAGGGCCATAATTTATATAACTCTGTAGAATGAATGAATGAATGAATGGTGTTTTACGGCCCATCGACACTGATGGTCAAATAGAGCCGAATAAATAATGTAAATAAAACTATATGATGAAAACAAATAAAGACAATCTCACTAGATTATGTAAATGTCAGTCCTGATCAACAGGATTGTAAATAAACAAGGACAAAACATAATCGACATTCTAAAAATATACCTTTTAAATTTTAGAATATATATTAATGGCTTTTAAAAAATCAAATATTTTGGGTATTTCTACCAGCTCAAACAGTTCCCTCTGGAAATCTGCTTGAAAGAACATATCTCTGATTAAAATTAAATCAGGACATTCAATGAGAATGTGCTGAATTGTATAAGGCTCAAAACAAAATAAACATTCAGGTTGAACTTCACCTTTCAGTAAAAATGAATGAGTTAAAAAAGAATGTCCAATTCTTATTCTGGCCAATACGACCTCATCACGCCGAATTGGCAAGCATGAACAAAAATGTTCACCTAAAATAGGTTTAACAGCATGGAGCTTGTTATGAATTTCCTCATTCCAAGACTCCTGCCATTTATATAGAATATGTCTAGTAATTTGTGGTTTGAAATCCGAATACGGTATTCTCATATCAGATTCAGGCGATTCAAGGGCAGACTTCGCTGCAATGTCCGCCCTCTCGTTGCCCTGTATTCCACAATGACTAGGTATCCAACAAAATATTACATCTTTTGAATTAGACATTTCATGGTATTTTAAAACAAGTTTTTTAATAAGAACATTTTTTGAAAACATTTACTCAGAGATTGTAAAACAGAAAGAGAATCCGAAAATATTATATGTTTACTATATGATTTTCCAGCAATATAATCAAGAGCTAAGTCAATAGCTTTGATCTCTGCTGAAAAAATGGAGGCATTATCAGGAAGCCGAAATTTTGTCTCTGTGTCATCAGCCACAAAGGCAGCTGCGACTCTCTCATCTTTTGAACCATCAGTGTAAAGTTGTTCATAATCTTCAAATCTTGAAATTATTTCATTTAAAAAAGAACTGAATTCAAGCGAGCTCGTTTCAGACTTTTTATGCCGTGTTAGTTCAAAAATAACTTTGGGTGGTTTAATAGTCCAAGGTGGTATAGATTCAACTTTAGTCTTTTCAACTAAAGACAAATCTATATCACTATTTTGAAAACAGTTTTTCATACGTATTCCGAAAGGTGGAATTACCTTTTCCTTAGATTCAAATAAACGTTGATATTTAGGTCTAAAAACATTTCTATGAGCGGGATTTGATGGGTTTGAAGCTAATTTAGAGGTATACTGCATGGATAGTTTTTCACGACGAGAGTAAAGTGATGGCTCATTCGCCTCAACATATAAACTTTTAGCAGGGGATGTCCTAAAGGCACCCAATGCTAAACGTAAACCTTGGTGATGAATTGGATCAAGCATCTGCAAGTATGATATCCTTGCAGAGCCATATACAACACTACCATAATCCAGTTTGGACCTCACTAAACTTCTATACAATTTGAGCATTACATTGCGATCTGCACCCCATTCGGTATGTGCAAGAACGCGAAGCAATTTCAAAGTTTTCTGGCATTTAGCCTTTAAATATTTAAGATGAGGTATAAAGGAAAGTTTTTTGTCAAAAATGACACCGAGAAATTTTGCCTGGTCTACAACAGGAATGGGATCACCATTCAAGTGCAATTCCGGATCATTGTGAAATTTTCTCAGTTGACAAAAATGTACACAATTTGTTTTAGACTTGGAAAATTTAAAACCGTTTTCAGTAGCCCATTTTTGAGCTTTATCAATGGACTGTTGAAGTTGTCGTTCAACAGTACGCATGTGTTTAGAACGGTAACAGATTAAAAAGTCATCAACATACAATGAACAGTCAGTGTCACTAGTAATAGATTTAACAATATTATTAATTTTAACATTAAATAGAGTGACTGACAAAATACTTCCATTTCCTGTTTTTGCATACCAGAAAGAGTAGTTCCAACACGGACTTGAAATTCCCTATCATTTAAAAAGTTTTCAATAAAAACTGGAAGTCGACCTTTAAGTCCTGATTCATGAAGGTCTTTCATTATGCCATACTTCCAAGTTGTATCGTAAGCTTTCTCAAGATCAAAGAAGACAGCAACTAAGTGCTCCTTCTTGATGAAAGCTTCACGAATAAATGTTTCCAACCTAACTAAATGATCATTTGTACTTCTTTGGCTCCTGAATCCACTTTGATACTCCGTAATGAGGTTGTTGGATTCAAGATACCAAACAAGTCTTGCGTTAATCATGCGCTCTAAAGTTTTACATACGCAGCTCGTCAAGGCTATAGGACGATAATAATTTGGATCTGTATTATCTTTCCCTGGTTTTGGAACAGGAATAACTGTAGCCTGTTTCCAAAACTTGGGCAATTTACCACTTGACCATATATGGTTAAAAATATCTAAAAGAACATGCATACAAATTGAGGGCAAGTGTTTAAGAAATTGATAATGAATGTCATCAGGTCCAACAGCTGTATCGTGCGATTTATTAAGAGCATCAAACAGTTCTCTCTCAGTAAAAGGTAAATTGTAGCTTTCAGTGTTGTGAGAAGTAAAATTAAGTTTTTCCTTTTCTCTAGTCTTTTTTATATGTCTAAATTCAGGAGTGGACTTAGCTGATGAAGAGTTTTTAGCAAAAGCATCAGCTAAGGAATTGGCTATATCTTTTACATCTGTTATTTTTTTATCATCTGCATTTAAATGTCCAAAAGAGGATTTACCTTTACCACTTATTTTACGCACCATATCCCATACCTTCTTTACTGATGAACGACAATTTAATTTAGAAACATATTTCTTCCAAGACTGCGATTTAACAGTCTTGATAGTACGACGAGCTTTAGCCCTAAATACTCTAAAATGATTTAATTTATCCTGAGTAGGACTTACTTTAAATTTTCTAAGAGCTGCTTTACGCTTTCTAAAAGCCTCCTTACATTCATCATCATACCACGGTTTAGGAGGTTTCTTTGGGTTTGATGAGGACTTTGGAATGCATTCTTCTGCCACTGAATATAAAATGGATGTAAATGTTTCAATGGGGTCATCACTATTTTCAAATACATCTGATCTAATCTTTTCCCTACACAATATTTCAAACTTTTCCCAATTTGCTTTCTTGAGTTTCCAGCGAGGAACACATTCCTCGACTGGAGAAGCAATATGGTTTAGAAATATTGGAAAGTGGTCACTTCCACATAGGTCGTCACCAACTTTCCAATCATAATCCAAGTAAATGGTTGGGTAACAAATAGAAAGATCAATGCAAGTAAACGTTCCTGATGCCGGGTGAAGATAGGTTGGGGACTTATTGTTGGAGATGCACAAATCGTGCTCACCAACAAAATCCTCAACAATTTTACCTAAAGCATTAGTATTTGTAGATCCCCATAGAGGATTATGGCTATTAAAATCCCCTAACAATATAAATGGAGCAGGCAATTGTTCAACAAGGGAGTCAAGTTCTTTCTTGTCAACTGTTGTCCTTGGCGGAATATAAATAGAACAAAATGTAATGACCTTATGAAGGGCGACACTGACAGTAACAACTTGTAAATTAGTTTTAATAGGTAAAAGACTATGAACAACAGAGTTGTTCACAATAATTGATGAGCCGCCAGCAGCTCTTTCACCATCGTTAAAAATATGATTATAAATAGAATAATTTCTAAAAGTACAAAAATGAGTCATGCAGGAAACACCACATACAGAACATACACTCGCCCGAACAGCAACACAAGGAAACAGCAAATGTACATAGGTAGAAAAAACAACGAGACGCACAAAGACAAAACAAACATACAATAGGAGGAAGATGGAAGTACCGCCTTGGAACGGTCAGTGACAAAAGTCACCGGGGGTTTAAACCGGTTTATGGGCACCCAACCTCACCCTTATTCCATCCCCATCCTAAAAGACAAACAGTGTAAATAAACGTATCCCCTCTCCGACTAATCTACAACAACCGCGACAGAAAATACAGTGGTAGAGTGCATGTATAACAAAAAAACATTTTATTGAAAATACTGTATCCACCTATCGCTATTGTACTCAATGATTGAGCTGCAAACAGAGTAACTGTAGAAAAGTAATAAAGGGTACGACAAAAATGAAATAGTACAGATATCCGACGTTCTCCTTCCATTTCTGGATTTAAGAGGTCGCCTTCATAGAGTACTAAACCTTTCTTGTCGGCGTACATGCAAAGAGGCCAGCGTGATTGCCAACTGTAAAAGGGTTCACAACCAAACATGCAGTATGTTGTAGTAATACAGGATCATATCCCTTTTTAATGAATTGTTTTATATATTTGATGAACAAAGTGAGAAAATGGGTATGTCCAATAATTTTACGAAGTTTGTAAATCACATCACCATAAAATTCCGGATGTGAAATACCGTGTCGCAAAAGTACCTTGAGATTACATTTGTACTTGCCAATAAGCGAGAGATTTCGATAATAAAATTTAGAGAAAGTTTTTCTTAGTTTATGGTATCTATATCCTTGTTTAAGCAGTTTATCAGTTAAAATGAGATTTCGACTGTTAAAATCGTCAATAGATGAACAAGCTCTAGCAAAACGCATAAGTTGAGATAAATAAACCCCGTAAGATGGAGCACGGGGAACATCCCCGTCAAGATGAGGAAAATTTACAATATTAAAATCAAAATCATCTCTTTTGTCATATATTTTAGAAGAAATCATTCCATTATTAATTTTAAGGTCTAGGTCAAGAAACGCTGCATAATTGTCGGACGGGTTAGCTTTATTCAATTTGAGTTCTTTAGGATAAATTGTAGGAATCAGAGCATCAAAGAAAGGGTTATCTAAGTTAAAAATATCATCCAAATATCGACAAGTTTCATTGAAGGCTTTTATAACATCTTCTTGTGATTGAGGATTCAAACTCAACATGAAATCTCTCTCATAGCAGTACAAAAACAAATCTGCGACAAGTGGTGCACAATTCGTACCCATGGGAATACCAATTACCTGACGGTATATAGCATTCCCATAACGTACAAATATGTTATCCAAAAGAAAGGTTAGTGCTTCGCAAACTTTTGAGCAAGTCCAATTGGTGTAATATTTCATTTGCTCGTCAGTAAAGAAAGCTTTTTCAGCATTACATGCCAAGAATGATGTTTTTTCTCCGGCAAATACTTTCTGGATCAAGTCAGTAAGCTTATCCTTAATTAAAATATGAGGAAGAGTTGTGTACAGAGTAGAAAAATCGTACGTGCTTACAGTGGATACAAGATACCTTTTGTTCTTAAGTTTGTTTAAGACTTCTGAAGAGTTCTTAATAGACCAGAAGATATTTATTCCAGAATTTTCATAAGTCTTATCACAGTAAAATTTTACATGTTCCTTTACCTTCGTTAAACAAGAAGTCAAAAGTATAGACAATTTAGTAGTTGTACATGAACTAGAATTTGCAATGAAACGCGCTTTATATGTTTTTTTATGTAGTTTTGGTAACCAATACATAGTAGGAAGTTTATGTTGTGTAATTTTAATATCGGTTCCAAATTGTTCACACTTTTTGACATGGTCTGAAATGATGGTCTTTTCGTCAGTGGTAACTGAAATGTATGACTTGGTATTAATAATTTCCTGCTTCAAGACATCGATATAATGTAATCGTCAAATAATAATCACATTATTTGATGCCTTATCAGCAGGAACAAAAACGTATTTTGAATGGAAATCCTGTAAACCCTTTTTAAGATGTCTAAATGAAGTTCTAGGTTTAGGTGGAAGAAGGTGTTTATTAGAGCTGTAAAAGGAAATGCGTTTATCAATTATATCAAAAATTAGTTTTTTCCAACAAGAAAGGGCATTAGACTCAACATGTTCTCTTCGACACCATTTAATACTAAAATTTTGTAAAGTCTCCGCAATCTGAACTCGACAAGAGTTAAAATCTATCAAGGATGGTATTCTATATTTGGGACCTTTATTCAAAAGAGATCGTAGACGTTTATCTTTAATTATCTCAAAATTACCAGTAATCACATGACCAGCCGGAGAATAGCAAAATTTTGAGGTGGCGCAATCTCAATTATCAGGAATATTATCATTAATATTAAGGTCGGCCACAATTTTATTATAGTTGAAAATTGTATTTCTGATGGGTTTGTTATATTTGTAGCAAATGATAGGTGGTTCTGTATTTTTAAAGTATTTAGGAAAGTGTCAATTACATTTTTGTCTCTAAAAATACTTTGGAGGTCAATAAAATCAATACCTTTATTAATAAAAGGAATTTTCAAGAAGAATCTTTGGTGTTCAGATAATTTGTCGATGTGCGGTCTGAGAACATGTAGAGTAAAGCTTTGTATCAAACTAGCCGTTCCTATGAGAGGATCTGATCGAAAAATAATTTTATCGGCTTGCTCGTCAATTTCTTTTAATGAACATATAGATAAGGAGGAAAGTCTAGAAAGCATGGCATGTTTACCCGAAGTTAGGCGTAAAGTATGTAGATCAAGAAGAGTCAATTTCAAACGAGATTTTCGTTTAACATTACCATTCTTGCGAATGCCATGCGAACGAGATTTGCGTTTTCTAATAGAAAAAATATCTATATCTGGTTCTTTTGAAATATTTCCAGTCTGGTAAATATTATCATTCAGTCCTAAAGGAAAAGGTGTTTGCAATTTTTTGATCCAATTTAATTCAGATATAAATCTAGCTTTCGATTTAAAGCTACTAGTCGCCTCCTTATCATGTTATATGCTCAACAATTTGTACTAAAACATCTTCAAAAGAATGGCCAGATTTCCGAAAGTGTTGGTATAAAAAAATGTTTAGTTTACGATTTCGACACTGATATGCATGCTCACGAAATCGAGTTTTCAAAGCACGTCCTGTTTGTCCTACGTACTGTATACCGCAACTAGGCGCGTTTCAAGTTAAAACATAAATAACGTTAGTAGTAGTACAATCAACGTCTGAGTTTATCTTGACATTAAATGTTCTACCATTAACTGTAGATTTTATAGTAGAATTACAAGAAATGTTACTACAACATATGCACCTCTTAGCAAAGCACTTTTGGATAATTGGATACACTCTGTGTCGCCTGCATAAGGACCGTTTACGAATAGAAGAAACATTTTGGATAACAGATTTTAAAGGTGAAAGTACAACTCTTGGTCCATTGAAAAAACATTTATTAATAGAAAGAGATGGTATGTGAAAAGATGAAGCCGACTGAAGATTAAGTTGTTTTAAACGAACAAAAGGTTGAAGGGAAGAGAAATTAGAAATATTTCTGGGTACTTGTACAGACGACACAGATTGCATATTTAAAGCTTTTAGTTCTATTCGAGGTATTTTCCTTCACCTTATCTGCATAAAGTTGACTTGATCACTGTCCTTCAAGAATGTTTCTTGAAGACACATTATGGCCGGGTCATATTTATTCAGCAACAGAAGAATTTCATTATAATTTGCCTTAAGTCCTCTACAATTCCATTGTATTACGCAATTTTTCATTTTTGATTAATGAAAATATATTTAGTTAGGTTGGAGGCGTAACAGGAACAAGCTTCTTGTCCTTTTTCTTTTTGGGGGATTTGGAAGAAGGGACAATGGATGTATGTACATCCATCACTTCTTCCTCATCCAAGCTGCTATACGTGTTGTGCAGCTTCACAGAGTTACCTTTACCATTTGGTAAAGGATTACTACCATTATGTTTTTTAGAGTTTTTCTGACTCTGGGCGGAGTTTGATTTCTTCTGACTTTGAGGTGATCTCTGAGTCGCCTGACATGCCATGTCAGACTTGCCAGAGACGACAGAGTCAGAAATGCTTTTGTAATTTGGCGCACCGTGTGGCCAGGTGATAGTTGTCTGAGTTTCAGCGTTTCTAGTTTGAATTTTACATGTATTTTCCTTCACCTTATCTGCATATAACTCTGTAGAGGACCTGAACATGATGCTATGTGCCAAATATGAAAGCTGAATGAATGAATGGTGTTTTACGGCCCATCGACAGTGATGGTTATGAAAGCTGAGAGCCTTCCAGTTTCAGAGGAGAAGATTTTCAAAGTTTTACTATATATTTCTATTGAAAACAAGGCCCCCCCTGGGGCGGGGCCAAATTTATAACTTTTGTAGACAGATGATACTATGTACCAAAGATGAAAGCTGAGAACCCTGTAGATTCAGAGGAGAAGATTTTTAAAGGTTGAAATTGTTGATGCCCGACGACGGATGCCGATCACAAAAGCTCACCCTGAGCACTTTGTGCTCTGGTGAGCAAAAAACAAATAAAATGTATTAAAATAGAGAAGTCATTTAATAGAAAATGATGAACTCTTAGTTATGAAGTATCATTGGGCAATACATGGTTAGCCGATTGATCAGACTGGGCCAGGCCTCTTCTACGCCCAGATTAAAGGCCAAAGCAGCGTGTTGCATCAGAGGTCATACGCTCAGAGACCTATTGTGCTCAACTACCAGGATCCCATCACCTGGGCGATTCGAGGCGCAACCCACGGCAAACAGGTTGCTCCTATTCGGGGGATCTTACCCCTTTGCAGGAGATGCAGCTGGCAAATTATAACCCCCGTGCAGTGACGTCATCGAAATTTCAAACTAATGAAAATTTAGGATGAAATCTATTGTTTAGTACTACTTTAACCCGTTATATTGCACAAATCGCGAAAAACGCTTATTCTAATCTATTTCTCTATAGAAACTATAACCGTTGTTATTACTGAATATTTATTAAATATAGTCGTTTATTAATTTATTTTCTTGAGAAAGGACACATTTATTGTCAAAGTAAACTTTACAACGAAGTTTGACCTTCAAAACCCACCAGTCTATAAATTGTAAAATTTTGGTGCAAATCTAAATCGATTTTGTGCATTTTTACCTATATTGCATCATTTAGCCTGGGGCCATGTTTACAAATTAATCTTTCACACATTCGGTAGCCAGCAAGATAAGTATTCACACCTTGGTTGGTCAAGTCAGTTTGCAATGGACAATAGCCCCTTTCAACCCATTTTCCAAACTATGTTCAATCTGTCTTTAACCTTCCGTCTATAAACACGTATACAGTATTAAACTGAATTATGTATGGACTAGTGTTGTTAATGTCTGTGGTGGATAAGTTATTTGCCATCAAAATGAAAGTTGCAGATATTTTGCACCAACTTATCATTGGAGGAAGTGGTGACCGCAATTTAGGTAATTTCTTTTCTGAATGATTTAAATTCTGAAGGGAGGGGATTTATCTTTTGTCTCCTTTTTTTTAAATATATTCTTCAAACTGAAATACAACCATACTGAGATAGTACATCTAATATGTTATTGGGGTGTGTTTTTTTGTAGGAGATGCTTCCATATATATAAATGGTGAATTGATGAGCCATTATGATTACACCTTATGATGCGGCTACAATTATCCACATGGTTGAAGATAACAGGACTACTATAGAACAGAATACTATCAAGCATTTAACTGCATTCAGAGCATTGTGCCTTACAAGAGAGGTATTACAACTTTTTTCTGAGTGTTGTTGTTTCCGTTATTGTACTTCTATTTTGTAAACCAATTGCTCCTTTAATCATTAGACCATATACATTCAACACTGAGTTGATAAAATATTTCTTATTTGTTTCAGGTTATTGACTTTATACAGACGGCTATTGCTGAAAGGGCTGTTAATTTTACAAACCTACATATTCATATTAAAGAAAACATTGTATACTCAAGATGGAAATATTACATATGGTTATATAACTATACCAGCATGCACGTGTTTGCCTGTTACAGTTTTCATTAGCACACATGGTGTACACGAGATATAATTTATGTCCACTTTACTTCATGAATTAGCACATACCATAACCCCTGGTTCCCAGCATGACAAATTCTGGTTGGAAACTAGCGGTTTGCTCATGGGCTTAGTTTGGAAAAACATTGACAGCTATAAAGATTTAAGAAATTTTATGTTTTGTGCTGTGCAAGAGGCCTTAATGTAATGAAAATATTTACGATGGCAGTTAAAAACAGAAAACAATTGATGTGAGTAGTTGAACAGAAATTACATAATACTCACACTGTGCGTGTGTCTGTGAATTTGAAAAAAAGTAGTAAATAGCATTCTGTGAATAGGGTGATGCTGAAAATAGTTATGACGACATTTTAGCTTGCGCATGCGCTCTTCTTTACCTTAGACCATATTTGTGACTTTAGGTATCATTTGTCAAGTTCACATCTTTATTTATTATTGTGTTTACTCTTCTGATAAGGAAAATGTCTGGCCTATAATGCCTACTTACCAGAACGAGTTATACACGTAATCTCTCTAGATCCTGATCATTCTCAATCTCGCCCAATGTGACGTCATACATGACGACTGCTATCCGCGAATACACGTGACAAAACAGAATATCCTTACATGCAAATGAGGTTACTATAAATAGAAACAAAATGGCCGAGATTACGTCATCTTTGGGGCCAAAGAGACGCCTATACTACCACTTCTTGAATATGCTGCAGACAACAATTAAGCAGATGACAAAATTCACAACCGATATGCTCTATATTGATATCTGGTAGCTTAATGTAGGGCATAGAGATGAAACAAGAGGGACATGAGGCCCTGAAGCGCTCACCTGAGATAACCCAAGGGGCGGGGCCATTTTTGACCAAGAAGTCATCATTTGTACAACTTTGGTAGAGAACCTCAAGGCAAAGCAGTATGCCATTAATTAAAGGTCTAAGCCTAATGGTTTCAGAGAAAAATAATATTTCACATTTTTCCCATGAAAAACTGATAAGCCCCAAGGCAGGGCCAAGTTTTGCCCAGAGGCTAGGGTCGTAAGTTGAACATTCTTGGCAGAGGACCATAAGCCAAGCTACATATTTGTATAGGACCATTAGATCAACATGTTACGTTACATACCAAACATCAAACGTCTAGGCCTTACAGTTTCAGAAGATTTTTAAAGATTTTCCTATGAAAAACTGATAAGCCCTTGGGCGGGGCCATTTTCGGTCCAGGGTCACAATTTGAACAATCTTTGTAGAGGACCTTTTGACCATGCTACATGCCAAATATCAAAGGTCTAGGCCTTACAGTTTCAGAGAAGAAGATTTTTAAAGATTTTCCTCTGAAAAACTGATAAGCCCTTGGGCGGGGCCATTTTTGGCCCGGGCGTCATAATTTGAACAATCTTTGTAGAGGACCATAAGATCATGCTACATGCCAAATATCAAAAGTCTAGGCCTTAGAGTAAGTTTCAGAGAAGAAGATTTTTAAAGATTTTCCTATGAAAAACCGATAAGCCCTTGGGCGGGGCCATTTTCGGTCCAGGGTCATAATTTGAACAATCTTTGTAGAGGACCTTTTGACCATGCTACATGCCAAATATCAAAGGTCTAGGCCTTAGTTTCAGAGAAGAAGATTTTTAAAGATTTTCCTATGAAAAACTGATAAGCCCTTGGGCGGGGCCATTTTTGGCCCGGGCGTCATAATTTGAACAATCTTTGTAGAGGACCATAAGATCATGCTACATGCCAAATATCAAAAGTCTAGGCCTTAGAGTAAGTTTCAGAGAAGATTTTTAAAGATTTTCCTATGAAAAACTGATAAGCCCTTGGGCGGGGCCATTTTTGGCCCGGGGGTCATAATTTGAACAATCTTTGTAGAGGACCATTAGATCATGCTAAATACCAAATATCAAAGGTCTAGGCCTTACAGTTTCAGAGAAGATTTTTAAAGATTTTCCTATGAAAAACTGATAAGCCCTTGGGCGGGGCCAGTTTTGGCCCGGGGGTCATAATTTGAACAATCTTTGTAGAGGACCATTATATCATGCTACATACCAAACATCATCGGTCTAGGCCTTACAGTTTCAGAGAAGAAGATTTTTAAAGATTTTCCTATGAAGAACTGATAAGCCCTTGGGCGGGGCCATTTTTGGCCTGGGAGTCATAATTTGAACAGGACCATAAGATCATGCTACATGCCAAATATCAAAAGTCTAGGCCTTACAGTTTCAGAGAAGAAGATTTTTAAAGATTTTCCTATGACAAACTGATAAGCCCTAGGGCGGGGCCATTTTTGGCCCGGGGGTCATAATGTGAACAATATTTCGTTCCCCCTAACCACTGATGCTTCTGACAAAATTTGGTTAAAATCGGGTCAGTAGTTTCAGAGGAGATGTCGTTTGAAAATGTGGACGGACGCCGGACACCAGACACAGGACGACGGACGGATCGCGGTCACAATAACTCACCTGAGCCTTAGGAGTGTTCTGCATATATCTCGGTCTATAAATGCAACACATTTTTGATAAAAGGTGAGAGAGCGAGTTAGGTTTTATGGCACCGCGACACTTAAAGGTGCATCTTTGGTATGCATTATATTTGCATTCAGTAAACTTATTCACGCTTTGGGGCTGGCTAAGTAAATAACACCTTTACTGGCCAGGTCTGTTTGCATAAGACAATAAATAACCCTTTTATCCCTTAGAAATGGTCATACCAATACTATCAAACAATTTATTTCTTATCATTTCATCTTTTGGATATTAAACTAGGTCATTTTTAATAAATTACTGTTTGAATATTATTTTGTTCATGCCAAACTTGTACAAGTGTCGTGCTTGGTGGCAAAAGGGACAGGCGAGTTCCAGTTTGAAGATGTTGACATTAAGATAATAACAAAGAACGGGAAGTGTGATGTTAGAAGTGAATATACTGTAGAGTGTGATGAAGAAATGGTTGTAAAGGCAATGAAAAGTACAACTCCAATCTCAACAAGTAGATTTAATGCTGAAGGGATTTCTGTATCACAAGCGGAGGATCTAACAAACAAGGTATTTATACATATATTTCTATATATTTTTTTATCAAATATTAATTATATCTTAATTAGTTTCAATTTTTGTTTTTTTTAAAAAAAAAAGGAAAAAAAAAACCCATTTGTTTTTTGAAAAAGAAAAGGCAAAAACCATTAACTCTGTGTGTGAGTACTCCAAATTATATTCTATTTAGTTTACTTGGATCATTATTAATGAAACATTGTGCTTTCAGACGCTGACAATCCTAGCGAGTTTGGCAGCAGGAAAGCTTGTTTCAACAAGCTACGTGTACATATATTCAAAGAACGATGCAGAAAATATGGAGAAAGTTGTGTATGCATATGCATCACAAAATGGAGCCTGTGCACATGTGCATTTATATCTACAGCACCACGAGTCCGACATACATTTTTTGGGTAGTTTGCTACATGAATTGGCACATTGTTTTGTGAATACCAATGTAAATGGTGGACATACAGAGGAATGGTATCTTTTGTTTTGTGAATACCAATGTAAATGGTGGACATACAGAAGAATGGTTAGACATTACAAACACATTAATGTTAATTGACAATTTCATCAATGAACTACCAGTAATAGACAGCAGCGACCTATGTCCCTAATTCCTGTGATCAATTTGACGAAATTACAATAGAGGTGTTATAAGGAATGAGAAGTTTACAGTAAAGCTCACTTATTGAGAAATTCTTGTAAATATTTGGTAAATTGTTTTTTGTTTTAAAAAAGGGAGGTTTACTGTAGTTGGACTTTACTCCATAATTCATATATTGGTCTTAGTTACTAAGTATTCATTGTTTTTTTTTATAACAGCTTTTTCCTTGTTAAGTGCATCATCTGAAATTTAATTAATACTTATAACATATACTTCCACCTCTGAGGCGATTCCCGAGTCGCCTGAAACGCTATGACTTGCCAGAAATACTTTTGTAATTTGGCGCACCGTGTGGCCAGGGGAATGTTTCAGAAATCCTTCACCTTATCTGCATAAGATGAGCCCGCAACACTGGAAGGTTTTGAAGCCCCCCCCCCCCCCAACATCAAATGTGAATCGAATGCTGAGGGTGACGGAATGAATGAATGAATGGTGTTTTACGGCCCATCGACACTGATGGTCATATAGAGCCGAATAAATAATGTAAATAAAACTATATGATGAAATCAAATAAAGACAATCTTACATCACCTGTACAGCTCCAGAGGGGATGGTGATCTCAGACTGGTGTGTGCATTGGCTGATGTAAAAAAACTGTTATACAGGATCCTTCCCTTTTCCAATGTCTTCTTGGCCAGTGCTATTACTGTCCCTCCACAGTTGCAGCAGGAGGGGAAACTGTTGGTCAACCCTCCAAAGGCTGCTTTTTGACTTGCTTTGTTATTCCAGGAGGACAGTGAATATGTCGAAATCTGGCAGTCCGACAGCACTACAGCTAAGGGCGGTGTTCAACTAAATTTCACTCAGGGGATTTCCGTGAAATCACATAAGAATGGTGTCATTCTCCCTTATAACTAGGAGCACTGTCAAGATAAAAATATGCCTAAATCATGGACATCTACCAATTTTCCTGGGTTTTTATTCCCATTTCCAGAATTAAGGCTATTGTGGATTTCCTCATATCTATCCTTACATCTACCTGTCCCTCTGAGAGAATGGTCTGAGCATGTCTTATTTTACCGATTCAAATATTTAAAACTTTGCATATGAAACAAACATGATGAATTGTCCCGTTATGTACAAATCCATATAATTCTAGCAGCAACTTTTGGGAGATTTTCCTCTTGTGCAGCTCATAACTGCTATTCTATTTCATCTGAAATTCAAATTGTACCTTCTAGATAATGAATTTCAGTACTTCTTGTTCTGAAAATTGAATACTGCACGTTCAATTACTGTTAATGAACAGACTCAATAAAAACGCATGTTATGCTCTCGGGGGATCGCCATTCAGAAATAGAACAAGCATGACAGAATATGTAATGCACAAGGTCCATGACTCAACAAGAGTGCCAGTGGGCACAATGTACGCCCGTCGATGTCTTGTTCAACATAAACTGAGGTTAAAGTATTTGCTAAATGCCAATTCTAAGCCCAGTGACCAATGAAGATTGGGCTTAAAATGTGTATATCCAGAGAGATTTTTCTAAGATTTGACCTAATGACTTACCTTTTGACCCCATCCCACCATTGATCAAACTAAACCTTGATATCACAAAGACAAATATTCTGATCAATTTAGAGATTGGGCTAAAACGTGGCCGCTGTAGTGTAAACAATAGTTTTCCAAGATATTAAATATATTAGATGTACAATATTCACTACCTTTTTGGCCATCACCAGGGCTACAGTCTGGCCTATAGCCATTACTTTGTAATTAGTCTTGTGAAGTGAGTTGGGCTTTACGGCACCGCGACACTAAGTAGGTCATATAGCGCCAATGACGAAAATTATGATGAAACGGATGAAAATTAATAAAAAATCTCGATCAACGAGTCTGTAAATCATTAAAATATACGAAAATGAAAATGTAGAAAGGAATACAGAAATAAAATAATAGAACTGGTTAAACATATTAATATTTTAGAATAAAGACCAGTCTCTTTCAGTTCTCGTACGGAACTGTATTAAATAACTGTTGCATAGAATCAACAGAAAAGTATTTATGTCTTATTATAGAAAGGTCAATACATTCAATCAAAAAATGTTTTACTGTGTACGGCTCTTGACAGAAGACACATTCTGGTTGAATTTCGCGCTTTAGTAAATAGGAATGAGTAATACGAGAGTGTCCTATGCGACAGCGAGCTAGGACCACCTCATCTCTTCCTGCTGTTGTGTGTCAGAGAGTGTCGCCCCAACTCGCACTTTAAAATTTCTGTCAGAAAGGAAATCCGCAAAGAAAGTAGGTAGCCTACCTTTCAGACCTAGATCTTTCATAATTCCGTACTTCCATGTTGTATCGTAAGCTTTTTCCATATAAAAAAAAACTGCAACAAGATGTTAAAGCATCACGAATAAATGATTCTAAACGGACAAGATGGTCGTTTGTACTACGTTGATTTCTAAAACCACTTTGAAAGTTAGTTATAAGATTGTTAGATTCCAGATACCAAACAAGACGTGCATTAATCATTCTTTCAAGTGTCTTACAGACACATTACAGACACAACTAGTAAGAGCGATAGGGCGATAATTAGTAGGATTAGATGCATCCTTACCTGGCTTTGCAACAGGGACAACAATAGCCTCCTTCCATGAAGGTGGAAGGACACCAAGATTTTCTTGGATTTCATCTTCGGAACAGCAGTACAATCTCCTGTCCCGAATCACACCCTTTGAAGTGTTCAATGATCTATGAGGATATACTTTGACTTTTAATCCACAAAACATTTCCAATTTTTGTAAATTTAAAGATTGTTTTTTCCTAATTATCTGAACCAGAAGCTTGCCGTCTCGTAGTTTTTTAACTTCTTGAGTATTGCCAATTGCACCGAAAAGTGATTTTTCAATGACAAAAGGCGAAACATTTGAAAAATTGGTTTCAATGATCAGATAGGCATCAAAAGTATTTGCTGATTCGTCATCAGATCCTGAGTCAGGTTCTGGCCGGAGCCGCTTTTTATTAAGTGAATTTGCCATGATTGTGATCACGACGATTCACCGTCTGTGCTCCTCACCCGCCTCGGAGCCCAACAAGGGGACGCTTATACGGAGCGGTATTCCAACTCCAAGCGCCGTCTGCGCTAGGTATATAAAGAATGAATGAATGGTGTTTTACGGCCCATCGACACTGATGGTCATATAGAGCCGAATAAATAATGTAAATAAAACTATATGATGAAAACAAATAAAGACAATCTCACTAGATTATGTAAATGTCAGTCCCGATCAACAGGATTGTAAATAAAATAAGGACAAAACATAATCGACATTCTAAAAATATACCTTTTAAATTTTAGAATATATATTAATGGCTTTTAAAAAATCAAATATTTTGGGTATTTCTACCAGCTCAAACAGTTCCCTCAGGGAATCTGCTTGAAAGAACCTATCTCTGATTAAAATTAAATCAGGACATTCAATGAGAATGTGCTGAATTGTATAAGGCTCAAAACAAAATAAACATTCAGGTTGAACTTCACCTTTCAGTAAAAATGAATGAGTTAAAAAAGAATGTCCAATTCTTATTCTGGCCAATACGACCTCATCACGCCGAATTGGCAAGCATGAACAAAAATGTTCACCTAAAATAGGTTTAACAGCATGGAGCTTGTTATGAATTTCCTCATTCCAAGACTCCTGCCATTTATATAGAATATGTCTAGTAATTTGTGGTTTGAAATCCGAATACGGTATTCTCATATCAGATTCAGGCGATTCAAGGGCAGACTTCGCTGCAATGTCCGCCCTCTCGTTGCCCTGTATTCCACAATGACTAGGTATCCAACAAAATATTACATCTTTTGAATTAGACATTTCATGGTATTTTAAAACAAGTTTTTTAATAAGAACATTTTTTGAAGAACATTTACTCAGAGATTGTAAAACAGAAAGAGAATCCGAAAATATTATATGTTTACTATATGATTTTCCAGCAATATAATCAAGAGCTAAGTCAATAGCTTTGATCTCTGCTGAAAAAATGGAGGCATTATCAGGAAGCCGAAATTTTGTCTCTGTGTCATCAGCCACAAAGGCAGCTGCGACTCTCTCATCATCTTTTGAACCATCAGTATAAAGTTGTTCATAATCTTCAAATCTTGAAATTATTTCATTTAAAAAAGAACTGAATTCAAGCGAGCTTGTTTCAGACTTTTTATGCCGTGTTAGTTCAAAAATAACTTTGGGTGGTTTAATAGTCCAAGGTGGTATAGATTCAACTTTAGTCTTTTCAACTAAAGACAAATCTATATCACTATTTTGAAAACAGTTTTTCATACGTATTCCGAAAGGTGGAATTTACCTTTTCCTTAGATTCAAATAAACGTTGATATTTAGGTCTAAAAACATTTCTATGAGCGGGATTTGATGGGTTTGAAGCTAATTTAGAGGTATACTGCATGGATAATTTTTCACGACGAGAGTAAAGTGATGGCTCTCATTCGCCTCAACATATAAACTTTTAGCAGGGGGTGTCCTAAAGGCAGGTAAAGTGAGGTAAACCTTGGTGATGAATTGGATCAAGCATCTGCAAGTATGATTTCCTTGCAGAGCCATAAACAACACTACCATAATCCAGTTTGGACCTCACTAAACTTCTATACAATTTGAGCATTACATTGCGATCTGCACCCCATTCGGTATGTGCAAGAACGTGAAGCAATTTCAGTGTTTTCTGGCATTTAGCCTTTAAATATTTAATATGAGGTATAAAGGAAAGTTATTTGTCAAAAATGACACCGAGAAATTTTGACTGGTCTACAACAGGAATGGGATCACCATTCAAGTGCAACTCCGGGTCATTGTGAAATTTTCTTAGTTGACAGAAATGTACACAATTTGTTTTAGACTTGGAAAATTTAAAACCGTTTTCAGTAGCCCATTTTTGAGCTTTATCAATGGACTGTTGAAGTTGACGTTCAACAGTACGCATGTGTTTAGAACGGTAACGAATTAAAAAGTCATCAACATACAATGAACAATCCGTGTCATTAGTAATAGATTGAACAATATTATTAATTTTAACATTAAATAGAGTAACTGACAAAATACTTCCTTGTGGAACACCCATTTCCTGTTTTTGCATATCAGAAAGAGTAGTTCCAACGCGGACTTGAAATTCCCTATCATTTAAAAAGTTTTCAATAAAAACTGGAAGTTGACCTTTAAGTCCTGATTCATGAAGGTCTTTCATTATGCCATACTTCCAAGTTGTATCGTAAGCTTTCTCAAGATCAAAGAAGACAGCAACTAAGTGCTCCTTCTTGATGAAAGCTTCGCGAATAAATGTCTCCAACCTAACTAAATGATCACTTGTACTTCTTTGGCTCCTGAATCCACTTTGATACTCCGTAATGAGGTTGTTGGATTCAAGATACCAAACAAGTCTTGCGTTAATCATGCGCTCTAAAGTTTTACATACGCAGCTCGTCAAGGCTATGGGACGATAATTATTTGGATCTGTGTTATCTTTCCCTGGTTTTGGAACAGGAATAACTGTTGCCTGTTTCCTAAACTTGGGCAATTTACCACTTGACCATATATTGTTAAAATATCTAAAAGAACATGCATACAATTTGAGGGCAAGTGCTTAAGAAATTGATAATGAATATCATCAGGTCCAACAGCTGTATCGTGCGATTTATTAAGAGAATCAAACAATTCTCTCTCAGTAAAAGGTAAATTGTAGCTTTCAGTGTTATGAGAGGTAAAATTAAGTTTTTCCTTTTCTTTACTCTTTTTAATGTTTCTAAACTCAGGGGTAGACTTAGCTGATGAGTGTTTAGCAAAAGCATCAGCTAAATTGGCTATATCTTTTACATCTGTTATTTTTTTATCATCTGCATTTAAATGTCCAAAAGAGGATTTACCTTTACCACTTATTTTACGCACCATATCCCATACCTTCTTTACTGATGAACGACAATTTAGTTTAGAAACATATTTCTTCCAAGACTGTGATTTAACAGTCTTGATAGTACGACGAGCTTTAGCCCTAAATACTCTAAAATGATTTAAATTTTCCTGAGTAGGACTGACTTAATTTTCTAAGAGCTGCTTTACGCTTTCTAATAGCATCCTTACATTCATCATCATACCATGGTTTAGGAGGTTTCTTTGGGTTTGATGAGGACTTTGGAATGCATTCTTCTGCCACTGAATATAAAATGGATGTAAATGTTTCAATGGGGTCATCACTATTTTCAAATACATCTGATCTTATCTTTTCCCTACACAATATTTCAAACTTTTCCCAATTTGCTTTCTTGAGTTTCCAGCGAACACATTCCTCGACTGGAGAAGCAATATGGTTTAGAAATATTGGAAAGTGGTCACTTCCACATAGGTCGTCACCAACTTAAGTAAATGGTAGGGTAACAAATAGAAAGATCAATGCAAGTAAAAGTTCCTGATGCCGGGTGTAGGTAAGTTGGGGACTCAAGATAGAGGTGTTCGCATATTCTTTGTAGGACTCGTATATCTTGGTCTCTGACTTTCTTCTCGATAACTCGTATACATGTACATTAGCACCTACTGGTATGAAAACCTAATCTTGTGATTAGGTGAATCTTGATGTGTTGACTTGTGTGTATCACTCAGATAATATTTGACAAGTGTACAAACATTTGGAGGTAAATAACTCTACATTCCCAAATGGCATACCAACATTCTGAGGTAAATGCACTCAAATTACATCCACTGTCGTATAACCCTTTACCCCATTAAACCTTTCTTGTGTCACCTTCCGAGAGGCAATGTGTCAGTTAGGGATTGATTTTTCATCGTCTGTCTGCCTGTCCGTCACACTTTCTTTTTTTGCTATCATTTCTAAACTAATCGTTAAAGAGATTTCTTATTTCACATTTGTTTTCCTCTTATTGAAGAATATTAAAGTAATTAAGGTTCGCAACTCGCAGTACTTTTTAAATCCCCTTTGTTCTGATTTTCGCTGTCCGTCACAATTTCTTTCTTTGTCATCACTTTTGTGCTCAGGGTGAGCTTTTGTGATCACTTGATGTCCGTCGTCTGGCGTCGTGCGTCAACAATTTGAACCTTTAAAAAATCTCCTCTGCATCTACAGGGTTCTCAGCTTTCATCTTTGGTACATAGTATCATCTTTAGGTCCACTACAAAAGTTATATAAATTTTGCCCCTGGGGCCAAAATTGGCCCCGCCGCAGGGGTGCCTTGTTTTCTATTGACATATATAGTAAAACTTTGAAAATCTTCTTCTCTGAATCTACAAGGTTCTGAGCTTTCATATTTGGCACATAGCATCATGTTCAGGTCCTCTACAAAAGTTATATAAATTATGGCCCTGGGGTCAAAATTGGCCCCGTTCCAGGGGTAGCCAGATTTCATTAGAAACATATAGTGACAACTTTGAAAATCTTCTCTGAATCTACAGGGTTCTTAGCTTTCATATTTGGCATATAGCATCATGATCAGGTCCTCTACAAAAGTTATATAAATTATGCCCCTGGGGTCAAAATTGGCCCCGCCCCAGGGGTAGCCAGTTTTCAAAAGAAACATATAGTGACAACTTTGAAAATCTTCTCCTCTGAATCTACAGGGTTCTTAGCTTTCATATTTGGCACATAGCATCATGTTAAGGTCCTCTACAAAAGTTATATAAATTATGGCCCTGGGGTCAAAATTGGCCCCGCCCCAGGGGTAGCCAGATTTCATTAGAAACATATAGTGACAACTTCGAAAATCTCCTCCTCGGAATCTACAGGGTTCTCAGCTTTCATATTTGGCACATAGCATCATGTTCAGGTCCTCTAAAAAAGTTATATAAATTATGCCCTGGGATCAAAATTGGCCCTGCCCCAGTGGTAGCCAGTTTTGAATAGAAACATATAGTGACAACTTTGAAAATCTTTTCCTCTGAATCGACAGGGTTCTTAGCTTTCATATTTGGCACATAGCATCATGTTTAGGTCCTCTACAAAAAGTGTATAAATTATGCCCCTGGGTTCAAAATTGGCCCCGCCCCAGGGGTGGTCAGTTTTCAATAGAAACATATAGTGAAACTTTGAAAATATTCTCCTCTGAAACTGGAAGGTTCTCAGCTTTCATATTGGCACATACCATGATCAGGTTCTGTGCAAATGTTATATATAGTATGCCCTTGGGGTCAAAATTGACCCCGTCCCAGGGGTGACCATTTTTGTATAGCTGACTGCAGATTAGAACAATCAGATCCTTTACTGGTCACTGATAGTTAGGTCAAGCAGTATACTGCAGACAGGTGCACTCACTGTGTATTAGCTTGGAGTGCTGTGGCTTACAATTATGTGGGGTAGAGTTAGTCATTTCTTAACCCTTTAGACCATGAATGAATATTCATGTAGGAGATAATGCCATCATGAATATTAATTAACATAATTTCTATTGTGGATGAATACGCAAAAACTGTGACCTGATAAATACTAGAGTCAGAACTATATCATGTCAAAAGCAAACAGAGCAGACCCTGATCAGCCATCTGATCTTGGTATACTCTGTTTGCCAAGGGGTTGAAAGGCCTATTTATAGAGGAAAGGAAGGGTGTTAACAACACCATTATTCTCTCTATAGAAACATGTAGTGAAAACTTTGAAAATTTTCTCCTGAAACTGGAAGGTATTCAGCTTTCATATGTGGCACACAGCATCATGTTCAGGTCCTCTACCAAAGTTATAAAAATTATGCCCCTGGGTTTAAAATTGACCCTGCCCAGGGCTGGCTAATTTTCTATAGACACATGTAGTGAAAACTTTGAAAATCTTCTTCTCTGATTGTCTGGTGAGCGATATCAGGGCCTTTCAGGCCCTCTTGTTTCTAAACTAGTTATAGAGCTTTCAAATTTCACACGTCTTCCTCTCATTGAGGACCATTGAAGTAACAAAGGTTTGTCACTATACATGCAATACGTTTTACTTATCCACCTTTGTTCTGATTTTTGCAGTCCTTGGGATTTACAGTTTTTATGTCAACTGCAAGCAGGTGACACATGTGTTCCTTCGAACGATATTGTTACGCCAATGATATCTGTTACCAAAACACATACCAATATGACATGTTGGCTCAACTCAAGATTGAGGTGTGTCGCATATTAAATTCTTTCTAGCACTCGTATGACCTTGGTTGCTGACTTCCTTTTCGAGAACTGATAATGTAAATGTACAACAGCACCTATTGTGATTAGGTAAATCTCAGGATATATGTGCTTGGTGTAACATTTAGAAAATAACTGATAAGTATACAAACATTTGGAGGTAAATCACTCTACATGCCCAAATTGTATACCAAATAATCTGAGGTAACATCACTCTGAGCACATCCAAGTGAAATACTTACATTGTTTGAAATCACATGTGCCCATTTCATGCTATGTCTCAACTACAACTCCATCACAAATACATTATTTTTTAATCACATGTCATACGTATCTCTAAACTATAGTTTTTCTGAACCCCCCCCCCCCCCCAAAAAAAAAAATGAAAGAAAAAGACTTACAAACGGAAATTAGTGAATTTTGCCTATATCAATATCAAGCTTGTAGAGATTTATTCGAAAATATAAATGAAGAAAATGTGCATACACAATATCCGTTCATGCTATCAGACCGAGACAATGCCTTAAAGACCAGCTATGAACAGACTCAATAAAACAGTCTGCAATTTTCTCTTTTTTGTGTTGCAATTTTTGCTTTCGGGAGATCACCACCCTTCAGAATTTATATAGTGTTTCGACTTGTATTAGAGATTATTTCTAATTTGAACCTCAGAGTCAACCTGTGTCCTAGAGAGGTTGGTTGTCACTTTGGCGACTCGTTGTAAAAGCGTATTAATATTCTGAGAAAAAATAGATGACTTCTCATCAAGAGTGATGATTTCTTTGATACCGGTAAATGAGAAAAAAATTATGAAAATCGGTGGTCAAATAAGCTTTCAAGAACGATAGAAGTTGATGAATTCATCCATTTTTAGCTCACCAGAGCACTTTTGTGCTCAGGGTGAGCTTTTGTGATCGCTTGATGTCTGTCGTGTGTCGTCCGTCGTCATCAATTTGAACCTTTAAAAATTTTCTCCTCTTAATCTACAGGGTTCTCACCTTTCATCTTTGGTACATAGCATAATCTTTAGGTCCACTACAAAAGTTATATAAATGTTGCCCCTGGAGTCAAATTGGCCCCGCCCCAAGGGTGCCTTGTTTTCTATTGAAATATATAGTACAACTTTGAAAATCTTCTCCTCTGAATCTACAGGGTTCTCAGCTTTCATATTTGTCACATATCATGTTCAGGTCTTCTACAAAAGTTATAAAAATTATGCCGCTAGGGTCAAAATTGGCGCCGCCCCAGGGGTAGCCAGTTTTAAATAGAAACATATAGTGACAACTTTGAAAATCTTCTCTAAATCTACAGGGTTCTCAGCTTTCATATTTGGAACATAGCATCATGTTCAGGTCCTCTACAAAAGTGATATAAATGCCCCTGGGGTCAAAATTGGCCCCGCCCCAGGGGTAGCTAGATTTCAATAGAAACATAGTGACAACTTTGAAAATATTTTTCTCTGTCATATTCGGCACATAGTATCATGTTTAGGTCCTCTACAAAAGTTATAAACATTATGCCAGTTGGGTCAAAATTGACCCCGCCCCAGGGGTGGCCAGTTTTCAATAGAAACATATAGTGAAAACTTTGAAAATCTTCTCTAAATCTACAGGCTTCTTAGCTTTCATATTTGGCACATATGATCATATTCAGGTCCTCTTCAAAAGTTATATAAATTATGCCCCAGGGGTCAAAATTGGCCCCGCCCCAGGGGTAGCTATGTCTCAATAGAAACATATAGTGACAACTTTGAAAATCATCTCCTCAGAAACTGGAAGGTTCTCAGCTGTCATATTTGACACATAACATCATGTTCAGATCCCCTACAAGAGTTATATAAATTATGCCCCGGGTCAAAATTGGGCCGCTCCAGGGATAGCCAGATCGCAATAGAAACATATAGTGTCAAATTTGAAAATATTTACCTCAGGAACTGGAAGGTTCTCAGCGTTCATATTTGGCACATAGCATCATGTTCAGGTCCCCTACAAAAGTTGTATAAATTATGCCCCTTAGATCAAAATTGGTCCGCCCCAGGGGTGGCTAGTTTTCTCTAGAAATATAGTGAAAACTTTTAACATTTTCTCCTCTGATTGCCTGGTGAGCGATGTCAGGGACATTCTGGCCCTCTTGTTTATCAGATTTAGGCCAGAGTTGCATACCCTCAACCTATTATATTGAGCAGGGATGTTCGCAGAAAAAAATAGTTTTTTTGGTTGGGTCAGAAAACTATATTTTGGTATGTTTTAGATACTTATGACATGTGATTAAAAAAATAATGTATTTGTGATGGAGTTGTTGTGCTTGCTCACCTGCGTTTGAAATCGGACTGAACAAATCCGACCTATATCCTATAACCCTTTACACCTTAGAGACATCTTTGTACGCCAATGAGATCTGTATATATTCAGATCTGGTTGCACATTCATACAGACGTATTACAACGAACTTAAAAATTAACATTGTTTATCGCAATCGGATGCTTGAATGTGCAGGTTGATCTGGATATATACTGGTTATATGGGATTCAAAGGTTTCTCCATATACTGATGGTTAAAATAAGCCCATGACTTATGAGTCATTATTTTTCAGAACTGGACATCCAAGAAGACAAAGACGAGACCAAGGACTTCAACAAGGTGGAGAGCAGCCATATAGTCTCATACTCCAATTAGACCTTCTTCATACCTTAACCAGAGACCAAGGACTTCAACAAGAAGGAGAGCAGCCATATAAGCTCACCTTCAGATTTGTCTCATACTCCAATTAGACCTTCTTCATACCTTAACCAGCTGATGACAACAGATGATACACATGACAATGACCAGTCATTTAGAGGTATTTACTTGTAACATTCTGAGATTAATCACCGAAGATAAACTGACAAGACTACAAACATTTGAGGTAAATCACTCAACACAACCAAATGGTTAACCAACATTCTGAGGTAAAATCACTCAAGACACATCCGAGAGTAATACTAAGTCTTTGAAATCGGACATAACACATCCGATGTATGTTATATAACCCTTTACCCCTTAGAGACACCTTTTAACACCAATGAGACCTGTAATATATTCAGATCTGGTTGCACATTCATGCAGATGTATAACCTAGTTTGATTCTTGGTAAAAAATACATTAAAGAACTTAAAAGTGAATATTGTTTATCCAGATCAGATGGGAACATTATAGATTCAGATCTGGCTGAACATGTGTAGGCTGAGCAGAATCTAAAGTATGATTATTAAAGTAATCATTATTTTTCCCGATCAGATTTATGAATGTTCAGGTTGATCTTGATCTATACTAGTCACTTGGTATAGCTTGAACAATTTGACCTGGACCCTCACCGTTATACAGAATACATAACATTAGAGAGATGACGCTGTGTAACAGCGTGAATAAAACTCCGCTGGTAAATCGTGAAGTCTATTCTCGCTGAAATTAACCCGTGTATATGTAAACTATACAATCATGAGTGTGGCCATGCAGAGTTGCTTACCAGGACACATGCCAAGCCTAAACCCGTGCAATGTTACGGATTTTTATTTATGCAAATTAAGTAGGTCAGGGTCCAGTCAAATTGTTCGACCAAATTCAAAGGAAACTCCGTATTCTATAAACCATGTGTCATTATTTTTCAGAACTGGACATCCAAGAAGACAAAGAAGAGACCATGGACTCCAACCAGGTGGAGCGCAGACTTGTCTTATACTCCAATTAGACCTTCCTCAAACTTTAATCAGCTGGTAAAAAACAGACGAGGCACATGATGACAGGGACCTGTCATTTACAGGTATTAATTCCACATAATGAAACTTGTTTGTTTACTTGTATCATATTTTGGAAGTACAGTAAAACCCCTCTATTACGACCACTTAATAAATACACATGGTTGTCTTTATAAGCAGGTGTTTGCTTAATACAGGGCAGAAGTAATGCAGAAAGGTCCTCTAGGAGATTTCTGCATTACCTTTGTCCTGCATTAAGCTACCACCTGCATCGAACACCCATAATTATACCTCTTTTAGGTGGTCGCATTAGCGGGGCTTTACTGTAATTCATATCTGGACAGAATTTACCCTATTGTAACGTCGCTTTTGGTACTTATTGACTCTTGGAATGCAATTGTCTTCTGCTCTACCTTGAGTGTAAGGAATGTTTTCTGGATCTCAAAGCTTTCTTTTCTCTGAACATACAGCATGTACATATAATAAATTCTGAAGTGAGGTGATCCCCCGAAAGCAAAAATTGCAAAACAAAAAAGAGAAAATTGCAGACTCGATTTTATTGAGTCTGTTCATGAGCAGTAAGCAGTAATCGCAATTTTTATGCGCTGCCATAAAGTGTTGCCTTTATCTGTACATACATTCCAAAGATTTTACTTTTAACACCGTTATGAAATGAGTACTGCAGCTATGGTCCCCTCTGTCACTTGCTTATGCACTTGGATTCGAAGAGCGTGTTGCACTTGGATTCGAAGAGCGTGTTGCATTGATCTCTGTAACCTTGGTTAAGTTTTTGTGCGTTGGGCAATTTTTTGCGTTGGGTGTTTTTTTGGGAGACTTGAATGTCCGTCGTCAACAATTTGCTTGTGAACACTCTAGTGGTCACAATTTTAGTCCAATCGTCATAAAACTTGGTCAGAATGAATGTCTTTATAAAATCTCGGACGAGTTTGAAAGTGGGTCAAGTTGGGTTAAAAACTAGGTCACTAGGTCAAATAGTAGGAAAACCTTGAGAACCCTCTGGAGGTCACATTTTTAGCCCAATTTTCATGAAACCGACTGAATTATTGTCTTGGTAATATCTCGGAGGTGTTTGAAAAGTGGGTTACGTGCGGTAAAAAACTAGGTCACTATGTCAAACAGTAGCAAAACTTTGTGAACACTGGTGGTCACAATTTTAGTCCAATCTTCATGAAACTTGGTCAGATTGAATGTCTTGATAAAATCTCAGACAACTTTGAAAGTGGGTTAGGTGGGGTTGAAAACTAGGTCACTAGGCCAAACAGTAGAAAACCCTTGTGAACACTCTAGTGGTCACTTTGTTTTGTCCAATCTTCATGAAACTTGGTCAGAACGAATGTCTTGATAAAATATCGGACGAGTTCGAAAGTGGGTCAAGTGGGTTTGAAAACTAAGTCACTAGGTCAAACAGGAGAAGAACCTTGTGAACACTCTAGAAGTCACATCTTTATTAAACTTTGCATTAATGATTGTCTTGATAAAATCTCGAAAGAGTTTGAAAATGGGTTATGTGGGGTTAAAAACTAGGTCATTAGGTCAAATAGTAGGAAAACCTTGTGAACACTCTAGGTCACATTTATAGCCAAATCTTCATGAAAATTGGTCAGAATGATTGTTCTAATAAAATCTTGGACAAGTTTGAAAGTGGGTTACGTGTGGTCAAAAAGTAGGTCACTGGGTCATATCTTAGAAATATCTTGTTTACACTCCAGAGGCCACATTTTTAGCCCAATCTTCCTCAAACTCGCATATCTTAGAAATATCTTGTTTACACTTGCACTCCAGAGGCCACATTTATAGCCCATTCTTCCTCAAACTCGCCCAGAGTGTTTGTCTTGGCGATATCAAGGTTAAGTGTGATCATGGGTGGGTGGGAATAAAAAGAAGGTCACTAGGTCAAATCTTAGAATGAATGAATGGTGTTTTACGGCCCATCGACACTGATGGTCATATAGAGCCGAATAAATAATGTAAATAAATCTTAGAAAACATACTCTAGAGGGCAATTTTTTAGTCTAATCTTCATTGGTCAGAATCATTGTCTTGATAAAGTCAATATTCTAAATCTTTGAAAATCTTGTCTGTAGAACTACTGCTCATGGTCCACTATCAACATTTGGTCCTACCCATGGGCTACCCAGCAAAAATCTTAAATCTATGGTAATCAGGTGAGCGATTTAAGGCCAACTTGGCCCTCTTGTTCTTAACTCATATTGTGGGTACTCGTTAGACCTGTCTTATTGAAAAGGTTCTAACAAGTACCCAAATCTATATATTGAGCAAAAATAAGAAAAAATATATTAAACTTTTACAGCTTTCAAAAAATTGCTGCACATTGCAAAGGCGTGTTTGCATAATGTCAAAACTTTTTTTATTGATTATTTATATATTGTTGGGAATCCGACACAAAAATTAAATCGATAACACTATCGATAGAAAATTGGTTTTCCATTTATTCATAACAGGACATTTATGTTGTTAGTTTCAATGACATAACACACGTAAGCAGTGTTTAGATTAAAATACACAAGTGGCAGCTAAATGCAAAATGAAAGTTATGCAGAAAACTCCTATAGGAGCTTTCTACATTACTTCTATTCTGCATTGAGCAATCATTTGCCTTGAGACAATAAATCGATAATTCACAAATTATTATCGATAGTAGATTGAAACTTCCAAAACGGTTGATTATCTATTATATGGATTAATCGGCACATAACTATCTATAGAATGTTAAAAAATGGACAACAATTATTTTCCCCATTGACTTCTAGGCTGATCCCTGAGTGGACATTATTATTGCATGCTCTGAAAATAGGTTGGGTAAGACACAGATGACTATATTTGTGGTTTGGGGCTAAATACATGTAGATTATTATGTATATGTCACAATCACTTACCACAAACTGTGGCTCATCATCTGTAGGAATAAGTCACCTCTTCTTCCAAAACACAGGACTGACCTAAAATCAAAATGTTAAAGCATTGTTGATCGAGATTTTTTATTGATTTTCATCGTAATTTTCGTCATTGGCGATATATGACCTATTTAGTGTCGCGGTACCGTAAACCCCAACTTACTCATTTTTTATAACAAGTACAGTTGGACTTCGATATCTCGAACTTTATGGGTCGATATAACAGTTGTTCAAGTCATCCAATTTATAATCTGACCAATATCTCAAGTTATCCAGATTAATGCAGGTCTTAAGTAATGCTGAAATCTCCTGTATTACTTTGGACCTGCATTAAGTTGTCACATGTGTTTCTAGATAGGTGTAGTAATACATTTTAGAACAATTCTGTATTGTATTGAAAACCTTTATCTTTCAAGTGCTCTTTATAATGAAGTATTTTAGGGAACATTTTGTTATTATTGTATAATAGTATACGGCAATAATATATAGAGTTGTTAAGTGGCCAAATTGATGACATTGTTTCGGTAATTTTCTCCGATCATCCATAAAAATGTAAGTTTTAATGACTCATTATGAGTACCCACATCATTTGCTCTAACAGCATATCCATTATTTAAGAACATTGCTGCTATGTTATGCTGTCTGTTCATACATTTTATCCTCAATCAGTCATTCAGACAACCAATAACAAACTTACTGGATAGTCAGTCTGAATCAGAGTTGAGGAAGTTTGTGAACATGTTATCCTCAATCAGCCATTCAGACAATCAATAGCAAACTTACTGGACAGTCAGAGTCTGAGTCAGAGTTGAGGAAGTTGGTGGGGTCACCAGGTGGCTGTGTCGACTGTTGGATGAGGCTTGGACTCTCTATGGTCTCAAATTCAAGTGGACACCATTGCGGCGCTACTGATTGCAGGCTGAAGCTTAGGCTGTTATCCACAGGAGATTGTTGCGGGAGGAAATTGGTGCAGTCACTAGGTGGCTGTGTCGACTGTTGGCTGAAGCCTGGACTCTCTATGGTCTCAAATTCAAGTGGACACCATTGCGGTGCTACTGATTGCAGGCTGAAGCTTAGACTTATCCACTGGAGATTGTTGTGGAAGAACCTTGGCTGGGCTATCAAATAGGTCATGCTGAGAGTCGATTACTGACTGCTGGCTTTCACTAGTTGGAGAAGTGGGATTGATAAAGGAGATTGTTGTGGAAGAACCTTGGCTGGGCTATCAAATAGGTCATGCTGAGAGTCGATTACTGACTGCTGGCTTTCACTAGTTGGAGAAGTGGGATTGATAAATATGTCCTGTCTGTATGTGGTATCAATCACATGTTCTTCGTTCATTTCCTAAAACATCAAGGATGATAACATCATTTACAGTTAACTCATTCTCTCCTTGGCTATTTTTAGTCCAAACCTTTTTGAATTAATCTACCGAAAAGGAGCATTAACCCGAGAAAGGGACACTTTTAGAATTTTGTAGTTTGAAACCATTGTGATAAATGGAACGTTTTAAGAGCAAATGCTCCATCTATCACAATGGTTTCACAATGTAAATTGTTTTGTAAATGCGTCACTCTGGGGGTAATGTGACATCCAACTTTCAAACATGAATAAATAAGGAAGTATTCAGCTGCCTAGCCATATTGCCGTGCATTTTATTAATACTTTTTGGAAACTTTCAGGGAAAGGCTTGAACTGTGGAAATACATTAATCTTGGTACATAGGTTGATCAACATTCTTGTGAGGATCAAGAAATTTTTCTTGGTACAGGTCCAGCTTCAGTCCAACAGTTTAACCATTTCAAAAAAGTTAATACACTAGAAAATCTAGACTAGGGTCTGGATCAACTGCCCCTCCGGATTGCATAGACCTTTTGATGTTTGAATAATTATGCAGTTAAACTGGAGTCAGTTTCAAGGGCGGCACTCCTGCTTTCAGCCTACGGTCAATTTTGTTGTATAATATGCTTAATGTTTAACGTGTTTCGTCTTGATATGCGTCCTGTTATATTTTGTCTTGTGGCTTTACCGTTTCTTGTTAGATGGTGTTTGGTGCGTTGTCATTTCGTGTGTGGCTCTCCCTGTTTGACTATTTTTCCATATTGAAAAAAACGTTTGGTGATTGGTATGGCAAACTCATATGCTGTGTTCAGCCAGTTTAACTGCATAATTATTCAAACATCAAAAGCTCTATGCAATCCGGAGGGGCAGTTATAATATTAATAATAAACACAAGACGTCAAGAGATTATTTTATAACCACTAACTTTTTTTTAATATAGGGAAAAGAAAGATTATGTTTAAGTGAAGTATCCTGCTTGAAAAACAGTCCCATCAACTAATCTTAAATGTATGCTAAATTCATAATCAGCGGTTGCACAATTACTGGTTTTACTTTCGTTTCGGTCGAAACTAGGAATGATGGGCTTAAAGTTAAACGACTGATTATGTGAGTGAGTGAGTGAGTTGGGTTTAACGTCCGACCAACAGTATTTCAGTTATATGCAGACGGCACCCGCATGATACAAGTTATAGTGCTGTCTCACTGAAATACCCCTGCCGCGGGCACATGGCAAGGGCAACCCAGTCACATTATCCTGAGACCGGGCCGACCAGTCCTAGAACTACACCTTTTAATGTCGGGCGCAGACAAGGGAGCTACTAGTACCAACTTTTAACGACTTTTGGTCTGTCGCGGCCGGGGCTTCCGTACCACAGGACTGATTATGTGCTGAATAATTAAACAAACCTGAAATTCGATGTATCAAATCTTAAACAAACATTTATATAGCTAAACGAAATATAATTTACAGCTGTCGAAGTCAAATGCGCATGAAAATCAATAAAATAAATTTCTTACCGATTTTTTCCAATTTTTTCGTAAACCGGAAGTGATGGCTTGTTGTAGTAACATTTCTTGTAATTCCACTAGAAAATCTACAGTTAATGGTAGAACATTTAATGTCAAGATAAACTCAGACGTTGATTGTACTACTGCTAACGTTATTTATGTTTTAACTTGAAACGCGCCTAGTTGCGGTATACAGTACGTAGGACAAACAGGACGTGCTTTGAAAACTCGATTTCGTGAGCATGCATATCAGTGTCGAAATCGTAAACTAAACAATTTTTTATACCAACACTTTCGGAAATCTGGCCATTCTTTTAAAGATGTTTTAGTACAAATTGTTGAGCATATAACATATGATAAGGAGGCGACTAGTAGCTTTAAATCGAAAGCTAGATTTATATCTGAATTAAATTGGATCAAAAAATTGCAAACACCTTTTCCTTTAGGACTGAATGATAATATTTACCAGACTGGAAATATTTCAAAAGAACCAGATATAGATATTTTTTCAATTTTTTCTATTAGAAAACGCAAATGTCGATCGCATGGCATTCGCAAGAATGGTAATATTAAACGAAAATCTCGTTTGAAAATGACTCTTCTTGATCTACATACTTTTCGCCTAACTTCGGGTAAACATTCCATGCTTTCTAGACTTTCCTCCTTATCTATATATTCTTTAAAAGAAATTGACGAGCAAGCCGATAAAATTATTTTTCGATCAGATCCTCTCATAGGAACGGCTAGTTTGATACAAAGCTTTACTCTACATGTTCTCAGACCGCACATCGACAAATTATCTGAACACCAAAGATTCTTCTTGAAAATTCCTTTTATTAATAAAGGTATTGATTTTATTGACCTCCAAAGAATTTGTAGAGACAAAAATGTAATTGACACTATTCCTAAATACTTTAAAAATACAGAACCACCTATCATCTGCTACAAATATAACAAACCTATCAGAAATACAATTTTCAACTATAATAAAATTGTGGCCGACCTTAATATTAATGATAATATTCCTGATAATTGAGATTGCGCCACCTCAAAATTTTGCTATTCTCCGGCTGGTCATGTGATTACTGGTAATTTTGAGATAATTAAAGATAAACGTCTACGATCTCTTTTGAATAAAGGTCCCAAATATAGAATACCATCCTTGATAGATTTTAACTCTTGTCGAGTTCAGATTGCGGAGGCTTTACAAAATTTTAGTATTAAATGGTGTCGAAGAGGACATGTTGAGTCTAATGCCCTTTCTTGTTGGAAAAAACTAATTTTTGATATAATTGATAAACGCATTTCCTTTTACAGCTCTAATAAACACCTTCTTCCACCTAAACCTAGAACTTCATTTAGACATCTTAAAAAGGGTTTACAGGATTTCCATTCAAAATACGTTTTTGTTCCTGCTGATAAGGCATCAAATAATGTGATTATTATTTGACGATTACATTATATCGATGTCTTGAAGCAGGGAATTTTTAATACCAAGTCATACATTTCAGTTACCACTGACGAAAAGACCATCATTTCAGACCATGTCAGAAAGTGTGAACAATTTGGAACCGATATTAAAATTACACAACATAAACTTCCTACTATGTATTGGTTACCAAAACTACATAAAAAAACATATAAAGCGCGTTTCATTGCAAATTCTAGTTCATGTACAACTACTAAATTGTCTATACTTTTGACTTCTTGTTTAACGAAGGTTAAGGAACATGTAAAATTTTACTGTGTGATAAGACTTATGGAAATTTTATTCCAGCTTCTGGTCTATTAAGAACTCTTCAGAAGTCTTAAACAAACTTAAGAACAAAAGGTATCTTGCATCCACTGTAAGCACGTATGATTTTTCTACTCTATACACAACTCTTCCTCATATTTTAATTAAGGATAAGCTTACTAACTTAATCCAGAAAGTATTTGCCCGAGAAAAACATCATTCTTGGCATGTAATGATGAAAAAGCTTTCTTTACTGACGAGCAAATGAAATATTACACAAATTGGACTTGCTCAGAAGTTTGCGAAGCACTAACCTTTCTTTTGGATAACATATTTGTACGTTATGGGAGTGCTATATACCGTCAGGTAATTGGTATTCCCATGGGTACGAATTGTGCACCACTTGTCGCAGATTTATTTTTGTACTGCTATGAGAGATTTCATGTTGAGTTTGAATCCTCAATCACAAGAAGATGTTATAAAAGCCTTCAATGAAACTTGTCGATATTTGGATGATATTTTTAACTTAGATAACCCTTTCTTTGATGCTGATTCCTACAATTTATCCTAAAGAACTCAAATTGAATAAAGCTAACCCGTCCGACAATTATGCAGCGTTTCTTGACCTAGACCTTAAAATTAATAATGGAATGATTTCTTCTAAAATATATGACAAAAGAGATGATTTTGATTTTAATTTTGTAAATTTTCCTCATCTTGACGGGGATGTTCCCCGTGCTCCATCTTACGGGGTTTATATATCTCAACTTATTCGTTTTGCTAGAGCTTGTTCATCTATTGACGATTTTAACAGTCGAAATCTCATTTTAACTGAAAAACTGCTTAAACAAGGATATAGATACCATAAACTAAGAAAAACTTTCTCTAAATTTTACTATCGAAATCTCTCGCTTACTGGCAAGTACAAATGTAATCTCAAGGTACTTTTGCGACACGGTATTTCACATCCTGAATTTTATGGTGATGTGATTTACAAACTTCGTAAAATTATTGGACATACCCAACCCATTTTCTCACTTTGTTCATCAAATATATAAAACAATTCATTAATAAGGGATATGATCCTGTATTACTACAACAAACTGCATGTTTGGTTGTGGACCCTTTTACAGTTGGCAATCACGCTGGCCTCTTTGCATGTACGCCGACAAGAAAGGTTTAGTACTCTATGAAGGCGACCTCTTAAATCCAGAAATGGAAGGAGAACGTCGGATATCTGTACTATTTCATTTTTGTCGTACCCTTTATGACTTTTCTACAGTTACTCTGTTTGCAGCTCAATCATTGAGTACACTAGCGATAGGTGGATACAGTATGTTCAATTAAATGTTTTTTTGTTATACATGCACTTTACCACTGTATTTGCTGTCGCGGTTGTTGTAGATTAGTCAGAGAGGGGATACGTTTATTTACACTGTTTGTCTTTTAGGATGGGGATGGAATAAGGGTGAGGTTGGGCGCCCATAAACCAGTTTAAACCCCCGGTGACTTTTGTCACTGACCGTTCGAAGGCGGTACTTCCATCTTCCTCCTATTGTATGTTTGTTTTGTCTTTGTGCGTCTCTTGTTGTTTTTTCTACCTATGTACATTTGCTGTTTCCTTGTGTTGCTGTTCGGGCGAGTGTTTGTTCTGTATGTGGTGTTTCCTGCATGACTCATTTTTGTACTTTCATGGGAAGTGTTCGGTCTTCATCCTTGCCAAGGGAGGTAAATCATTTGCCGCTGATTTTATTCGCGCGGCCCGTTTTGAGGGGTTCTCTTTAGGGGAATATCGCTGCAAAGCGCGGCGGTTCTCTATTAGTTTATAGAATGATGGCCACTGGCTTGTTTTTCATGTGGAGCATCCGGTCGTTTCCTAGGTATGAAGCTCTAAATGTTGGCAAAATTATTAAGAAATTTTACAATAAGTCAATGGAAAATTTCCTGATTTTTTAAAAAGTGTGCCTTAAGGAACCTCTAAGCCTCTTTCTGGTAAAATTTCATGACGTTTGCTTCAGCTTTTATTTGTTAAATATAGCAATATTCAGGGGAACCCGTTACGCAAAATGTCAACAGAGCGGCCATTTTGGGAATGAAATGCCGGAAAGGTAAATTTAAATCCAGCCATTACGGCATGTAGGAACATGTAATAATAAATATTTTTTGTATGAAATGAATAGTTAGTTGTTACAGCCTAGGTTTATCTCTATATAGTTCTATATATTGGAGTAGAGCACTTGGCTGCACCATGAAACAAGGGAGTCTGATCTATCTTTCCATCCTTTTATTCTCTACACCTCTATACGTTATCTCTAGATCTCTCTATATCTCTGACCCTGAGCAGGTTGTGGACCTGCCCACTATCCTCTGCCAAACCCAAACTCCCCTCTCTCTCTATCTAGCTCTTTCCTATGTGTATGGTTAGATGAATCACGCCAAACTAAAGACCACACCATTCAGGGTCTATCACAACAGTCAATGTTGAATAAAGATAATATATGTGTCTTCGTTGAAACCAAACTGCAGTGACCACAGTGACAACCAAAACTGCCGCGAAAATACGGAACAATCTGAATGATCACCACAAACATCCAATCAAAGACCAAATCCACAATATTGCTAAATATATACCAGACACACCAGTTCAAGAAGCTATAAATAAAACAAAGCTGTCAATCTAAAAATACAATGTCACGAAAGGTCAGAATGACAAATTAGCTGTCTGCTACATAGTATTTAGACTTTGAAACCGACTTGGAAAAAAGGAAGTTTTATTGATTATATAGTTTATATAGAGCAGTAAACACACATAGGTTTAGCTGGAGGCAGATAGGAAAGCTGAAGTTATAAATAGCTCTGACCTCGCTACTTAGAACATATATTAGATGAGTTTAGTCTAAATTAGAATTAATCTTCACACTAAACAGTACTATTAACAAGAGGTTTGTTGATCTAGTATAAACTAGAAAATTGTGTATGTAAGACACAGCAATGCCCCCGTGGTGGTGATTGCCTAGCTGCAAGTAAAATTCCTAAGTCATTTGACCTAGGGCTAGCGAGCAGTATGGGCTGGGTGAGTAATGACAGTATTGAAGGTGTTTACTATGTATATTTAATTCCATGTCAACAGCTATAGCGGTAAGTGAGATATAAGACAATGAAACTAACAACCGACTGCACGTAAATTCCTAAGTCATTTGACCTTGACCTTTGACATATAGGCAGCCTGGGCTGGATGCGCAATGAAAGTTATGATTTGTGTTTAATGTGTACTTGCAATTGCGTTGCAATCCCTACAGTGGTTAGGGAGATATGACAATGTTAGAACAAAGTGCACATAAAATCCCTTAGTCATTTGACCTTGACATTGGGCTCGCGGGCAGCATGGGTTTGGTGTGCTATAAAAGTATATATGTTACTAAATGTGTATATGTAATTGCAAATAGCTACAGTGGAAAGGGAGATGGATATAAGACTATGAAAAAACTTGACAACCAACTGCACGTAAAATTTCCAAGTAATTCCTAAGTCATTTGACTTTGACTGTTGACTTGCGGGCAGCATGGGTTGGTGTGCATTGTGCAATGAAAGTAGATTGTATTTAATGTGTATATATTCCATGCACAGTTGTTAGTTATCGAGATATAAGGCAATGAAAAAACTGACGTAAAATTTCCAAGTCATTATACCCCCCACAACGAAGTTTTTTTTGTTTTTTTTGGGGGGGGGGGGTATACTGGAATCAGGTTGTCCGTCTGTCCGTCCGTGGACACAATTTTGACCGGCCTTCTACAGTTTTGTTTCAATTTTGTCGAAACTTCAGTTGATTCAGTGTCTGCTCATAAAAGATATTTTTTGAAAATTCCTTTTGTTAATAAAGGTATAGATTTTATCGATCTACAATCAATATTTCGCGATAAAAACGTAATTAATACCATCCCAGCCTATTTCAAAGACTTAGAATCTCCAATTATCTGCTATAAGTACAAAATACCTATTAGGAATACTATTTTTAATTATAATAAAATTGTATCGGACCTTAATATTGTAAATAATACTCCTGTTAGTTGAAATTGTAATTCTTCTAAGTTCTGTTACGCCGAGGCTGGTCATGTTATTACTGGCAATTTTGACATTATCGAAAACAAACGTCTCCGTACTTTACTATCTAAGAGACCTAAATACAGACTACCTTCTTTTGATAGATTTCGAAATCTGCCGTAGCAAAATTATAGAATCTTTGTTAGACTTCAGTGTAAAATGGTGTCGCCGAGAACATGCAGGCTATATAGTGCCCTTACAAAATGGATAAAACAAATTTCAAATATAAAGGATACACGTATCGCATTTTACAAATTTAACATTCACCTTCTTTTGCCTAAACCTAAGACTTCAGTTCGCTTCTTAAAAAATAGTATACACGAATTTCACGTGTTTAAATACGTGTTTGTCCCAGCTGATAAAGCGTCAAACAATGTAATTATCGTTTGACGACTGTATTATGTGGATGTTTTAGAACAAGAACTAAGACAAAATCATATACTGTGGTCTCCAAGTCTGAAAACGACATAAAATCTGAACATGTTAATAAATGTAAACAGTTCAATGCTGATAAATAATCACACATCATAAACTTCCGACGATGTACTGGATACCTAAACTCCATAAAACGCCACATAAATCACGCTTCATAGCAAATTCTGTCTCATGCACAACAACCGTTACTGCGATAAAGCTTATGAGAATTCAGGAATTAACCTTTTTTGGTCTATAAAAAGCTCCAATGAGGTTTTAATTAAATTAAAAATCAAGCAACACCAAAGCTCTTGTGAGTTTTCTACACTTTATACCACATTACCACACGATCTAATAAAGATCAAACTTACTAATCTTTTAAATAAAACATTTGCCAGAGAAAAAGTATCATTTATTGTCTGTAATTCTAGACATGCGTTCTTTACCAATGACATTACAAATAAATATACCTCGTGGACATGTTCAGATCTTTGTGATGCTATTACGTTTCTGTTAGACAATATATTTGTTCGTTTTGGTAATTCTGTTTATCGCCAGGCCATTGGTATTCCCATGGAAACCAATTGTGCTCCTTTAATTGCAGACTTGTTTTTGTTTTGTTATGAACGGGATTTTATGCTTAACCTTAGCGATTCACAGGCGGATGTCATCAATGCCTTTAACAATACAGCACGTTAGTTAGACATTTTTAATATTGATAACCCATACTTTGATTCTAGGATAACCTCAATTTACCCTAGGGAGTTCAAGCTTAATAAAGCAAATAGTTCTGACATATCTGCAGCCTTTTTATACCCCCCACAACGAAGTTTTTTGGGGTTTTTTTGTTTGTTTTTTTTGGGGGGGGGGGGGGTTATACTGGAATCAGGTCGTCCGTCTGTCTGTCCCGTCCGTGGACACAATTTTGTCCGGCCTTCTTCTTCTACAGTTTTGCTTCAATTTTGTTGAAAGTTCATGTATAGCCATATGACCATATAAATCTTTGCACCGCATAATTCAATTATGATCGGACCAATACTTCAGGAGTTATCTTCCATTTTTTAGTCCCCTATCAATGTTTTCCGGTTTTCATGGAAGTGACTAGAGATATCAACTCTATATTTAGTACAAAGCTAAATCTAGATAAGTTACAGCTTATGTTACAATCTCAGCCAGGTTGCATAGGCGGATCCAGGCGGGGGCGGACCCGGTGTACGCCCCCCCCCCTAAAATCGTCGAAGTAAAATTATGTTTGTGCCTTGAAATGCAAGTTTTTTTTTCTGCGCGCCAATGGTATTTGCGCTAATATGCACAGTTGGTTTAAAATCTCATCCCACTACTCACGTCGAATTTCGCAATTCAAACGTAGCCTATCCCTCTTTTTGCACATTGATTGTGTTTTCGCTGATTTTTATGCCAACAATTTGAAGATGGATGCAGCCAACTCCGCATTAAAGCATATCAAAAACAATTTGCTTTCCCAATCCAGGTCGGCAATGAATGAAGATAGATTTAATGCACATGCATTAATGCTCATGAATACATAAGGATAGTGGCATAGATATCAATGATATTATAAACCTCTATGTGACAAGATATCCTCGTAGGATGCTGTTACTTAACACTCTGTCTGATATTTAAGTGTAATTGAAAATCAAATTTAATAAATACAGGTTTTTAGGTGACCGTAAGACTGATAGTGGGTGTCATATTCTGTTTCTCAGTGTTGTTATAATGAATAAATTCAGAAAGTGGGAGATCATTCGAAAGCAAAAGTAGCAATGTGAAAAGAGAAAATTGCAGACTCGGTTTTAGTGAGCCTTTTCATGAGTAATAATTAGAAGTGCAATACTACTCACGCCCCATAGCATCGGCTTAAGCAGTATTCACTTTTCTAAAAATAATAACTTAAAAGCTTACAATCCCGAAGCACCAGAACATATAACAACACTGAGAATGAAGTACTTTTACGGCCGCCACACACGCACTTAAATTCAATGAAAACTACTTCAGCTTGGTCAATATCTTACTCCAATTACTAAACAAATGTCTTAAAATGGTCAAAATTTAATGAGTGAAAGTCCATCAAAACATCACCAGAAACCACTACACACACGACACCGCCGGACGAGATGGAACAGAACAGAACATATCTTTTTAATCATATCAGTTACAGAAGTAAAACATGAGATATGCAATAATAGTTTTATCTCAATACAAAGCTTCCGATAGTAACAATTATCTGGTAGATGTAGTAAATATATTTGGCAATGCCCGTTTTAACCCAAGAGATGGATAATATACTTCATGGACAGAGCTTGACTTAATTCAATAATCTTAGGCACATTTAATCTATGCTTTAGAGTGCATGTGCATGTGGGGATCTTACATATATCATAGCGTAAGGCATCATTTAACTTATAAAATAAAGATGACAAAGCCTTCGAAAAAAGCAAACCCATACGTACAGTATAGTCTGTCAATTTTCCTACTATCAATAACATAACTGTGGTTAAGTAGAATATTTGTAGTTGGAAAAACATGTTTTCTCAAAGATGGTGTATCGTGTACGTTGTTAGCAGTGGCTTTATTTCAACCAAATATTTATCGTTGTAACATATCTTCACTCAAGACTAAAATGTGCCTAATTTATGTTACATATATCTAAAATATAACATAAATGGTGTAATCTGTGAGTGCACTCTCATATACAGTAGAACCTGTCTTAAGCGACCCTCTAATTACGGTTCTGTAGGGCAGGCGACAGCTTAATACAGGTCAAAAGCAATGCAGAAAGCTCAGGGAGTGGTCCTCCGCATTACTTCCGCCTGCTTTCCATGACTTCTGAGCTCAAGTCGTTTAAGACAGGTTCCACTGTAAGTACAGTTAACATATAGTAAACGTAGTACCGTAAGATACGTGCATGATCTTTACGAATGGAATTGAAAAGAATGCTATCGAGTCCTTAATTGGTTGCCGTCAAAAAACCGAGTATGACTGCATGAACAAGTGAAATTACAAACTCGGTACGATACGGGCGTTTCTATTCCAAAAGGTGTGATTACACTATAAAGCCTTCGAATCGTTATTCGTTTTGCCGGATATATATATAACGATTGGACTTAACGGCCAGGTTAGTTACTCACAGAGTACATAAATATAGCTTTCCTAAGAAAGTTCAATATTCGAAGGGTGTAAAAAGTTATAAGTAACCATTCGACTAATGCTCTTGAATTACTAAACAAGAGGTGAATATAACATTTAATCAATGCCTGATGTAGTTTTAATAGCATCAAGACCTTTCTCAAAATTCATTAGAATACATCTTATGAAAATAGTAAGAGGTTTGAGCCCTTGCATATTTCGATTTGACAAGAATCTCTCGAAACAATACACATTGACATATTACTTAGTCGTGCTTCGCCCCCCCTGAAGCCCCTACCAAGGCTTTGCCCTGGACCGACCAGGGCCCCCAGCATATATTTCAGTTTACGCCCCCTCTAACAACAATTCCTGGATCCGCCCCTGGGTTGAATAATTATTTCCAGAGTTATTGCCCTTGAACTTTTTTTCTTCAAATTTAGGATTTTCCACTTTTTTTGGAAGTGGTTGCAGATATTACCTTTATATTTGGCATAAAGCTAACTATAGATGAATTGCAGCTTAATTCCCAATCAGTCTGGTTGAATAATTTTTGACAGAGTTATGGCCCTTGAACTTTATTTTTTTGTCAAATTTTCAATTTTCCGGTCTTTCTTTGGAAGTGGTTAGAGATATTAACTTCATATTTGACATAGAGCTAAATCTAAACGAGGTACAGCTTAAGTTCAAATATAGGTCTGGTTGAATAATTTTTGTCAGAGTTATTGTCCTTGAACTTAATGTTTTTCTGAAAAGGTACCTAGCTTTAGAACTTTGGATTTGACAAAAAAACTCATGAAACGGAAAGGGTCATGTTTCTCTGAATTATTCTTCATTTTTATTACATAAATTAGGTTTGGGCATGTATAGTTTTTAAATCTCTTCATGTTTCGGTATGTAGATCTACATATGTTCAGATTGATGATAGGTGTTCTGACAAGCAGACAGGTCGGGGGGGGGGGGGGGGGGGGTATTCGTTAGCCTTTGGCTTACAGTTCTAGTTAGATTTAAATTTATCTATAAACAGTGGAACAATTTCTTCTGGAGTTCATGACAAAAGGGATGACTTATATTTTAAAATAGTTAACTATCCTCATTTGGATGGGGATGTTCCCCGAGCTACATGTCACGGTGTATACATTCCTCAGCTTATTCGTTTTGCTAGAGCTTGTTCCTCTATTGATGATTTAACAATCGTAACCTGATTATCACTGAAAAACTACTAAAACAGGGCTACAGATATATGACAAACTTCGTAAAACATTTTCAAAATTTTACCACCGTAATGTTCTACTCATAAGCAAATACAATTGTAATTTTCGTAAAGTTAGGTATTTCACATCCGGAGTTTTACGGTGATGTCATTTACAAACTTCGAAAAATTATGGGACACACATATTTTGATACTTTGTTTGTCAAACGTATAAAAACAATTCATTAAAAAGGGATATGACCACTCTATATTGCAGCACACTACATGCTTGGTGGTCGACCCCTTTACAGTTGGTCATTCTGCTTTCCTCTTTGCTTGTGCCACGACGGAAAAGGCTTAATAATGCTCTATGAATATTCCCTCTTAAACCCGTTTACGGAGGGAGGAAATTAGATATTTGTATTTTTGCCAGTTCTGTCGTACCCCAAATGACTTCTCCACAGCTGCTCTGACCTGAATAGTCATCGAGTACATGTCTACGATGTCAAGTTTATTCTTTTTCAAACAAAACAGTTGTGCATGCTTAATATCTACTAGTAATTGTATCTTCTTGCGATTTATCTTTTATTAAATGTCGGTGTAGAAATGTTTCAGATAGTTTTCCCGTACTTTTAAGTTATGACGTCATTTCAATGATGATTTCAATGATGACGTCACTTGTTTACCTCTAACGTTTATTTTCAAATCATTTTCATTTTGGCAGACATCGTTTTGCATGTTGTGGAGTTGTCTGGAGGGGGGATTTTTTTATTTACATTTTGACTTTGGTGAAAGTGGGATAAGGACGAGGTTGGGTACCCATAAACAAGGTTTAAGTCCCCCAGTAGCTTATTTTGGTTGCTGGCCGTTCCAAGGCGGCGGCAATCCTGCTTTCAGCCTACGGTCATTGTTTTGTTTAATATGCTTAATGTTTAATATGTTTCGTCTTGATATGCGTCCTGTTATGTTTTGTCTTGTGGCCTTACCGTTTCTTGTTAGATGGTGTTTGGTGCGGTGTCATTTCGTGTGTGGCTCTCCCTGTTTGACTATTTTTCCATATTCATGTATAGCCATAAAATTATGTAAACCTGTGCACCGCATATTTCTATTATGATCGGACCATTACTTCAGGAGTTATCTCCCCCTTTTAGTCCCCTACCAATGTTTTTCACTTTTCTGGACTTTAAATGGAAGTGACTGGAGATATCAGCTCTATATTTAGTACAAAGCTAAAACTAGATAAGTTACAGCTAATGTTCCAATCCCAGCCCGGTTGAATAATTATTTCCAGAGTTATTGCCCTTGAAATTCGATTTGTTTTCTTCAAATTATGAATTTTCAGACTTTTTTTTAACTTTATTTTTGGCATAAAGCTAAATCTAGATGTCTGATTGACTAATATTTGCCAGAGTTATGGCCCTTGAACTTAATGTTTTTATCAAATTTTCAATTTTCCGGTTTTTCTTTGGAAGTGCTTGGAGATATTAACTTTATATTTGACATAAATCTAAATCTAGATGAGTTGCAGCTTAAGTTCGAATATCGGTCCGGTTGAATAATTTTTGCCAGAGTTATGGTCCTTGAACTTAAGGTTTTTCTGAAAAGGTACCTATTTGTTTTAGAACTTTGGAGTTGACACTACAAGCTGCTTAAAATTATTGGATGACATAATAAAAAGTCTGGCAGCAGCCATAAAACTTCATTGAATTTTAACAACAGACCTTATCGCCCTTTTTGGACTTGACAGTATTTAGTAAAAGTTGTTTTATTTATGTTTGTGATTGATCTTGGATTGAATATTAAATTTTTCTTTGTTGCAGAACATTCTGTCATTTTTATTATACGCCCACCTAATAAAGGTGGTCGTATATTGTCTTGGCCCTGTCCGTCCGTCCGTCCGTTTGTTCGTTCGTCCGTCAACATTTTGTTTGTCCGCTGTTTTCTGGGAAAACTATTTGACAGATATTAATGAAACTTCACACAAATGTTAAATGCATCAAGATCTGAAGCTGAGTTGATTCTGAGGTTCATTTGATTTTTCATTTCAGAGTTATGGCCCTTGTCCTAAAATATTTGCAAATAGTTTGTCCGCTGTTTTCTGGGAAAACTATATGAAAGATATTAATGAAACTTCACACAAATGTTTAATGCATCAAGATCTGAAGCTGAGTTGATTCTGAGGTTCACTTGATTTGTCGTTTCGGAGTTATGGCCCTTTTACTTAAAAAATAATGCAAATAGTTTGTCCGCTGTTTTCTGGGAAAACTATTTGAGAGATATTAATGAAACCTCACACAAATGTTTAATGCATCAAGATCTGAAGCTGAGTTGATTCTGAGGTTCATTTGATTTTTCATTTCAGAGTTATGGCCCTTGTCCTTAAAAAATATGCAAATAGCTTGTCCACTGTTTTCTGGAAAAACTATTTGAGAGATATTAATGAAACTTCACACAAATGTTTAATGCATCAAGATCTGAAGCTGAGTCAATTCTAAGGTTCATTTGATTTGTCGTTTCGGAGTTATGGCCCTTTTACTTAAAAAATAATGCAAATAGTTTGTCCGCTGTTTTCTGGGAAAACTATTTGAGCGATATTAATGAAACTTCACACAAATGTTTAATGCATCAAGATCTGATACTGAGTCGATTTTGAAGTTTATTTTATTTGTCGTTTCGGAGTTATGGCCCTTTTACTTAAAAAATAATGCAAATATATGCATATAGTTTGTCCGCTGTTTTCTGGCAAAACTGTTTGACAGATATTAATGAAACTTCATACACATGTTTAATGCATCAAGATCTGAAGCTAAGTCGATTCTGAGGATCATTTTATTTGTTGTTTCGGAGTTATGGCCCTTGCACTTAAAAAATAATGCAAATCTGTAACTTTTTTATTTAATAAGATATTCACTTCATTTTTTTTTTAAAAATAATATCACCTTAATATGGAATTCAAGATCTGAAGCACATTAGAAAATGTCAACACTTATAAGGCATGTTGAATCAGAGAAAGTTTGCAATTGGGCGTATTATGTACCGTTTGCGGTACTCTTGTTAAACATTGGGCTAGAAAGTCTTACCTGAAGATTCTTGACCCCATTCACCATCAAGGACTTCGGCTTTCCCTTGGTGCTTTTAAAACCTCACCAATCGAAAGTCTTTTAGTAGAAGCAAATGAACCATCTCTATACATTCGAAGAGAGCAATTAGCTCTTAATTATGTTACTAAAGGGAAGGCAAATCCTACCAATCCTGCTAATGAAATAATTTTTGAACCCAAATATGAAATGCTTTATTGCAACACACTGCATGTTTGGTTATCGACCCTTTTACAGTCAGTAGCTACGCTTCCCTCTTTGCTTGCGCGATGACAGGCCGAGGGTAGTACTCTATGATGGTATACTCTTAAACTTGGATACAGGAGGAGCTTACCAGACTCATGTATTATTTTTTCCCTGTCGTGCCCTTAACGGCTTACCTGCAGGTGCTCTGACTTCAGCAAAGTCATTGAGTACATATTTGACGGATTGTCACAGTTATTATGCTATGTTTTACATGTTGTCCTGTGTTCACCGTCGTCTATGTTGTGGGTAAGTCCAGCGGGGATACCTTTATTTACAATATTTATAAAACTAGGGTGACTTTGAGAGAAGTGCGAGGTTAGGACGTCCGTAAACCGGTTTAAACCCCCAAGTGGTGTTTTTGCTGCTGACCGTGCCAAGGCGGTACTCTCTTTGTCACCCTTCCTTTTGTTTGCCTTGCGTCTTTGTGCTTGTGGTTTGTTATGTTGTGGAACGTTTGTCCCTGGTTCTTGTGTCTCTTTTGTGTTCATTTCGTGTGTGTGTGTGTGTGTGTGCGTTTGGGTGTGTGTGTGTGTGTGTGTCATACTGTCTATCGGTGTTTTGGTGGTGGTTGCGTCTTGCATGTGGCTTTGCCTGCTTGACTTTACTACTTTTCCATTTATGAAAGGAAACCTAATGCTATAAAGTCAATCGGTCTTCGTTTCAAATCGGCAATTAACGAGGCAGGTCTGAGAATGGATTCTGTTAGGCAACATAAAGTTTCAAACATTGCGCCATGGACTATCAAACAACCTGTTTTCTTACATCTGGCTTCAAATAAAAAGTCTTCTACAAATGCACTAGAATTTCAATCCGATTTTGAAGAACTTAAGTCACAGTATCCTGACCATATTTCCATATATACTGATGGTCCTAAAGATGAAAATAAAGTCGGTTGTGCATCTGTCAGTAAATTTCATTACTCTAAAGTAAGACTACCCGACAAATTTTCCATATTTACAGCTGAAGTCCAAGCAATTGACCTTGCTCTTCGATTCATATCGGTGCACAATGTAAACAAATACACAATTTTTTCAGACTCGCTCTCTGTTCTTCAAGCGTTGAACAACAGAAATATTAATAACCCATTAGTTCAGCAAGTTCTTCTAAAACACCATAAATCATCTCTTTCAAACAATATTGTTTTCTGTTGGCTACCTAGTCATGTTGGAATTCGGGGAAATGAAGAGGCAGATAAAACGGCCAATTCATCCCTGAATCTTAATGAGGCAGTTTTCAAAATACCATATACTGAGTTTAAACCATTGATTAAACAGCATACGTGTTCCAAATGACAGGTTTCTTGGGACAGCAATATTAACAATAAACCAACCATTGGTGATTCTCTTTTAAATTATAGAGCTGTACGAAGAGATGAGGTGGTCCTAGCTCGCTGTCGCATCGGACACTCTCATATTACTCATTCCTATTTACTAAAGCGCGAAATTCAACCAGAATGTGTCTTCTGTCAAGAGCCATACACAGTGAAACATTTTTTGATTGAATGTATTGACCTTTCTATTTTAAGACATAATACTTTTCTGTTGATTCTATGCAAGTTATTTAATACAGTTCCGTACGAGAATATAATTTCGTTTTTGAAAGAGACTTGTCTTTATTCTAAAATATAAATCTGTTTAACCAGTTCTATTATTTTATTTCTGTATTCCTTTCTACATTTTCATCTTCGTATATTTTAATGATTTACATACTCGTTGATCGAGATATTTTTATTGATTTTCATCGTTTCATCATAATTTTCGTCATTGGCGCTATATGACCTACTTAGTGTCGCGGTGCCGTAAAACCCAACTCACTCACTCACTTTATAAATCTCGTCATGTTTCTGTATGTACATATATTCAGATTGATGATAGGTGTTCTGACAACCAGCCAGGTGGGGGTATTCGTTAGCCTGTGGCTTACAGATCTAGTTTGACCTTGACCTGGCTTGTGGGCAGCCAGGGCTGGGTGTGCAATGAAAGTATGGATGGTTTTTAGCTCACCAGAGCACAAAGTGCCCAGGGTGAGCTTTTGTGATCGCCTGATGTCCATCGTCCCACGTCAATTTGAACCTGTAAAAATCTAATCCTGAATCTACAGGGATCTCAGTTTTCATTTTTGGCGTATAGCATCATCTGTAGGTCCTCTACAAAAGTTATATAAATTATGCCGCTGGGGTCAAAATTGGCCCCGTCCCATGGGTGCCTTGTTTTCTATAGAAATATATAGTAAAACTTTGAAAATCTTCTGAAACTGGAAGGTTCTCAGCTTTCATCTTTGGCACAACATCATGTTCAGGTCCTTTACAAACGTTATGTAAATTATGCCTCTGGGGTCAAAATTAGCCCCGCCCCAGGCTGAAACTATTTACTATAGCGCGAAATTCAACCAGAATGTGTTTTCTGTCAAGAGCCATACACAGTGCTGTAAAACACAACTCACTCACTAACTCACTCGTCTGAAACTAGGTTTTCAGATTTCATATTTGGCACACAGCATCATGTTCAGGTCCTCTACAAAGTTATATAAAATATGTCCCTGTGGCCAGGGGTAGAAGCATTTAGTGTAAACTTTTAAAATCATCTCTGAATCTATAGGTTTCTAAGCTTTCATATTTGGCACATAGCATCATGTTCAGGTCCTTCTTCAAAAGTTATATAAAGTGTGCCCATCATGTTCAGGTCCTTCTACAAAAGTTATATAAAGTGTGCCCTTTGGGTCAAAATTGGTCCCACCCCAGGGCCAGCTAATTTACTATAGAAACATAGTGATTGTCTGGTGGGCGCTTTAGGGCTATTCTGGCCCTCTTGTTAATGTATATATGCAATAATCCATGGCAATAAATATAGTGGTACTACAGTCTAAAGGTTTCTCCTTAATATCAGCCCGAGAGTCAGTGTGAGTTCTGATGTAATCGCCCTTAGCCTGATCAGTAGAGTAGAAATTGTGTTTAGACAAACAACACACTCATTTTAGCTTGAACAATTCTCATAATGCAGAAAACTCTTAAAGCTTTTTAGCTCACCAGAGCACAAAGTGCTCAGGGTGAGCTTTTGTGATTGCCTGATGTCCGTCGGCGTGCGTCGTGCGGTGTGCGTCATGCGTCGTCAGTCGTCAACAATTTGAACCTTTAAAAATCTTCTCCTCTGAATCTACAGGGTTCTCATCTTTCATCTTTGGCATATAGCATCATCTGTTGGTCCTCTACAAAAGTTATATAAATTATACCCCTGGGGTCAAAATTGGCCCTACCCCAGGGGTTTTCAGTTTTCAATAGAAACATATAGTGAAAACTTTGAACATCATCTCCTCTAAAACTAGAAGGTCCTCAGCTTTCATATTTGGCACATAGCTTCAACTTCAGGGCTTCTACAAAAGTTATATGAATTATGCCCCTAGGGTAAAAATTGGTCTCACCCCATGGATTGCCAGTTTTTTTAAGCTGACTACTTAAACAGCCCATAGGATCACTAGTTATGCATAGGAAAAACTTTAAAAGTATTCTTGTCAGAAACTACATGTCCCAGAGCTTAGATATTTGGTGTATATATTTACTTAGCATAACTTTATGGGTTTTATAAGTATCATAGTTCTTGGGTTAAAATTGGCCCTGCCCTGTGTGTACAGTCTTCTTCACTTCAGAAACGACAGCCTAAAGGTTTCTCCTTAATATATCAGCCTGCAGAGCTCAGACCTTCTTATATAACCACCCTTAGCCTGATCAGTTGAGTAGAAATCGTGTTTAGACAAATAACACACTCTCATTTAAGATTGAGAAAATTGTGGATAGTTCTTAATATGCAGAACACTCTTAAAGCTTTTTTTCATACCTATGCCCTTCATTAAGCTACCAGATATCAATATAGAGCATATCTGTTGTGAATTTCAGCTTAACTCTTTGCATGCTGGGTAATTTTGTCATCTGCTAAATGGTTGTCTGCAGCATATTCATAAGTTATCCGTACTACACAATTTCTTTCTAAGTTTTTTCAGAATTCAGACTCATTGACAAACAGTTTGGATACCAGATCAGGCCCCATATTATATTGGCCCTGATCTGGATCCAAACTGTTTGCAAAGGTCATTAGTGGTGGGAGAATCCCACTACACACTTTCTTTCTAAGTTTTTCAGAAGTTCAGTGTCATTTACAAACAATTTGGATATCAGATCAGGCCCCACATTATGTGGGCCCTGATCTGGATCCAAACTGTTTGCATAGGTCATTAGTGGTGGGATAATCTGCCTCTAGCATCCAATGAATTAATACAAGTTCCAGTGGTCTATGCTCTATCCACTCTTTCACTACATTCTTTCAGCATCATGTTCTGGTCCTCTACAAAAGTTATATAAATTGTGTCCCCGGGGTCAAAATTGGCACCGCCCCTGGGGTGTTAAGTTTTCAATAGAAGCATATGTGAAAACTTTGAAAATCTTCTCCTCTGATTGTCTGGTGAGCGATGTCAGGGCCATTCTGGCCCTCTTGTTTTCATACATATGCCCTGCATTAAGCTGCCAGCTATCAATATAGGTATCTGTTGTGAATGTCAGCTTAACTCTTTGCATACTGGGTAATTTTGTCATCTGCTAAATTGTTGTCTGCAGCATATTCATAAGTTATCCTAATTGCACACTTTCTAAGTTTTTCAGAAGTTCAGTCCCATTGACAAACAGTTTGGATATCATATCAGGCCCCATATTATGTTGGGCCTGATCTGGATCCAAACTGTTTGCTTAGGTCATTAGTGGTGGGAGAATCCCACTACACACTTTGTAAGTTTTTTCAGAAGTTCAGTCTCATTTACAAAGAATTTAGATTATCAGATCGGGTCCCACGTTATGTTGGGCCTGATCTGGATCCAAACTGTTTGCATAGGTCATTAGTGGTGGGAGAATCCGCCTCTAGCATCCAAAGATTTAACACAAGTTCCAGTGGGCTATGCTCTATCCATTCTTTCAGCATCATGTTCAGGTCCTCTACAAAAGTTATATAAATCGAAAAGTAGTACCATTTTCCACTGAAGAGCTTATTTTCAGCAATGTGCCCTATACGCCTCCTATTTCCATCGCCCCCTTGCTTCAGCAATATGCCCAATGCGTCTCCTACTACCATCGCCCTTATCTCTACCTATCTATACAGTCTGCCGCATACTATCACAGGTAAAGAAAGTGATTGCAAAATCTGTATTACCTCGATCACTATATCAAAGCACCCAGGGAAATTGTAACATATTGCACTATTTACAAGTTGATTGTGCAACCAGTGCATTCCACAGCAGTGATTGCACAGCGAAATACTTGTACACATCGAAGATATATATGAGTCCCGCTCCAGGAAAACCGGGCTTAATGACAAAACTTTCGAATTTGACTTTTTTGCCGAAAAGTGAAGTTGAGGTATTTCAATACACTATGACGAAAACCGTATATCAATTTGACAAATACTTTTAATTTTACAGCGATTTAAACCATATACGTATAACAATAAAAATACAAGCTTGTAACGTCAATATGACGTTGCGCATTTCATAACTCGCACAAATATCTACTGACGTTCAGTACTGTTGAAAATTGATATAGTTGAGGTGTGACGGAGAGGTTTTGGCTATTCATCTGGACCGAAGCTGTATTTAAAGGTTGTCAATATAAATGATTGGCAAGGAAAGAGTTAAATGTCATTTAGTCTGAATTTTATTGACCGGGTGTTACTCGGCCATGTCGGCTGTTGACAGTGGACACGTGTTGTCTTGATGCTGCTGACGCACGAACGGTCTAACTGTCTTATATAAGTATGTTTGTCTTTGCATCGATAGTCCAGCTGGAGGTAAAATTTCCGGCAAACTGTCTGGAAACTGAGCCCTAGGTTTCAGCACAGAGATATCATGTTCTGTCGCGTCACTTTCGGTCTTTACAACCACGACACCTTGTTTGTCAACAAAACAACAACTTCACTTTAACCTCTGTTTAGTAAGTTTTAAGTTATGGAGGTGCGCTACGCAACATCGACATGTTTTTGTTGGACAGCATATAACAGAAATGGTAAATGTCTGTACTGTTAAATTAGTCCTGCAGCGGTATAGATGAACCTTCGATTGCGGTGTATAGTTTTTTTCTCGTTGGATTATGGTCAGTGATTGTTGTCACTCTTGAAATATGCCGGGTGCCACCTTGGCACCCTTGAGGGTTTCGAGAAATACAAGATGGCGTCCATAATGGCGTCCGTGAGTGAGGACAAAATCATAAAATATATGTTACAATTCATACATTCGTAATGTTTTGAAACTTATGGGCTAACAGTAATTATATTGAACTAAACTTGTTAGAAATTACGTTTAATACTGTTACATAAACATATTCGCCAATATGGCTTCCAATATGGCTTCCAATATGGCGGCCTAAGCTATATAAAGCACATGTATTATTTACTTGAGAAATGATAAGCATTCCGATGGATTTATCAAAAGAATAGTTTTTTTTCTCGTTTGATTATGGTCAGGGATTGTTGTCACTTTTTAAATATGCCGGGTGCCACCTTGGCACCCTTGAGGGTTTCGAGAAATTCAAGATGGCGTCCAAAATGGCGTCCATGAGTGAGGACAAAATCATAAAATATTTGTTACAATTCATACATTCGTAATGTTTTGAAACTTATGGGCTAACAGTAATTATATTGAACTAAACTTGTTAGAAATTACGTTTACTCCTGTTAAATAAACATATTCGCCAATATGGTTTCCAATATGGCTTCCAATATGGCGGCCTAAGCTATGTAAAGCACATGTATTATTTACTTGAGAAATGATAAGCATTCCGATGGATTTATCAAAAGAATAGTTTTTTTCTCGTTTGATTATGGTCAGGGATTGTTGGTACTTTTTAAATATGCCGGTGCCACCTTGGCACCCTTGAGGGTTTGGAGAAATTAAAGATGGCGTCCAAAATGGCGTCCGCCAGTGAGGACAAAATCATAAAAAATATGTTGCAATTCATACATTCGTAATGTTTTGAAACTTATGGGCTAACAATAATTAAATTGAAATAATCTGGTTAGAAATAACGTTTACTACTGTTAAATCAAGCATATCCGCCAAGTTTGCTTCCAATATGGCTTCCAATATGGCGGCCAAAGCTATGTAAAGCACAAAGTCATGTAGTATTTGCTTGAGAAATAATAATCATTCCGATGGATTCATAACATTATAGTTGTTTCTCGTTTTATTATAGTCAGTGATTGTTAGAACTCTTTAAATATGCCGGGTGCCACCTCGGCACCCTTGAGGGTTTTGAGAAAATCAAGATGGCGTCCAAAATGGCGTCCACGAGGGAGGAGAAAATAATAAAACAATGTTCCAACTCATACATACGTTAATGTTTTGAAACGTATAAGGTAAAAGTAATTAAATTGATCCAAACTTATTAAAGATAACGTTTACAAATGTTAAAAGTACATGTACGAATCATGAAGGAAACCCCGCATTAAACACACAACCGCCCAAACAGCACCATGCCAATCAACATATCCGCCAATATGGCTTACAATATGGCGACCAAAAGGTTACTAACGTTTAATACTGTTACATAAACATATTCGCCAATATGGCTTCCAATATGGCTTCCAATATGGCGGCCTAAGCTATATAAAGCACATGTATTATTTACTTGAAAAATGATGACCATTCCGATGGATTCATCAAAATTATAAATTGAATGAATGACTTATTCAATTGTTCTATTATTTTATCAGTAAACAAATACATAATCTAGTATTGTATGGCATCCTATATTGTAGCAGCTCCAAAATGTAGTGCAAATCATTTATTCAATTTTGCAACTGCACATTCGTATATTACAGGACATCGTGCTTTGACAACCGCGACAAATAAATCTAAAAATGAAATTTGGTACTTGATCTATTATTAGGCCAAGTCACAAGCTGCAGGCGTTTTGAACTTTCATCCTGCCTCCAGCTAAAGTCTGTTGGGTCTGGGTAAGGAGGGATGTTGTCATCCGGCTTCTTGAACGTGGGATGTATTAATATTTTCTTCTGCAAAAAGCCTCACTCGTAGGAGGAAGACTACAAAAATTGGATGACGTTGAGCCAATATCTAGTATTGATGCCCATACATGTTGTGTCGGACCCATTGCAATCAATGTGTCCATATCAAAACGACATAAATATCGTTGCTTGAGATATAATTAATGCAAAAGGAGATATGAAGACCCAAGAAGTAACAGAGAAAGACTAGAACGTAATGGCTTGACAACAGTTCCCTTACATGTGCCGTAACAACCTGCAGCAGTGTCACATCCTGACAGTGAACGAGCAGGCAAACGTTCTTCGATAATGCTACTGTATTTTTCAACAGTAATTGCAGTGTCAGTTTCGACCATTGATGGTGGACTCCATCAGTATTACATTTGTTATTTCAGTTTTATGGCAGGAGAAAAGTAGAACACACCAGTGCCGTCACACAATAAAGTTGTATTTGCACAGGGGTCAATTCTGACACAATCTACTACTTGCAAACAATGCCCTATTGTTGATCTCTGTTGATATGTCATCTGGATCTGTTTTTGCGACCTCCCTTCTTAATCGTGTCTCACAATAGAAATGTCTGGATCAATATTGTGAATGGTCATCTTATCCAAGCTTAAATTTGACAACACTATGGATGTTCAAGGCATGCCACCAGGCGCATGCCCATACCGCATAAAGGTGCTCCCAATGAACATGTCACTCCATATCCCTTTCCATATACCCTATGTTGTCTATTACATGCTCGCTAGCTCTTGAAAACCCGGGAACTTGATCTGGGAGTAACTCCATTGCTGGCAAGTAACATAGCCCTTGTATGGCACAGTAATCGTGGCATGCGTTAAAGAAGCACGGCATCTTTTGTTTGTACGCTGCTATATGAAGGCACACACCACCTTCTCTTTCAGCATTGGTAAAGCACATGATAAGCACTGGCTTTAGAAACAGATCTACCCATAGCTTTGCTGTTTTGCTTTACTAATTCTGGTGACTCTGGACAGTTCTCTTGCATGGCATATCTTAGTAGGGCCTCTGCAATTAGTGGCATTGCACTGACGCTTTGTTGAAAGTTCCTGTCTGTCAACATATGTACGTCACTTATTACTTTAATCAAACCAATCTCTATAATCAGAATGACAATGATCTCGATAACGCTCATGAGCAAATACTTGCCTCCAAGTCTCAAAGGTCTCATACGCAAATTTCACATCCTGCGTCAACTTATACAGCTGAAGGTCATATGTGCATATAAAACACGACACAACTATTTGCTAATGTGCAATTCAGGTCTTGTGCTTTTGTTAGATATGTCATCATTGTGTTTTGGAAAGAAAAGGGTATCATATCTATGTAAGGTATGTATACAGCTTTAATTTGTTCTGATTACGGCTGAACCTTGTACTCTAGAATGTTAACAAAGAACCTTTACTGGAAGAACCGATCCGGGAGTTGAATCATTGTTATGTCCATGCTGGATATTGATAAACAGCCGAATTTGTTATATAAAATGTAGTGTTGGTATACATCAGAATTATTAATTTCTTAATTAAATAGATATAGTGTTTATGAATTATGTTATTATCGGGGGTATGCTGAATTAGGTATACGGGTCACCCATTTTCAGAATATTTTCGGAATATACATTGTTTACAAACAATATAAGTATATATGAATAAAAGTAAAGCAAAACAACAAACGGTTGAAAGACAAAACACAAAAACAAAACCAAGCTTTAGCATAAAACTAGTTTTCATCTATTACTTTTTACCTTCTAATTAATAGTCATAAGTATGTAAATGAGCTTATTAGCATGCATGTGTCTTTGCTATAACTTCAATTTCCGCTAATTTTTAAATAGTAGACAACGTCATCTGTCGTAATTATAAAACCGCCATAAATCTATAGCTTTACCGAACTTTGCTAATGTAAAATATAGTGGGTGGGGTAACACTGAAAGGTCTAAAAAGTTATTATATTACTCATTTAAGGGATATTTTTATGAAATATGTTGTCATTTGGAGATTGTTGAAGAAAGTCTACATTGTTTATACATAAATAAGAATAAAAAGGAAGAGTTGACAAGACAACATAATAAACGGTTATAAAACACCTAGAGTATAGCATGAAACCTGTTTTCTATCATTACTTTTTACCTACTAATTAATATTCATAAGTATATAAATGAGTTTATTAGCATTCACATATCTTAGAATGTGTATCTGCTATAACTTCAAATTACATTCCTACTAATTTCCAAACTATAAACAACCTCACCTGTAGTAAATCAGATAAAACCGCAAATTTATAGCTTTACCGAGCTTCGCTAATGTAAAATATGGTGGGTGGGGTAAAAGTGTAATATCTCAAAACCCTCAAGGGTGCCAGGGTGGCACCCGGCAGATATTCAATCAGGACCCTTTCCTCCACTTATATCGACCATAAAAAAAACTATACACCGCAATCGAAGGTTCTGGCCAAAAATCCGGTTTCGCTGCAGGACTAAATCACATAGGGATATATAGATTTAATTATTAATGGATTGGTATGTAACTTACAAGTACAGAACATAAATTGTCATGCATTTATTTGGTCATCGAATAGCAACGCTATCTTATTTGTTGTGCCTCGACACATTACTATATATTAATATTAAGTAATATTAGGACAAAAAAGGCTTAGATCCGATCCTTGATTCTCTTTCTCAATAAGAAAATAGAGATTTCGTCACTGTGTCTCATAAAAAAAATACCACACGTACCTAATGCCTCTCAGTGGCTTGATAATTGACTCCAGAAAGGACTTCCAGTCATGCCATTGCCAGGCCGGATATCGGACTGCTATGTTTGATGTGAAGGACTTGTTGACCACATCTTCCAGCTGTTCTTTGCAGTCGCAGTCGGTACGTCTGTACAGTTTCTTAATGCAGGCAAATCCACTGTCGACGAGGCATGTCCTGGAACCTGCATCATGTATTCTATCGTCACATGCCTTCCCGTCATAACGCGCCATAACAAATACCCAATAACATATTTGTTTTTGTTCTGGCCTGAAATACCAGAAGAGAGTAAATTGTGAGAAATCCATTCATTTTGAAATATGACGGAAATTTCCGAAGATTATCTTGTTTAGTGAACCATACTAAATTATCATTTTTGGCAAAACCTCTTCATGTTTTTTTCTAACATCAAGTGCTCGACCTCATCTATATAACACACATTGTATTATCCAATTTTATGGAACTCTGCCGCATTTGCAATTTATTGAGCAGATGGCGTTTTTCGTATTGATCAATACACTAATAGTAGACATGTACTGTAATAACTAGAACTATCACTAAAGGTGATGAATACCCCCACACGGCAGCCTTGATTACTAATCCAAGTTTTGAACATGTAACAGGACCAAATAACAAAAATACCCAAAGTTCAAATAGAGAAAAATTCTGTAATTTATGCCAAGTATCAAGTGAATCAGGTTGAAATTGAAGGAGGAGTTCAAAGTACAAGATTTTGACTGCCAATTTCAAGGCCAAACGTCAAGGTCAAGGTCACAGAGACCTGAAATTTGTGTCTTGCACATCTACTACTCCTGAGCAACATTTATGCCAAGTATCAAGTAAATCAGGTTGAAAGTGAAGGAGGAGTTTGCCGTACAATATTTTGCCTGCCAATTTTAAGACCAATTTCAAGGCCAAAGGTTAAGGTCACAGAGATTTTAAATTTGTGTCTTGCACATCTACTACTCCTGAGTAACATTTACGCCAAGTATCAAGTGATTCAGGTTGAAAGTGAAGGAGGAGTTCAAAGTACAAGATTTTGCCTGCCAATTTTAAAACCAATTTCAAGGCCAACGGTTAAGGTCAAGGTCACAGAGACCTGAAATTTGTGTCTTGCACATAAACTACTCCTGAGTAACATTTATGCAAAGTATCAAGTGAATCAGGTTGAAATTGAAGGAGGAGTTCAAAGTACAAGATTTTGCCTGCCAATATCATGACCAATTTCAAGGCCAAAGGTCAAGGTCACAGAGACCTGAAATTTGTGTCTTGCACATCTACTACTCCTGAGTAACATTGATGCCAAGTATCAAATGAATCAGGTTGAAAGTGAAGGAGGAGTTTGCTGTACAAGATTTTACTTGCCAATTTTAAGACCAATTTCAAGGCCAAAGGTCAAGGTCACAGAGATTTTAAATTTGTGTCTTGCACATCTACTACTCCTGAGTAATATTTATGCCAAGTATCAAGTGAATCAGGTTGAAATTGAAGGAGGAGTTCAAAGTACAAGATTTTGCCTGCCAATATCATGACCAATTTCAAGACCAAAGGTCAAGGTCAAGGTGACAGAGACCTGAAATTTGTGTCTTGCACATCTACTACTCCTGAGTAACATTTATGCCAAGTATCAAGTGAATCAGGTTGAAAGTGAAGGAGGAGTTCAAAGTACAAGATTTTGCCTGCCAATTTCAAGACCAATTTCAAGGCCAAAGGTCAAGGTCACAGAGACCTGAAATTTGTGTCTTGCACATCTACTACTCCTGAGTAACATTTATGCCAAGTATCAAGTGAATCAGGTTGAATGTGAAGGAGGAGTTCAAAGTACAAGCTTTTGCCTGCCAATTTCAAGCCCAATTTCAAGGCCATAGGTCAAGGTCAAGGTCACAGAGACCTGAAATTTGTGTCTTGCACATCTACTACTCCTGATTAACAATTATGCCAAGTGTCAAGTGAATCGGGTTGAAACTGAAGGAGGAGTTTGCCGTACAAGATTTTGCAGACAGACCGACCGACCGACCGACCGCCCGACCGACAGGCTGATTCCAGTATACCCCCCTCAAACTCTGTTTGTGGGGGTATAATTAATTGTAAATATGGAAACATTGCGTCACAACGTAATTGTTGTTGCTGAGTGACGTCATCTTATTAGCTGTTTAACGTTTACCGTCTGTGTACGTAGAAACTTACGCTTCTGGATCTTAATAGAAGTCCATTTATTGTTAAGACAGATGGCAGCTTAACGAAAAAAAAGACAGCATAAACTTTTTGCGTTGTTTTTATCCTGCATTAAACAGTCCCTTGTGTTTCACCTCTAAAATAAAGATAGGTTTGTTTTCGGTTTAGCGTGGCTTCTCTGTAGATCTATTCATTATCTATAATACATCAATTATCAATATTACACCTATGACCTCCTTGAAATAATTTCTTGAGTCTATGCACTACTATAACTAATTAAGAACGCGTATTCCATTAAATACAGTAGAACCTGTCTTAAGCGGTCATCTAAAAGAGGTCAATTTATGGGTCTGTTTAGCAGGTGATAGTTTAATGAAGGTCAAAAGTAATGCAAACAGTTTCTACAGGGACTTTCTATATATTACTTTTGCTCATTAAAAGCCACCTGCTTTTAAGACTCACATGTTCAATGAATGAATGTCCGCTTATAACAGGTTCTACTGTATATAAAAGTGAGGGCGATGTACCAGTAAGATATTTCATAATTTACACTTACAATACAGACTGTCTACAGCGACCATTCAGCAAGGGAAAAGGGTTTCTTTAAACGACAGGTTACTGTCTAATGCATGGCAAAGGTAATGCAGAACGCTGCCATGTGAAGCTTTATGCATTCCTTTTGTTCTGCATTATATTAAGCTGCATTAGCATAGTTTGCCAATTAATAATAAATACTTGTAGAAATTTCACATTAGGCCTGTCTAGTATATTTTGCAATGTTTGGTCCCATTTAATGTTCTTTTGACGACAATATCAATCTGTTTGCTAACGTTTTCAAAAAGTTTGGATCTAGACGAGATGACTAGTAATTCATCTTCTCATCACGATCGAAACTTTCTGTATGGCATTCTGATTATAATTAAACATTCTGAAAACAAAATAAAGTTTTTTTTATTCTCAGAATTAAAGCAGATGGCAAAATGTTAAGGACAAACCTGGACAGTTGTCTGCATGTATGGCGCATGCTGACTCTCCATTGTACCTCGTCTCCATGGCCCAGTGTATCATTGAAATAACTGAGTTAGGGCCGTGTGTACAGGTGCCGTCTATGCCGATAGTCTCGTTCTCATCTATCAGGAAATTGAGCTGGGTCGGTATGCCGTCAATCCTGAATCCAAATATTTGAACTTTTCTCAGTGTTGTGAAGTACACAGGGCCCATTTGTCTTGAGTAGTGAGGCAGGCAAACGTTTTGACTAAAGTCAAATGTGTAGTGGACATAGTTTTCCATTTCATCATTCAAATGCGTTTCCTTAGCTCGTCTGATACATGTATTGTATGTTTCTCTTTCAACCTGCGCTTTGAGAACGTGCTGCCTGAGAGCATCAGTAGACTCTAATTTCTCTTCCTCCGACACAGAACACTGTACTCCTTTCCTGAGTCTCTCACATGTAGCACATACATCATCTCTCGGGCTGGCTACTTTGATGTGGGACAGACAGGACCTCCAGATGTTGTTAAATGTAGAATACTTAACAACACGGCTGGTGGGGTCTCTCTGTAAACAGCTGTCTGCATACTGCTGATGAACATCGACTTTTGTCGTATCACTTGGTAGATATATTGGTGCAGTACCATCACGGCCCCGTGGTGCAGCAGGTTGGGGAATTCCACAGAGTTAGGGCTGTTTAACTTTGGTCAGTTTGGCGTAGCTAAATTCAGAGGCTCCAGAGGGGGCAACTCAGAACCGAAGCGTATTTGGGATGAAAATAAAGGTGTTCATTTAAACAGATTAAGGGAAATACCTCAGTCAATTCCAATTGTTTCTGGAAACCGTCCTACAGAATGTAAGGTTTCACCTGATGGCATAAATCTCAGTCATTTGAAACAGGTTCCCCAGATAATCCCCGTTATTTCGAAACCTAACCTGTACGCGAGTAAATTCTCAACAGTGTCCCTTTCTGAGAAAACGAAAACTGTTGTTCATGTAAAACGCGAACCTCCAATGCCTGTGAGAATTCGGACCTTTGTAAAAGTATGCAGTATAAACCCTAGATCAGTCAAAAACAAGGCTCTTTCTATTTGCGACTATATCGTTTCAAATGACTTTGATGTGGTAGCCATTACGGAAACGTGGCTCGGTAGTTCTGTTGACAATTCTTGCTTAAGTGAACTGGTTCCTACTCACTACAGAATCCAACATGTCCCTCGCTGCAATGGCAACCGTGGCGGCGGGGTTGCAATCATACATAAGGCTTCAATAGGACTTCGTCTCCATCAATCGACAAGAGATAACGATTTCTCAAACTTTGAGTACATGGACTGCACTATCAGTGTCCGAGATTTCAATATGCGCCTAGTAGTTGCTTATAGACTACCACCATCTCGTGGTAATGGTATAAAAACCGGAGATTTCCTCGAGAGTGAGTGGCCATTTTTCTTATCTAAACTTGTGACCACCGATAAACCGGTCGTTATTGTAGGGGATTTAAATATCCACCTTGACATTCCAAATGACAGAAACACTGCTAACTTTGTTAGTGCACTCGAATCATTTGGACTGCGACAGCATGTAAATGAAGCCACTCATGTAGGGGGACATACTCTTGATGTTGTTATTACACGAGATGGTGATGACTGTGTGTCAAACATTGAAGTCACGGACCCTGGACTGTCCGACAGTAGTGGTAAAATTTCACGAGATCATTTTTCTGTGACTTTCGAGGCAAAGGCCGCAAAACCTCCAACAGTGAGGAAAACTGTTTCATTTCGGAAACTTAGGACAATTAATATCGAATCATTCAAAAGGGACCTCCTCGACTCAGTACCCATCGAGACAAGTATGCAAACGGCAGATGTTGATGAGCTGGTTAAATCATATACACACATACTGGCAGCACTTGTCAATAAACATGCACCACTGTGTACTAAAACCATAACACTCAGACCATCATGTCCTTGGTATACCCAGGAACTGCACGATGCAAAACATGTAAAGCGCAAATTGGAACGGAACTGGAAAAAGTCCAGGCTCACAATAGACCATCAGCTATACAGAAAACAGTGTGCCAAAGTCAACAAGCTGCTGATAAAGTCGAGAATTGATTTCTACTCAGAGAAAATTGAAACATGCCAGGCAGACTCAAAAAGTCTTTTCAAAGTCACTAAGCATCTGCTAGGTTCAACTAATCGCATTGCCTAAGAATTCATCCTCGAAACAACTTGCACAGGACTTCAGTGACTTTTTCGTTAAAAAGATGGACAAAATACGGGCAGATATTTCATCAGGCACTGTATCCAGTGTGCCGAATACCATTGAGATGCAGCATTCAACAAATTTTTTAGAAAAGTTTGATGCGGCTACAGTGGAAGAAGTAGAGCAGATCATTAAGGCATCACCCTGTAAGTCTTGCGAACTGGATCCAATACCTACATGGCTGCTAAAGGCATGCCTTGATGAACTCCTACCGATTTTGACAAACATTATTAACTCCTCTTTGGACACTGCCTGCGTTCCAAAAAGTTTCAAGACGTCACATGTCAGACCCCTTCTAAAGAAACCTGATCTCGATTCAAATGAACTGAAAAATTATAGGCCTGTATCAAATCTGCCATTTGTCTCCAAAGTATTAGAAAAAGTTGTTGACAAACGCATTGAGTCCCATCTGACCTCAAACAGTCTACATGAGCAGCATCAGTCAGCATACCGAAAGCATCATTCAACAGAGACTTCTCTTCTGAAAGTTCAAAACGATATCCTTCAATCCCTAGATAGAAACGAAATTACAATTCTGGTGATGCTTGACTTATCGGCTGCATTTGATACTATCGATCACGAAACGTTGCTGAAACGCCTGGAAAGAGACTTCGGAATCATTGGGAAACCTCTTGAGTGGATGACCTCCTATCTAAATGATCGCTATCAAAAAGTGTCAATAGATGGGGAATTGTCCACTCCAGTTGACATGAGATATAGCGTGCCACAGGGATCGGTCCTAGGACCGAAGCACTACATCATGTACACAAAACCTGTTGGCTCAATATGCAGAACCCATGGGCTCAACCACCATTTTTATGCCGATGACTCACAATTATACCTATCATTTAAGCCCAAGGACATTTCCTGTCAACAGGAAGCCTTATCACGAGTTGAGAACTGTCTCAAGGAGCTAGTGTCTTGGATGCACCAGAACATGCTGAAGCTCAATACTGACAAAACCGAGGTCATACTGTTTCATACTAAAATCACAGAAATACCTGAAGAGATTCATGTGCAAGTAGGACCCTCTAAAATCAAGCCATCTCTGTGTATAAAGAATCTCGGTGCATGGCTCGATTCACAAATGGATATGACATCACACATCAATTCTGTGTGTAGGTCTAGTTATGCACAGCTCCGACGAATAGGTCATATAAGAAAGTATCTCTCGCCTGCTGCTACCAAGACTTTGGTGAACTCTCTGGTTACATCAAAGATAGACTACTGCAACTCATTGCTGCATGGAATTCCAAACAAAACACTGCGGAAGCTTCAAAGAGTGCAAAGCACAGCAGCCCGCATCATAACAAGGACTTCTCGATATAATCATATCACGCCGGTTTTGAAAGAACTTCACTGGCTTCCGGTTCAGCATCGGATTGAATTCAAAATTCTGACACTTACGTATAAGGCCATGCACAATGAATCCGCCAAGTACATTGTCGACATGCTTGACGTGTACAGGCCCCGCAGAGAATTAAGATCAGCAAGTAGTTCTTTGTCGTTGGTTGTACCAAAAGTCGTAAGGTAAAGTACGGTGAGAGAAGTTTCATGCATGCAGCTCCCAAACTCTGGAATGCTCTTCCATCAGGCATTACAGATGCAAGCTCACTGGCATGTTTCAAAAAATCTCTGAAAACGCATTTCTTCAACATATATTATTAGGGCAGTTTAGAAAAGGTACCTGCTAATCGTCGGTTATCATAATTGCTGCATTGGCCACAGAGTGTTGATCCTGCCACTTCCTTATGACTGTGGACTTTTAAACCCCTTTTTTCAACTATAATGCTCCACAAATGTAGAGAATAGATAAATGAATAACAAAAACCTCATCCATATTTTTATGGACTTCTAGGGAAATCCCTTGCTGTTAAACGTGCGGGTGTTTTGTCAGCGGGATTCCGCTGTCCAGTTGTTGCGGTGGCCGAGGGAGTGCTGTTGTCAAACGGGGCATCCCTATATGCTTGGTACCTCTGGTAACTCCAGTTCCAATGCCGGAGGGAGCACCGTAGTGGAACAGGGCATCCCTCTACGGTATAATTCCGCGCAGGTACATTGGGAGTCTTGCTGGCATGACTTGCTACCCTGCCGTTAACCAGTGCCAGGGATTCCTGTTAAGCTGACCCAGTTTCCGTATTTTTGCTTACCAGTGAACTGGGTCGTGTAATATATGGGCAGCGGGCAATTTAAGCCTCTAAGGTCTAATGCAGCATCGCGTGTCTCAGTCAGTCTCGATTTGTCCGATGTGATTCCTTTGCCATTGCAGCCGGTGGGATATGTTGCAGGAACAATATACGTGATACCTTCTTTAGCTCTACTTTGGCTGGGCGTTTTTGGGTTCCCATAATAAGACATTTTATTCTGTAATTAAATTTTGGATATGCCCAATTACAACTCTATTAAAATATGATACGCTGTGTACTCCCTCATTGCCATAGCGGGTCGAATAATGTTTGACTGGGGGGGGGGGTGCATAGTGCGCGTATATAACAGTTGTGTATTTGTATTGCTTATTTTATATGCATGAACTTCAAATTGATCTGTTCTGTTACCCAATTTTACGGCAATATTTTATGTGCAGTATTGTATGTTAAACGAATGTACCCAAGTCTGTTGAGTTCTGGGTCAAAATTATGGGACAGACAGATAAACTTACGGAAAAGATTAGCTTATTTACCAATGTCCTAAATAAATTCTATTTTATTATTATTCTTACCTATATGTAAGTATCAAATATATTTTATTTTAAATGTTCTGTAATTTACGCATTATTGTACAGTAAATGTATCTTTGTGAAGCGCTTTTGAACGCACATATCCTGTATGAAAAGAGCGCTATATAAATGTGGTATAATAATAATAATAATAATTCCGATTTCATCAGCATAGTTTCTGATGAACTGAATCACTGGTTTGATGTCTTCAAAGGTTAGTGCTTTTGATGGTTTCTTGCCTGTGTTTTTATGCGTTCTTGGTACAACACCTAATTCACTAACATGTCTCATTAGATTTTGTAAGCAGTGTTTTCTGACGTCAAACATCAGCATAAACGTCCTTTTACATACACGCTGGCCCTTGAAGTTAAATTCATGGCTTGAATTTTGTCTTTTCTTCCCTCTCTTTGTTGATTCTCTCGAACTGTCCACAAGTGATGCCATTGCATACATTTCCTTATCTGATTTGTCCATTTCTCTGACATTTAAAAGATGAGTATACATCTCAGACACGGAAAAATGTTCTGTGCAGTTCTTTTTGCACTCACATCCAGATTCCTTGAAGTACCGAAGAGTCTCAAAATCTTGGTCGCATTCAATCAAAACAGCTGCCCGATTTCCTGTAATCATCATTACTGTCCCTATTTGCCTCGAGAAAATCTCGGGCACGTTGATCAAAGTTGATCCCGTTCGTCATTTCCTCGCTTACCGGAGAATCGTCTTCGATTTCACTGTCATTGCCATCTTCCTCCAAGTCGACACTTGCCTGGGAAGCTGATGGGGTCCGACCAGAGAAAAGGCTCTCAAGTTCCTTGAAATGATATGTAAATACTAATTTAATAAAATGGAAGTCTATTCGGAAAGTAAGATCTAAAGTAAACAGTGAAAGCTCACAACACCAAACATTAAATGAAGCCAAACGGAGTGGGTTTTTTAAAGACAGATAGCAAAATTATTGAGGATACAAACAATTCAAAAAGCGCACGTTATTTTTATTGCTTGTCTCCTGCTTTAAAGCACCACCTATATTTGCATGATCTACAAAATAAACGTCTTTGTGCTTGATTTAGTGAGGTTTTACATTTTTAAACCAGCAGGAAATTCGATGTTACATCATAATATTTAGTACTCTATGTCTATTGCAATTAGATCTATAAACCATTTGGTTTTAGGACGCTGATATTTGTTTAAAACTAATTTGATTTAGCGTTCTATAGAAGTAAAAACATTCGTCGTGCGGGACACACCACATACAGAACACCAGCCTAGATCAAAATAAAGCAAAAAAAAGAAAGAAATTTGAATGGGATTCGAACCCGCGACACTCAGTTTGACAGTCCAGCATACTTACCACTACACCACGTAGGAACATATCATTTAACGTGCACATGTAATACATAAAGTTAGATATTTTATGATTTAACCAAACCGACAACGTGTTTAAATGTGTATTGCATTCAAACATCTAACGTTAGATTCCCAGGGGTATTTTTCTTTCTCAGGGGTGTTGGAGAAAACGGCGTATAACTTAGTGTAGATCTAGAACTACATATTGCTCATGAATATCGTAGGTCAACATCTAGATCCAGATCTTTTTTTATAATAATAAATATAGAACTAGATCAACATAAAATATATCTTGATTATACACATACTATGACACTTTAAGGGTAATTTGCGATTCGAGTTCTACGTAGATCTAAATTGGAATAAAAGTGCATCAAAATGCGGGCAAAATATTCCGCGAAAATAAAAATTGGCGCCATCGAGACGTAGATCAAACACTAGCACCTTTTCAAAGTTTTTAAAAATATATTTAGGAATAAAAGAAAATTTCGCTTACCTCAAGCTCACTATCCATCATGTCCAGTTATCCGGATATGCAAACATCAAACGTAATCAGAGAAAATAGCGATAGAAATGTAGCGATTATAAAATACAACACTAAAGTATGTCAACAATGACGTCAAACGTTTACACCTCATTTCTGACGTCATTCCACCGATGTCATTAAGCCCGGTTTTCCTGGAGCGGTGCTCATATATAATTATACAACAGGGCATGGGTAATGAAGGAGAAATGTATTTTGAAATTCAGCAAGAGAAGGGTTATTATGTGTTTGTAAGGCAGGTGGTTACTTAATACAGAGATCTGCTTTTTAATACGCCCGCGTTTAATAAATGAATGGCTGCTTATAACAAATTCTGTTGTATAGTTAATATTATATTAATAGCCCAATAATAACCCGACATCGGTCCTTTGGTATATGCCTGAATGTCATAGCGAATATAAGAACGGTAAATTACTGACGTGGTGGGCAAAAAGATAGTAACCTAAATTTCGCAAAAAGAGACAGTCCCCTTGAATATTTTCAGGATAAACCTTACAAAGTACATATCTAGAACTAAATTCAAAATCATGTGTCTCATATGACATACAACTGCCCTGGGTTCAGTTAACCGTAGTTGTTACACATTTATGCAACTGTTTGTACATGCTTATACTGATATGCTATGATTACCACTGTAATCGCAATGTTTCGGACTTAAAATTCATGAAAAGTTGCTTGAAACTGTTACCGATGTTGTTAACTGAACACAGTTATCGCACAATTTGGGAACAGTGGTTACTGTCAACAAAACACAGGACTGGTTTCAACAGCAGTGTGTTTTTGTAGCGAAATAAAACACGTAGACTAGATTTGAGGCTTATATAAGGTTCACATAGAAAGACGCACTCTTAGTACCCAGATCATGCAGCTTCTGTAGGAGTGGTCTGATCAGGGTCTGCTCTCTTTGCTTAAAAAGTACATATACGATAATACAGTTTGATTATACAGTTTCTGCATGGGCCAGATTATCCTGAGCTCCTGTACTTCTGTTAAAAAAAATAATCTAATCTAATCTGAATGCTGTCATAATTTCTTACATGAATATTCATGGAGTAAATGGATAAGCGATCAAGGGGACACTTGTAGGTGTGTCGTAAGAAAGTCTGGTATTTGTCGACGAAAAATGTTAACTAACAACCTTGTCATAGATGTGCGATTCATATGCTGAGCGCGATCCTAATTCATCGTATATTGGTCTATACTGTTTGTCTACATGTATGTCCCTATAAGGGCCACCAGTCACAGATGTTCGAAATAGTAATATATTCTCCATATGCTTCACACCAAGGGTTTCACAGGATTGTAAGATAAGTGTGCAAAATACTTCTAAACCATTTCCTTCATAGAAACGCCTTTTCACGCTTTTGCAGAATAGACCTAGACAAGACGGATCCTATAAGAGCCGTCTGATCAGGGTCTGCTCTGTTTGCTTGTGGAATAATATGATTTTGATTCTACAATACATGTATCTGACATGGCCAATGTTTAATGTGTTCATATTCTATTTTAAAAATCTATTCGATAAAATATAATTGATGTTATTATTTCTTACATAAATATTAAACAGGAAAAATGGGTTAACCTACCGGGGAACTTAGAAACTCGACGATGTTTCTTGTTATTTGTTTGTTAATTCAAATTAACCGTCTGTACTCTGAGCAATTGTCTTCTGCACATATTGCCGTCTGCTTCAGTTCAGTTTCTTTTCTAATCTGTCTATTTCTTGTTTGATTTCTTCCTTCAGAGCTTGAGGCACTTTCCTCGGCTGATGCTGTACTGGTTTCACATTGGGATCCAATTCTATTTTGTACTCTCCCGGGAATGTACAAAGTCCAGTGAAGACATCTGCGTATCTTTCAAGCTGTTCATTTTCTGTCAAAGCTTCCATGCTTGAGCTGACCTGGTTAACAACATTCACCGTTAAAAAACCAAGTGTTTCACATGCTTCTGCTGACAAGAGGGGCGTCTGATCAATTTCTATAACATAAAATGTTAATGTCTCACACTTGACTTTCACATCACATGAGATGTCAACTTTCCCCAATGGCCGTAGATGCGAATCACCACCATATAGATGCAAGATCTTGTTTGTGGGTGTCATGTCTGGGTTTCCATTCTGTACAAGAATTACATACTGCTTAAACCCAATAACATTGCATGCCGAACCAGAGTCTAACTGGCAGATGACATCTAAAGTACTACATACCATTGTTTCCTTGGTGAGGATTTCACCAAGAAGCAAAAATCATCACTATCCGAGTCCCGAGTCTTCGACACCATATACACGTCTGGGTTTCCCTGTGGTCTGCCTACATACTGCTTGGAAATGGTTTTTCTTTCTACAATTATTGCAAGTTTTTCCGTATGCCGGACAGTCATTTATCTTACTTCCATGTTTCCCCTCACAGTATATGCAGTTCTTCGGTTCATGTGATCTTTCAGTCTCTTTTTTCTTGAAAGCCTTCTTTGATCCATATTTTGACCCTGATCGGCCTGAAGCAAAGTGTAGGGATTGTGGTTCATTAGATGCAATCTTTTGTATCTGTGTGGTTGTGCGTTCACTTGTTCTGCATAGTGTTATTGCCCTATCAAGTGTCAAGTCTGCCTCTCTTAACAAACTCTTCCGCGCTGAATTGTCATGAGTGCCAAGCATAATTCTGTCCCTGATCATCTGATCTGTCATTGCACCAAACTCGCAGGATCGAGCTAATTCTCGACGTTTACAAACATACTCGTCAATGTTCTCCTGTTTCTGCTCTGTGGTATTGAAAATATATCGTTCATAAATGTGGTTTTTCTTGGGTTCGAAGTGGTCGTTGAGCGCTTTCAACACCTGCTCTTCAACTTTTCTATTATCGTCAGTAATGTTCAAATTTGTGTATATCTGGTAAGTCCTTACCCATAACCGTAAGAAGGGTAGCCACTCTGATGTTCTCCTCTTTTTCCCCGAGGCCTGTTGCGATTTGGTAGTTTTTCCATTGGTCTTTGAAAAATCGCAAGTTTCCTGCCATGTCGCCTTTTACCTCGACCGCTGCCAGTACAGGAATTCCATCAATTGTTGCGATGTTTTGCTTCAGGTAATGAGCAATAATGTTGCACACTTAATTTGTGTTGACACTCCGTAAATTGCAGGTTGGCGTCGATTTTTTCTTCAACAAATCCCACTCCATATCACCATGTTTTGATGTGCTTTATTAACATGCTGGGTACAGTCTAAAACGCTTACTCATTACTAAGCCGAATGCAGTACTGTATAAAACCCTGACATATAGTAATGTTGCATTAAAATATGACGGTACCTAACAGCAAGTAAATGATTGTTCATTTTCAATGAGTCCGAAATAAAATGAGATGTCAGACTGATGTAGGCGGTGTTAGTAATGGCTGCCCATAGGTCAGATGTTAAGGAGGCCTTTCATAGCGTTGTACGGCAGGGAATTTAATAGTTCACATCTGTGTACTCTAAATGGTGTTATCGAGCTGCTTTCGGTTTTAACGATATCCCGGCAGAGTATACAGGCATTAAGACTGATTTAGGTTAGGACGTTCCTCAGTACACCCTCAGTAGCCAGCAAATTATTTCTGTTTGCTATTGGAGTTTCTTCCAAAAATGAAAAGGTTACACTCTTTACAATTTTATTAACAATAATTTGGGCAGGGTCTCAGGAGGATGTTCTTTGGCAAGTCATGATAAATTACCTCATAGCTCTGTTACTCTAAATTCATCACTGCAAGCAGTTGCTGTTCGTGTAACTCTTGACAAAGCTTTTACTATATGTTCAATTTATCTCCCCCAAAATGATGTTGTTGATATATTAGAATTGGAAAACTGTACTATTTTATTTTTGTCGTACCCTTTATTACTTGTTTCCTTGTGTTGCTGTTCGGGCGAGTGTTTGTTCTGTATGTGGTGTTTCCTGCATGACTCATTTTTGTACTTTTAATTGGTCAGTTACCAGAACCATTTATTCTTCTAGGTGACTTAAATGGGCATAATCCTTTGTGGGGTTGTTCCGATCTCAATAACAGGAAAAATTATAGAAGATTTTATAACTAATTCGTTCTAAACTGGACTATGGAAGCATTGTATATGAACATTTTTTTTAGAAAACAAGCAAGTATGATTATTACCATTTTATATTTTGACACAATATTCATTTCTCTCTCTGTTGGTACCGAGTCTTTACCAATTGCTTCGGAAATAACGAAATAACGCGCCTCTTGTTCTGGACTGGTAGATCTTTTTGTGGATTTGAGGCTTGGAGTTGAACACCTTGTCAATATATAGTCTTTGATAGAAATGGCAGCATGACATTTCGAGGTTTTTTTTAATTCATTGGTGTATCAGATCCATGTTTTCATGCTTCTTAGGGTTTAGTAAGGGATTATTATCATAGCATACGCCCTGTACCTGTGTTCCAAATGGCAGGTTTCTTGGGACAGCAACATTAACAATAAACGTTATGCCATCAAACGAACCATTGGTGATTCTCATTTAAATTATAGAGCTGTACGAAGAGATGAGGTGGTCCTAGCTCATTGCCATATGACCTACTTAGTGTCGCGGTGCCGTAAAACCCAACTCACTCACTCACTCCAAAAAACGAAAAAATCTTAAATAAAGACATGCAGCAGTATAAATATGTATCTACCTGACAAGAAAATTCCGAGATCAGTTTTTTCTTGCTTTTAGTCCACTTAATCCGTTTCCTCGTAGCACTTAACATATGACCATCAGTGTCGATGGGCCGTAAAATACCATTCATTCATTCATTCATTCGTAGCGCTTAACAGTAACTACTATATTGCACTCGTGTGTCGCGCGACAGCAACAGCGTGGGTAGCAGTACGCGTTAATTTCAGACAAGAATCGTATTAGGAGTTTATAGTTGATGTCCCAGTATAGGCTACCGTGCACCCCACTGCAGAATTTTTTTCACATATACCAAGTTGTTTAGCAAGTCAAGTGGGTCAATATTCCAACCTGTCCTCAAAGATAAACTCAATTGAAAGGTATTTTTGAGCACGGTTTCTATGGCAACGATCGCTCAAAACCAGAGACATGCCATATTTGCTTTTATATGCCATAACGTTCTTTCTATTAATTGTAGAACAACAAAATTGGTGTTAAAATGAAGCTTATACATTACGCTTTAATTTGGTTATAAAACATCATTTGCATATTCATGAATATTAATAAGAATGGCTAAAAATAGCGGAAAATTGCTTAAATGTTATCATTTGTCCAATAAAGTTTCGTTTTAAGAATATTTTAGCCATTTTCTTGAGATAAAAGTTATTATGCATGATATATAACATCACTTTTTATTGATATAATGTTACTTTTATGCCCCCCCCCCCCATCCCAACAGCTCAAAGGGGCGGGGCATATTGTTTAAGCCCTGTCTTTTTAATGGTTTATTGGTTGGTTTGTCACAAACTTTTACGTTGGCGATAGTTTTGTAGCCATTGCACATAGATAATTCAGACTTGGCATGCATGTGCAACTTATGATGGTGAACATTTTTAAGGGTGACTTATTAAGGTCAAGGTCATATATCAAGGTCAAATTACGGGTGAAATTTAGATTAGCTATAATGTTTTCATCATTCAACATACATCCTTCAAACTTGGCATGCATGTGCAACATATAGAGGTGAACAATTTTATGAATGACTTATCAAGGTCAAGGTCATATATCAAGGTCAAAGGTCAAATTATGGGTCAAATTCAGATAAGCGATAATGTCGTCATTCAACATACATCCTTCAAGCTTCCCTTGCCATGTGCCCGCGGCAGGGGTATTTCAGTGAGGCAGCACTATTAGTCGATGAGCCAGTAGGGTTGGTCGGTACCATCTCAGGGGAATAATTCTCATTGTGATTTTTAGCTCACCAGAGCACAAAGTGCTCAGGGTGAGCTTTTGTGATCGCCTGATGTCCGTCGTCCGTCGGCGTGCGTCGTCCGTCATCAACAATTTGAACCTTTAAAAATCTTCTCCTCTGAATCTACAGGGTTCTCAGCTTTCATCTTTGGCACATAGCATCATCCTTAGGTCCTCTACAAAAGTTATATAAATTATGCCCCTGTGGTCAAAATTGGCCCCGCCCCAGGGGTGGGAAGTTTTAAATAAAAACATATAGTAAAACTTTGAAAATCTTCTCCTCTGAATCTGGAAGGCTCTCAGCTTTCATATTTTGCACAGATCATCATGTTCAGGTCCTCTACAAAAGTTATATAAATTATGGCCCTGGGGTCAAAATTGGCCCCGCCCCAGGGGGTGGGCAGTTTTCAGTAGAAACAAATAGTGAAATCTTTGAAAATCTTCTTCTCTGAAACTGGAAGGTTCTCAGCTTTCATATTTGGCATATAGCATCATGCTCAGGTCCTCTACAAAAGTTATTTAAATTATGGCCCTGGGGTTAAAATTGGCCCCGCCCAAGGGGTGGGCATTTTTTTGTAGAAGCAAATAGTGAAAACTTTGAAAATCTTCTCCTCTGAAACTGGAAGGCTCTCAGCTTTCATATTTGGCATATAGCATCATGCTCAGGTCCTCTACAAAAGTTATATAAATTATGGCCCTGGGGTCAAAATTGGCCCCACCCCAGGGGAGGGTAGTTTTCAGTAGAAACAAATAGTGACATCTTTGAAAATCTTCTACTCTGAAACTGGAAGTCTCTCAGCTTTCATATTTGGCATATAGCATCATGCTCAGGTCCTCTACAATAGTTATATAAATTATGGCCCTGGGGTCTAAATTGGCCCCGCCCCAGGGGTGGTCAGTTTTCAATAGAAACAAATAGTGAAATCTTTGAAAATCTTCTTCTCTGAAACTGGAAGGCTCTCAGCTTTCATATTTGGCATATAGCATCATGCTCAGGTCCTCTACAAAAGTTATATAAATTATGTCCCTGGGGTCAAAATTATCCCCGCCCAAGGGGTGGGCAGTTTTCAATAGAAACAAAGTGAAATTTTTGAAAATCTTCTGCTCTGAAACTGGAAGTCTCTCAGCTTTCATATCTGGCACAGAGCATCATGTTCAGGTCCTCTACAAAAGTTATATAAATTATGGCCCTGGGGTCAAAATTGGCCCTACCCCAGGGGTTGGGCAGTTTTTAATAGAAAAATAGTGAAAACTTTGAAAATCTTCTCCTCTGAATCTGGAAGGCTCTCAGCTTTCATATTTTGCACAGATCATCATGTTCAGGTCCTCTACAAAAGTTATATAAATTATGGCCCTGGGGTCAAAATTGGCCCCGCCCCAGGGGGTGGGCAGTTTTCAGTAGAAACAAATAGTGAAATCTTTGAAAATCTTCTTCTCTGAAACTGGAAGGTTCTCAGCTTTCATATTTGGCATATAGCATCATGCTCAGGTCCTCTACAAAAGTTATTTAAATTATGGCCCTGGGGTTAAAATTGGCCCCGCCCAAGGGGTGGGCATTTTTTTGTAGAAGCAAATAGTGAAAACTTTGAAAATCTTCTCCTCTGAAACTGGAAGGCTCTCAGCTTTCATATTTGGCATATAGCATCATGCTCAGGTCCTCTACAAAAGTTATATAAATTATGGCCCTGGGGTCAAAATTGGCCCCACCCCAGGGGAGGGTAGTTTTCAGTAGAAACAAATAGTGACATCTTTGAAAATCTTCTACTCTGAAACTGGAAGTCTCTCAGCTTTCATATTTGGCATATAGCATCATGCTCAGGTCCTCTACAATAGTTATATAAATTATGGCCCTGGGGTCTAAATTGGCCCCGCCCCAGGGGTGGTCAGTTTTCAATAGAAACAAATAGTGAAATCTTTGAAAATCTTCTTCTCTGAAACTGGAAGGCTCTCAGCTTTCATATTTGGCATATAGCATCATGCTCAGGTCCTCTACAAAAGTTATATAAATTATGTCCCTGGGGTCAAAATTATCCCCGCCCAAGGGGTGGGCAGTTTTCAATAGAAACAAAGTGAAATTTTTGAAAATCTTCTGCTCTGAAACTGGAAGTCTCTCAGCTTTCATATCTGGCACAGAGCATCATGTTCAGGTCCTCTACAAAAGTTATATAAATTATGGCCCTGGGGTCAAAATTGGCCCTACCCCAGGGGTTGGGCAGTTTTTAATAGAAAAATAGTGAAATCTTTGAAAATCTTCTTCTCTAAAACTGGAAGGCTCTTAGCTTTCATATTTGGCACATAGCATCTTGTTTAGGTCCTCTACAAAAGTTATATAGATTATGGCCCTGGGGTCAAAATTGGCCCCGCCCCAGGGGTTGGGCAGTTTTCAATAAAAACAAATAGTGAAATCTTTGAAAATCTTCTCCTCTTAAGCTGGAAGGCTCTTAGCTTTCATATTTGGCACAGAGCATCATGTTCAGGTCCTCTACACAAGTGATATAAATTATGGCCCTGGGTTCAAATTGGCCCACCCCAGGGGTTGAGCAGTTGTTAATAGAAACAAATAGTGGACTATTTGAAAATCTTTCCCTCTGAAACTGGAAAGCTCTCAGCTTTCATATTTGGCACAGAGCATCATGTTCAGGTCTGCTACATATTTATATAAATTATAGCCCTGGGGTCAAAATTGGTCCCGCCCCAGGGGTGGGCAGTTTTCAATAGAAACAAATAGTGAAATCTTTGAATATCTTCTTCTCTGAAACTGGGTGGTTCTCAGCTTTCATATTTGGCACATAGCATCATGTTCAAGTCCTCTACAAAAGTTATATAAATTATGGCCCTGGGGTCAAAATTGGCCCCGTCTCAGGGGTAGCCAGTTTTCAACAGAAACATATAGTGAACATTTTGAATATCTTCTCCTCTGATTGTCTGGTGGGCGCTTCGGGGTCATTCTTGCCCTCTTGTGTTAAAATGTATTTTGGATAACCATGCATATACAAACATTGTTCCAACTATTTTGATGTAGTTTTGATTACATGCTTGTACTCAACTCTCGATGTAAGTGTCACCATTTCCTTGTCTAATATTTTCATTTTTACTGCAGGTACTGACCAAGGACTCAGTAACAGTTGCTGTGGATGCCGTTGTGTACTACAGAGTTTACAATGCCACCACTTCCATCACAAATGTTGAAGATGCCAACAGGTCAACACGGATGTTAGCGGCAACGACCTTGAGAAATGTACTGGGAACAAAGAATCTGAGTGAAATTTTGGCGGACAGAGAAGCAATAAGTCACCAGATGCAGGTAAAACAGAATCAGAACGAGTTAAGAATTAGATAATTTAACCCTTTACTCCATAGATATACCTTTCTGCGCCTTTGCAAACAGAGAAGACCCATTTATAGGATTTTTGCACATCTATAAAAGTCAATTTATGAAACCATTGGGATAAATAGAGCATTTGCTCCTATAGGAGCAAAATTTAATGCTCGATTTATCACAATGGTTTCAAACTACAAAATTCTTTTTTTTCCCTTTCTTCTAGTTAATGCTCCTTTTCTGTAGATACATTCAAAGAGGTTGGGTCTAAAATAGCCTAGGAGAGAATGAGTTAATGCAAGACAAAAGTTCTGCAGAAAGCTCCTGCATTAAGCAGCCACCTGCTTTCAGACGGAAATATTTATTCATTAAGTGGTTGTATTAGAGGGGTTCTACTGTATCAGACTAAAATCATGTATGTTTAGCTCACCAGAGCACAAAGTGCTCAGGGTGAGCTTTTGTGATCGCCTGATGTCCGTCGTCCGTCGGCGTGCGTCGTGCTTCGTCAGTTGTCAACAATTTGAACCTTTAAAAACCTTCTCCTTTGCATCTACAGGTTTCTCAGCTTTCATCTTTTGCACATAGTATCATCTTTAGGTCCTCTACAAAAGTTATATAAATTATGGCCCTGGGGTCAAAATTGGCCCCGCCTCAGGGGTTCCATGTTTTCAACATATAGAAAAACTTCGAAAATCTTCTCCTCTGAAACCAGAAGGCTCTCAGCTTTCATATTTGGCACATAGCATCATGTTCAGGTCCTCTACAAAAGTTATATAACTTATGGCCCTGGGGTCAAAATTGACCCCGCCCCAGGGGTGGGCAGTTTTCAATAGAAACAAATAGTGAAATCTTTGAAAATCTTCTCCTCTGAAACTGGAAGGCTCTCAGCTTTCATATTTGGCACATAGCATCATGTTCAGGTCCACTACAAAAGTTATATAAATTATGGCCTTAGCGTCAAAATTGGCCCCGCCCCAGGGTGGGCAGTTTTCAATAGAAACAAATAGTGAAATCTTTGAAAATCTTCTTCTCTGAAACTGGAAGGCTCCCAGCTTTTATATTTGGCACAGAGCATCATGTTCAGGTGCTCTAAAAATGTTTTATAAATTATGGCCCTGGGGTCAAAATTGGCCCCGCCCCAGGGGTGGGCAGTTTTCAATAGAAACAAATAGTGAAATCTTTGAAAATCTTCTTCTCTGAAACTGGAAGGCTCTCACCTTTCATATTTGGCACATAGCTCCATGTTCAGGTCCACTACAAAAATTATATAAATTATGGCCCTAGGGTCAAAATTGGCCCCGCCCCAGGGGTGGGCAGTTTTTAATAGAAACAAATAGTGAAATCTTTGAAAATCTACGCGCCTAGATGCGGTATACAGTACGTAGGACAAACAGGACGTGCTTTGAAAACTCGATTTCGTGAGCATGCATATCAGTGTCGAAATCGTAAACTAAACAATTTTTTATACCAACACTTTCGGAAATCTGGCCATTCTTTTAAAGATGTTTTAGTACAAATTGTTGAGCATATAACATATGATAAGGAGGCGACTAGTAGCTTTAAATCGAAAGCTAGATTTATATCTGAATTAAATTGGATCAAAAAATTGCAAACACCTTTTCCTTTAGGACTGAATGATAATATTTACCAGACTGGAAATATTTCAAAAGAACCAGATATAGATATTTTTTCAATTTTTTCTATTAGAAAACGCAAATCTCGATCGCATGGCATTCGCAAGAATGGTAATATTAAACGAAAATCTCGTTTGAAAATGACTCTTCTTGATCTACATACTTTTCGCCTAACTTCGGGTTAACATTCCATGCTTTCTAGACTTTCCTCCTTATCTATATATTCTTTAAAAGAAATTGACGAGCAAGCCGATAAAATTATTTTTCGATCAGATCCTCTCATAGGAACGGCTAGTTTGATACAAAGCTTTACTCTACATGTTCTCAGACCGCACATCGACAAATTATCTGAACACCAAAGATTCTTCTTGAAAATTCCTTTTATTAATAAAGGTATTGATTTTATTGACCTCCAAAGTATTTTTAGAGACAGAACTGTAATTGACACTATTCCTAAATACTTTTTTGTTCCTGCTGATAAGGCATCAAATAATGTGATTATTATTTGACGATTACATTATATCGATGTCTTGAAGCAGGAAATTACTAATACCAAGTCATACATTTCAGTTACCACTGACGAAAAGACCATCATTTCAGACCATGTCAAAAAGTGTGAACAATTTGGAACCGATATTAAAATTACACAACATAAACTTCCTACTATGTATTGGTTACCAAAACTACATAAAAAACCATATAAAGCGCGTTTCATTGCAAATTCTAGTTCATGTACAACTACTAAATTGTCTATAATGACCCGGAATTGCACTTGAATGGTGATCCCATTCCTGTTGCAGACCAGGCGAAATTTCTCGGTGTCATTTTTGACAAAAAACTTTCCTTTATACCTCATATTAAATATTTAAAGGCTAAATGCCAGAAAACACTGAAATTGCTTCGCGTTCTTGCACATACCGAATGGGGTGCAGATCGCAATATAATGCTCAAATTGTATAGAAGTTTAGTGAGGTCCAAACTGGATTATGGTAGTGTTGTATATGGCTCTGCAAGGAAATCATACTTGCAGATGCTTGATCCAATTCATCACCAAGGTTTACGTTTAGCATTGGGTGCCTTTAGGACATCCCCTGCTAAAAGTTTATATGTTGAGGCGAATGAGCCATCACTTTACTCTCGTCGTGAAAAACTATCCATGCAGTATACCTCTAAATTAGCTTCAAACCCATCAAATCCCGCTCATAAAAATGTTTTTAGACCTAAATATCAACGTTTATTTGAATCAAAGGAAAAGGTAATTCCACCTTTCGGAATACGTATGAAAAACAGTTTTCAAAATAGTGATATAGATTTGTCTTTGGTTGAAAACACTAAAGTTGAATCTATACCACCTTGGACTATTAAACCACCAAAAGTTATCTTTGAACTAACACGGCATAAAAAGTCAGAAACAAGCTCGCTTGAATTCAGTTCTTTTTTAAATGAAATAATTTCAAGATTTGAAGATTATGAACAAGTTTATACTGATGGTTCAAAAGATGATGAGAGAGTCGCAGCTGCCTTTGTGGCTGATGACACAGAGACAAAATTTCGGCTTCCTGATAATGCCTCCATTTTTTCAGCAGAGATCAAAGCTATTGATTTAGCTCTTGATTAAATTGCTGGAAAATCATATAGTAAACATATAATCTTTTCGGATTCTCTTTCTGTTTTACAATCTCTGAGTAAATTTTCTACAAAAAATGTTCTTATTAAAAAACTTGTTTTAAAATACCATGAAATGTCTTATTCAAAAGATGTAATATTTTGTTGGATACCTAGTCATTGTGGAATACAGGGTAACGAGAGGGCGGATCTTGCAGCGAAGTCTGCGCTTGAATCGCCTGAATCTGATATGAGATTACCGTATTCGGATTTCAAACCACAAATTACTAGACATATTCTATATAAATGGCAGGATTCTTGGAATGATGAAATTCATAACAAGCTCCATGCTGTTAAACCTATTTTAGGTGAACATCTTTGTTCATGCTTACCAATTCGGCGTGATGAGGTCGTATTGGCCAGAATAAGAATTGGACATTCTTTTTTAACTCATTCATTTTTACTGAAAGGTGAAGTTCAACCTGAATGTTTATTTTGTTTTGAGCCTTATACAGTTCAGCACATTCTCATTGAATGTCCTGATTTAATCTTAATCAGAGATAGGTTCTTTCAAGCAGATTCCATGAGGGAACTGTTTGAGCTGGTAGAAATACCAAAAATATTTGATTTTTTAAAAGCCATTAATATATATTCTAAAATTTAAAAGGTATATTTTTAGAATTTCGTTTATGTTTTGTCCTTATTTTATTTACAATCCTGTTGATCGAGACTGACATTTACATAATCTAGTGAGATTGTCTTTATTTGATTTCATCACATAGTTTTATTTACGTTATTTATTCGGCTCTATATGACCATCAGTGTCGATGGGCCGTAAAACACCATTCATTCATTCATTCATTCATTCTCTAGGTAAAAGCTTCCGACTTGCATATGCTACTGGAAACTTACCTTCATCTGTTTCTTGCAAAAGAACAGAACCGATACCTGCATTTGAAGCATCTGTTCGCACTATGAACTGCTTTTCTAAGTTTGGCATGCGAAGAATTGGTGCCTTTGTAAGGTTATCCTTGAGTTCTTTAAATGCTCTGTCATGCTGAGAATTCCATCTCACTTTGTTCGGTTGCCCGTTTTTGGTGAGATCCGACAATTGGGATGCCTTGGCAGCAACGTTTGAAATAAACTTCCGGTAGTAGCTTGCCATGCCAAGAAACGATCTTACCTCTGTTTTTGTTGTTGGTCTGTTTGCCTTCAGGATGTCATCAACCTTTTCTGGATTAGGTTCTATTTTGCCTTCACTTACCTTGTGGCCAAGGAAATCTAACTTGTCATATGCCAGCATACACTTGGTTGGCCTTGCAGTTAATCTTGCACTTATAAGCCTTGTGAACACCTCTCTTAGAATATGCATGTGTTCTTCAAATGTCTTGGAGAAGATTAGGTTGTCATCCTGAAAATTGTCAACTCCACTGACACCCGTTAGCAACTTTCTCATCATGCGGCTGAAATTTCCTGGTGCTGTAGCTAATCCAAATGACATTCGTTTGAATTGCCACAATCCCTTGTGTTGCAAAACTGGTATACTTTCTGCTATCTTCGGCAACAGGTATCTGCCAATAACCCTTTGACAGATCAATCCGAGAGAAGTAACGACGGTCATTCAGCTTCGCAAATATTTCGTCTTGGATTGGCATTGGTTCAGCATCAAATTCCGTGATTTGATTAAGTTTTCTGTAGTCAACACAGAAACGATTTGTGCCATCTGGCTTTCTGACGAACACCACTGGACTACTGTATGGTGACTCAGATGGTTCAATTATATTCATTTCTAGCATATTGTCAACTTCCTTGTCAATTGTATCCTTTACTGCATGAGGTACTGGATATGGTTTTACTCGAAATGGTTTTCCTGAAGTTGTTTTGATATTGTACTGAACCAAGTTTGTCTTGCCTGGAATGTCTGTTAGGATGTCTTTAAAGTTGTCCAGCATTAGTTCTAGCTCTTCTCTTTGATCCTTATCAATATTAGTTCCAATGTTGACATTCTTTTCTGTTTCACCTTGCTGTGTTCGCGGAAACTCTTTCTCTGTCTCATGCTTTTTTAATCCACTGGCGGCATTAACCTCAGTGCCTTTGTCATCAATGTCATCCTCATCAATGACAGCTGCGCCTATGTGGAACAATATTCCAGCTACATCTTCCACCACATTGGTGATATTCATCCCATTTGCTACTTGCTGGTCAGTTGAACCTTCATGCCTTTCTGTGTACTTCTTCAGCATGTTTGCATGGTACACTTTCTCCTTCCCTTTTATTTTCAGTTTATAGTCCACTGCTCCAATCTTTTGCACAACCTCGAATGGTCCTTTCCATTGCATTAACAACTTGTTTGAATGTGTTGGCAGCAGTACTGATGCTTTGTCTCCGACTTGCATGCTCCTAGACTTTGCTCGTTTGTCAAAATTCTTCTTGTATCTCTCTTGGGATCTTTTGAGTTCTTCTGTAGCGAGCCTCCTGGTATCTTCAAGACGGTCTCTCAAGTCTAATACATATTGGTATACGGTTCTCACTTCTGGCTCCTCCAGATATTTCGTCATCAGTTCCTTCAGAATCATCAATGGCCCTCTGCCTGTTCTTCCGTAAAGAAGTTCAAAAGATGAAAACCCAGTACATGTACTTGCTTGCGGTGCTTCTCTGTATGCGAATAGTGCTGGAGCAATGAACTTGTCCCAGTCTCTTGGTCTCTCAATACAAAGCTTCTTGATGATGGATTTCAAGGTTCCATTGAACTTTTCCACTAGACCGTTACATTTGGCGTGGTATGGCGTTGTTGTAAGCTGCTTCATTGAAAGAACTTCTTTCATTAGTCCTAAAGTAAACTGCGTACCTTGATCACTAAGGATTTCTTTAGGGACCCGACTCTAGTGAAGACCTCCATCAATGCTTCTGCCACTGTTCTGTTTCTATGCTTTTTAGAGGCACTGCTTCTGGGTATCTTGTTGCATAATGAACAATCGTTAAGATGTACCGATACCCTCTTTCACTTGCTGGTGCATTTGGTCCAACCAAGTCGACAGCCACCCTCTGAAATGGAACTTCAATTAGAGGCATCTGTCCAAGCGGTACTTTCTTCACCTTCCCTTTTGAGATTGTCCTCTGGCATATGTCACAAGAAACACAATGGCGCTTTACATCAGCTATGATGCCAGTCCAGTGGAACTGGGCCAATATCTTGTCAACTGTTTTCTGCATTCCAAGGTGTCCACCCAGCAGACTTTCATGTGCAATTTTCATTATGGCAGCCCTATACTGTCTTGGAACAACCAGTTGTCTGATGCCTTGTCCATTCATGTGATGAGGTGATGAGAATTCCCTGAAGATAATGCCAATGCCATTTTTCCGGAAGTATCGATAACTGTTTTGCTCTCCACTGGTCCTGATTTCCCCTGTGCTCGCGAGGTCTCTAGCTTCCTTCAGGGTACTGTCTTCATTCTGTGCCTTTATCAAGAGTGTTGGGCCCACCTCGCCAATGTCAACCTTCTCAGGAATTTTCATTGGTTTTGGATTTTCGCTTGCTTCTCTCTTGACTTTAGCCCTCGTCTGTACAACAGCTGCCTCATCATACGGCTCTGGATTCATTTTCCTACATTCTTCTGTCGCTTGGTCTTGTGTAGTTAACTCGTTAAGGATCTGCATGGCTGTAGTTTTGACTCCTTCTATATATCCAATAATCAGATCATACACAGGTGCTTCCATACACATGGCTTTTACTTCACCTGTAAAGAATGGGCTACTCACCTGTATTACAGAAGTAGGGAACCTCCTAATAGTGCAATCTACCAACACGCACATCTTGGTCTCCCCGGTCAACTCTTCCTCTTCAACAAGACTCCTTTTTACCACCACTGTTGAACAACCTGTGTCCCTTAACACAGTTGCCCGTTTTCTTCCTACCATTCCCATGCAATCTGGCATGTTGTTTGGAAGACGTTCCTTGCATGCAGCTGACATGACTGGTAACTCATGTCCACAATTCAGAACAACCTTGTCATCAGATAGACAACAAGCTGACAAGTTGTGTCTAACTCTGTCCGATGTTCTGTCCCTTAGCCGTTGGCTTTTCTCTTGAGAATGGAACTTACCTCTGGCTTGATCATCGAATCGCTGATGGCTGTTCATACCGGGAGATTGGTATGATCCTGTCCGAAAATTATTTCTTCTATCAAATATCTTACCTGTGGGTTGAAATAACCCTGCTACCCTGTCATTCCTCTTTGGACACTCATTCATTAAATGAGGCCCTGAACACACGTAGCATGACTTACCTCGCAAACTATCAGATACTCGTCTACCTTGATCTGCACCCTTACTTACCTTTACACTTATCCTGGTGCTTTTGGACCCAGGTCAAGACTATGTGCCTCAATATACCGATCGGCACCTGCAGCCATTTCCTGCACTGAATTATACTTTCTTTCCTTCAAGAAAAGATACAAGCCCTTGTCTGACGACTGCAAAAATTGCTCCCTCAAAACCAAATCTCTAAGGCCCTCATAATTTTTGCCAACCTGAGCCTGTGCAAGCCAGTTGTCAAGATAGTCTCCAAGTCTTACAATAAATTGCAAAGCAGTTTTTCCATTTTCAAATGAACTTTTACGAAATCTTTCTCTGAACCCTTCTTCAGTCAAATTGAATCTGTTCAATAAATTTGCCTTGAGCTTTTCATAATCCAGGGCCTCCGCTACAGGCATCCTGGAATACACATCAAGTGCGGTACCTGTCAACGGAGCACTGAGATTTGTTGCCCAGTCTCCCTTCTCCCATTTTGAGCTCCCAGCAAACCTTTCAAAACGCCGTAAATATGCGTCAATATTGTCTTGTTTTTCATTGAAATTAGGTAATTTTGGCAATTTAGCCTTGCTTTCAGGACCCATTGCGCTTCTTTCTGGACCTGCTCGTGCCCTTTCAATCTCTATTTATCTCTCTATTTCGAGCTTTCGCATTTCTCTTACATGCGCTACTCCTGAA